>CALNVZ010000174.1:69591875-69619629 GCA_940671915.1 Paracentrotus lividus
GTATCCCTATGGTCAATTTGGCGCCCCTTTCAGGTCATTTGGGCGCCCTTTTTGGCGCCTACCCGGGGGCCCGGGCCCGAAAAGCCCCCTCCCCAGAATACGCGCATGCTTTGAGTGACGTCATTACTTAGATTTAATCTATTATGGAAACATTCCTGGCATTTCTGGGTTTTTTTCGCACTGAATGATAACTCGAAAAAATATTATATACCTTTCATTCCAACAACAGAGTCCTGATATGAATAAGTTATCTCATATTAGGCCTACTCCCGTTTTGTAATAAATACTGTTAGATCCTAAAATACTGCATATTGATATTTTGTTTTTACAAAGAGAATCTTGGAGAACGGAATACTACTCAACGTTTCAATGACGATTTTAATACATTTTGAATATACGTCATAGCCTTATACGTTTCATTCATATAGGCGTCGTTCATTCTTCAACAAAAGGCATTGTTGCAAATATTGAACCATTTTTTTTTTCTTCGATGGTTCATGACTATATTGTTAAAAAATGTAACTACTTTATTTTTTCCTGGTTTTGTTGTTGTTTTTTGTTTCTTTCTTTCTTCATCTTCTTCTTTCTTTCTTTTTTTTTCTTTGTCCTATAATTAGAAAAATTGAAATACGAACTTGTTTAAAACTCATAATTGAAGATAATTTCTTTCCGTTATACAAAATTTTTATTTCAATTCAATAATATTACAGAATTTACAGTATTATGCAACATTTTGATGTAAACCACATGTCAACATTTCTATGCCCTTCGTGACTGTTGTATAACCCAACGTTGATATGACGATATAAAAAGTAAAATGTCCGAACCGAACGTTGAACTAACGTTTATCAGCGGCCAGTTTCTTCGACAAATTTAAATAGCCATCGTTAACGTTGCAATATCGACTGGAACTATTTGTGTCGATTTCAAAATTATGCAGGGGTAACTTGTCAGTGCAATAAATGTACATTAGGCCTATATATAGCACTGAACTTTGTAAAATCATTCTCTCTATGCGAAAATACCCGCTCCCTCACGATTATAATAATAGGACTTTATTTTACATCCCAAGTTATTTCATTTCTTACTTCATTATACAAAGATTTATGCTTGTTCTCTTTCATGTTGGTCAACATTGTGTTGGTGTTGTTTTTAAATGTAAATTTCAGTTATGCAAGAAATACTACGATTGTGCAATATTTTTAAAAGTTATATTAATTCAAAACGTTTATATAACGGATGTCAATGCGAATATCAGGTTTGACATTGCGCAACATTGATTTTCCAAGTGTAATGATTTCGCCCACATAATTTTTATAGGTTATAAAAAAAACGTTGAACTAACGTTCGTCATCTTCCTCTGATTAACAAATTGAATTGTAATTGGGCCCTGTATAGTTATGTTGATTATAATTATAATGCCGGAAGAAACCGATGTTCATTCAACGACACAATACATAATAATGTAGTTATTGAGACCACAATGACAAACACAAGAGTAAACATATACCAAAATGGACATATGTTATTGATTACACCATCATTATTGTGTTAACGTGCAATATCATACGTCTGCTATATTTCACAGGGGCCGCGGAGCCGGGGGCTGGGGTTTCAGCCCCCGCCCCCACTTTTTGTTTTCAGCAAACATGCTCAAAAACGCGAAACTGAATTTATATATAATATATAAATATAAATTTGTAATTTTTACCCTGTTCAGCTCCCCCCCCCCCTTTCCCTCACTTTCGGCTCAGCCCCTCCACTTTCAAAAATGCTCCGCGGCCCCTGTTTCATAAATTATGTCCATATTATGCAACGTTCGTTGATGTGGTAATGTTAATCCTTTATTCGTGAGAGCCAACAATCACAAACATTTTAAGTGAATCATGATCCTCGAAGTCAAGGAAATTATCTAACATAATTATAAATAGGGGAACAATGTGGTCAGAACATGCGGTGAGAACATGGATTAATTCATAAAAGTTCATAATAAGAATGACTTAAATATTTCAATCATCATTATGACAAGTTTCTGGAACTACGTGCGATACGTGCAAGCGGTATAGTAGAAGGGATATACCACCGCCGGATCCAGGATGGACAGGGAAAGTAGGGACGCAGACGGATTTTATTCATCTTCATTCCAGATATAAATTTAGTTTAAAAGCATGAATGTTTAATATGTGATTCTGAATAGCAAAACAAAAAATAGAAGAGGCGCTGTCCTCTTGTACCCCGCCTGGATCCGCCTATATAGATATTGCAGACTACTAACAAAAAAGGGGGAAGGAGCTGTGTTTAGCGGGACAGTGAAAAGGCCAGTAGCGGATTCCATTACTAGGGTGCTTTCGCTGGACTACGGAGGAGATAATCTAGAACGTTAGCATAAATATATGAAAGGCTTTATTTTCAAAATAGCTCAAACCCCAAACTCCTGCATACTGTTAGTACAGGAACTGTGTAAAACTGGTATTTGCTAGAAACGGCTGGCAAGCGTTTAAATTACAAGTTTTCGTGTGCACAAACGAGGGTTTCCCCTAGCTACAAGAGATAGCTCCCCGTTGTCAAAATCTACAACGCTATTTTGGGGAAATGTACGTTCTCCCAAAACGTAGAACGTATAGGAACGTATAAGCTCCCCGTAGTCATGGTAGTCCAGCGAAAGCTCACTACTGAGCTTTCGCTGGACTACGGGGAGCTTATCTAGAACGTTAGCATAAAAGAGGGCACTATTTTCAAAATGCCTGCAAATCCTCGTTTTCTATCTTCTTCAATAACTTTGAATAAAAGTTTCCAATGGTAACCGCACATGTTCCCTTTGGCTTGTGAGATATTGTAACGTCTATTGTTGCAATACGAATTCAATCAAAAGGCTACTTTACTGGGGATACCTAGTTCTTTCTTTTTTTTTTCATACCAAGGTTTTATTGTGTCAAATGCGTCTATGCCATGCGCCATGTATGCGTATAACAGCTGACCTAAAACATTGCTGATATGAAAAGAAATAACCTACCGCCCTGCCATTATGATTAGTCAACTCAAAGTATGCTTCTTTTATGTTTTAGCAAAGGGGAAAATGCCTGTATACATTCCTATCAAAGCGCTCGCTTATTGGCTTATAACTGACTCTCCGCTGAGAACCTATACGTTCTTAGTCCTTTGTCAGGACTGTTATGTGGTTTTTGTTTTTGTTTTTTTTTTTTTTTCCTACCCCTACCACACAATCGACCTCTACGCCCGAAATAGAAACAACCCCTCGAATTATCATTCCCCCACAATTGGTTAGGGAGTGAAAGATAGGGGATATCGCGATCAGTGGTGGAGAATGTAGAGAGGGGGGAGAGAAATGAACTACCAACGGGTAGAATCTAGACTAGTACTAACAGTATGCAGGAGTTTGGGGTTTGAGCTATTTTGAAAATAAAGCCTTTCATAATGCTAACGTTCTAGAATATCTCCTCCGTAGTCCAGCGAAAGCACCCTACTATTGTTTTGTGCACCACGGTAGATTTTGGCGCCCTCGCCTTATACAAGTCAAAATGTATAGATGACCATCATTATGATAATGGTTTCAAACTTAGGTGGGTTTCAAAACAATTTCTTATCTAAACTATTTTCTCGAATCTTTTTCATTTTAGGATTTTTTTAAAATTGTATTAATTTTTTTTTTTAGGGTTGTTGTTTTTATTTATGGGGCTTTCTTTCCCCTTTCCCGGGGGAAAAATAGGGTGTGCCAAAATCTGAAATTCCATTTTGCCCCCCCCCCCCCCCTTCACATGAAATCCTGGATCCGCCGCGATGGTCCTCCGCCGATGCCACGTACTCAAAGCAACATTGTCGCCTCATCACGATTTCGAGCCATGTAGGCCTACATACACGACGTATAAATTTGTCGGAACTACTTCAACTTCTCACTTCCCCCACAATTCGAACAGACTTTGGTTTCTCGATTTAATCGACATTGAAAAACGACATGTGTTTTAGTCGATAATTCTTGGCTTGCTCTTAGCACACATACACACTGACTCTTTGCTTGCAACCCAAACCAATCCAAATCGAGAGGCCTATAGCTGGGGTAAATTATCAACATGAAATACAAACCAATTATTTCTACATTTTGTGGACACGATCGGTTGTCGCAAATGCAGAATCCAAGTATAGCTACATACCCCCCCCCCCCCCCCCCTCCCCTCCCTTTTTGGGGTCAGAGGCATAAGTCAATGTGTAGCTTGGTGTAAACAATTAAAATATATTGTAAATTATGATTCAGATAAAATAAATAAAATATTAAAATCAAATCAACGACGACTTCAATGAAACCAGTAGATCAATCTGTCATAAAAGCATAAATAATTATATTGTACAATATAATCAGTAGCATTATGTTATACAATGTTTTTATTTCCATTATTTTTTGTGTTCTATTCATTTATTTTATTTTCAATTATTTAATGATTCATCGTTCTTTCCTTTTCTACATGTATTCTTTCTTCTTTGCTCTTGTATCCTCTATATTTTCTTTTATTTGCTATTTCTTATATTTTGTGTAAACGATTATTATGGTAAAATTATATTATCTAATAAATGTGTATTGTCATGGCGACCCTTTACAGTGATCCTCGCCTCTTTCAGAATGATTTGTGTAAAAGGTTAATTGTATATGAGAAGGAAATAACTGTTTACTTAATTGGATTGAATCGAATAAGATATTTTCTGAACAGCACGCGATGGAGCAAAGTGATCGAAAGAGAAGAAGTTTTTATTATGGAACTTGTTCGGATTTCGATATTCAGAAAGAAAATGATGCAATTAACTGACCTATAACGAATTATGAATCAACGCATAAAGCTACAACATGTACCGCCTTAATGCTACAGTCACACAGACACTTACGTATAGTTACGTCCGGTTGCGTCCAAAAATTATTTTCTTTTCTGCGGATCCCCACGGATGCCTACCCGTCATATTCAGCAGTAGAAATATTGATAATTTCATTCATTTCATTTCATTTCATTGGGGATCCGTAGAAAAGAAAATAATTTTTGGACGCAACCGGACGTAACTATACGTAAGTGCCTGTGTGACTGTAGCATTACGTATAACCTTCAGTTTCAAATTTATACGCCAACATGAATCACGATACAAAACGCAATCACAAAACACAAACACAAACGCGATCAGCGGTGCACCGTTCAGTGTCCAAAATTTAAACGTGTTTATACGTCGATCGTCTTTAAAGGGGAATCCAACCCAAGGAGAGAATCAATCTTGCAGGAAAGAGGAAAATGAGAGGAGCAATCTAAAAAAAGTTTCATCAAAATCGGTTATAAAATAAGAGAGTTATGGAAGTTTGAAAAGTCTAGTTGTTCCTTCTATGGGGATCCTCAAATTGGCATCATCGGCTTCAAAATGGCCGATCTCATGGACAACTCTCCATTCATTTTGTACACAAATTTTCAGATTTTCCCCATTTTCTTTCGAAATATATCTTACCCCCTTCTGAGCTCAACATATGTTGTGTGACATATATTTTCCCATGACATATTTTGAGCTCAGAAGTAAAGAAGACAAATTTAGAAAGAAAATGGGGAAAATCTGAAAATTTGTGTACAAAATGAATGGAGAGTTGTCCATAAGATCGGCCATTTTGAAGCCGATGATGCCAATTTGAGGATCCCCATAGAAGGAACAACTAGACTTTTCAAACTTCCATAACTCTCTTATTTTATAACCGATTTTGATGAAACTTTTTTTAGATTGCTCCTCTCATTTTCCTCTTTCTTGTAAGGTCGATTCTCTCCTTGGGTTGGATTCCCCTTTAAATTCCCCACTCTCAAAAAACAAATATCTTCTCCTTTTTTCAATTGCACCGGAAGCTTCCATTGCGAGAGCACATTTAAACACGTTTGAAAACTCAATCCTGTTCAGTGTCGCATTTCGTTGCAATCGCGATGCTCAAGGTCGTAAAATTGAAGCTGATTGGGTTTGTAAACGCATCTTTTTCGGCGTTTAAATTTTCGGCGTTTAAATTTAAATTGAGATTTGAAACACGTTTATTTTTACGACCGGGGATGGAGGACAATGAACACCCTCTTTGTTTTCTTTATAACAGCGTTTTGTAATTGCGTTTTGTATCATGATTCATGATTGTTGTGAAAACAAATATCAAACATTTTTTGTTCTTTTAATAGTTCATGGCCGGCATTAAAGTAGGGAGTGGAGAAGGTGCACATATTGTGTGAGGGGAAAATATGTTTCTGATGACCGGGATGATGAAAATGTGTGTAAAGTGCTTATAGACACAGTCTAACTATGTTTTCGGCACTGTATAAATTGTAAATAACATTTTATTTCATTTGGGTTAATTGGTCAACCTTCGGCCAATAAGTGACCAATAAGTGACCAGTACCTTATGGATAGGTTGAATAAGACCTCAATTTTTGAAATCAGCATCATTTGCTCCCACCTGTCCACCACAAGTAAACTCCTAAGGTAATGAGTTGAACGAAAGGATAATACATCTACATGTATACACATATATACACTATAATACATGTGTAATAGATAGGCCTGTATAGCAAAATCCTGTGAAACTGCAAAATGGTCACTTTCGGTCAAACTGGCCTAAATGACCAGGGCTGTCCAAATATTTAAGAGAAATGGTATGGGAGTATTCTTTTAGACCCAAGGAAGTTTTTTTAAATGGTTTTGAGATGGGAAAGCCATCACTTGGATGACTCTGATGGTCATTTTGGTCTAATTTTGGTCCCAAAAATGATAAAAATGTCAATTTTTGGCCGAAATTGACCAAAATGACCCCTTTAATGACCCACAGAGTCAATAAAACCACTTTTTCTAGAATCAGCGCACATTTTTACATCCGATAAGTTGTAAAAATCCCACTTATCGACAAAAATTTTATAAATAAAATACCCTTGACCACAAGTGACCAAAATGGTCATTTTTGGACAAAAATTGGCCAAAATGGCCGAAGTGTCATGGGTACGATCAGTAAGAGTCACATTTTTGGAATCAGCGCAAAATTTTACTCTAGACAAGACCTTCAAACCTTCCCCAGCAAAAATGCTGATTAAAGGCCCTTGGCTCCTAGGGTAAATCTGCAAATATGTACGTATGGAGATGGTAGATGGCGACATTGCAAATTGCTGGTTAAGATACATTAGGTTCTATACATAGAGGTGATCCACCTCTATGGTTCTATACAATGTCATGTAGCCTACTACTAGTAATTTGCTGGAAAGGGGGTAGCCCTCTCATACAAAGCAGCAACAATTCTTCTCAGATTTGGCATGAGGTTCGGATACGATTGTGTCTTACAATATCATTTCAGTAGGTATTATTTTGGTAAAAACAAATGAATATGTTTTTAAAAAAATTTTTTTTTTTTTTTTCTTCAAATTATCTTCTTTTTTCCCCCAACAATAATTGACTCGGCTTAAACAGGGCATTAGATCTTCTTGAATAAAGGTTGCAAATGACAACCTTGCAGTTTGTCATTTTAGCTTGACATAGTTACATATAGCAACGACTAATGTTGCAACATGGATTCATTCCGTATATACTAGAATAAATAATTAGCACGACCTGATCGTGTGTAGTGCGTAATGTCAATAATTTCCATTCTAAAACTATCCATGGAAGCGACTTCATGGAAGCGACCTGAAAGTTATTGATACATTAGACTGAAAATTGCTAGAAAACAGGTGACACGACATTTACTCTGCTGAAACATGCTCTGCTGACAAATGCTTTAAAAAATGCTCCGCCGACATGCACTAATGGACATAGTTAATTAGCCACCTTGTCAAAAAAGTTACAAGCTTTTCTTTACATTTTCATATTGCATTCACAGTAATAGTGTTGTCAAGAATTTTTGTATCATCTGAAAAGGTAAAGCTTGTCCATTTTTCTTCTTGAGGGTATGTGATGACTAAGTCCCATGATATTTCTACCAAAGCGGAGAACAGAAGAAAAAAACCCCCCTATTTTTTTTATTTTTATTTATTTATTTTTTTTTTTTGTGTGTGTGTGGGATGGGATTATCAGTGAGTGAAAGAAATCCTGAACATATTTCTTATTTCTCACAAAATTGTTAACAGTTGTCATTTTAATTTTCCCAAATAAATAGAAACTAAAATGTGCAAGACAAGGGCGGAGGAAGACAATGGGGCCCTGAAAATACGAATTTATTTGTGCTGTTGCCAACGCGTATTTCACCCTTTAGTGCAAAGACGCTCTCCTGCTACTTTCTTCTACAGGTATGTCACAATTATATTTGATTTTATTTGAATTATATTGGATTATATCCGAATTCTTGAGGTGAAAATATTCTTATGTATTATCTTTAATGCATTTTATCTCTTATCATCTCTTATCATTATTGTAATAATTATTATAAGTGCTTTAAAAAGAATATGAATATAATAATATCAATATCAATGTCACATAGTACAGGCAATACGTAAACCATTAAACCATGACACAAAATCGATGGCAACATCCACTACAGTCATTAATTGATTACTTTTCTAAATTACTTTTATTTTCAAGGGTGCGCATTGTACCGCCAATAAAAATAATACTAAATTACTGTAGGGTACATGCAGGTAATATGGGCCCCCTAAGCTCATTTGCCTAATTTGCATAAAATTACGAAATGACACACAGTCTAATCTTTGTTTATATGAATCAATAACTACTGCTCTAACTTTTATTGTGAAGAAAAACAATTATCACCAACCCCCCTGTCTGCAAAATTTCAAATGTTGACGTCATTACCTAAGTGCCCATATTACCTGCATGTGCAGGTAATATGGGCACATGTATTTAATGCATGTTTTAAAAACTACAATGACTCTACCATGTCTGGAATTTGCTTAAAATGTTAAAAATCATTAACTTTAAGATATCATTTGAAATTATGAGACCCTTCAGTAAATTCTTTGACTATATTTCATTGTTATGTATTTTGTATGTTATTTCATTTTTTAATATTATTTAAATATTATTTTCATTATACAAGTCAATATAGGCCTACAATAAGTTATTTATATTGATCATATACTGTGAATATACCCAAAAAATCATAGCAAAGAGATTGATGCCTCATCCCAATACTAAGTACCAGAATCATTTCCGCCATTTTGGATGTCCCATATTACCTGCACTAATGTTGCTGTGACAGGCAAGCATTCAATGCCACATTGCACCCCTTCACTAAAACAAATTGACCTGTACACGCTAGTATGATCAAAATTAAACTATAAGCTTACTAAATATACAAAACAATTGAGGTTAACCCCTCAAACACTCTTTCACCATCACATTCTGTGAAATATCACATTTTACATCAGGGTAAAAAATGCCGTAAGTTTTACCTAACTTGTTGGTTTTCAGCAATCTTTTCAGAGAAATTTCGGCATCAGATGCTCGTATGACGATATATTTTCGTATACAGTTCATTATGAACAACATTATGGTGCTCACACCGGTCACTGGTCACCGGTCGACGGTCACGACATGATATGCTTTAGGTGGCCCATATTACCTGCTGGCCCATATTACCTGCATGTACCCTATTGGTAAAAAACAGATGAATAATTGAGTTTTATAAATACGTTAATGGCCATAATTAATTAGCCACTTCCTGAAAACAAAATGACAAGCCTTTCTGTATCTTATTATATTTTGGTCAAAATCATATTGTGGTTGTTCATTTGTGTATCCTCTAAACGTTAGTCTGTCCATTTTCATTCCTAATTAACAGCAAAATATGACCAGACCCATCATTTTTTTTTTTCTTTAACAAGGGGGGAAACAAAAGAAAAGAAAAAAGGCTCCAAACATTGAGTTTTATGAGGTGGGGATTATCAGTGGTATCAACTGGTGCCAAAACAAAAGCGGAGCCGGAGGACGTCGATGGGGCCCTCAAAAAGATAAATTTATCTCTATCGTTGCCAAGGTTTATTTTGCCCTCTATTGCAAAGACGTGTTCATGCAATAATATGTCATAATTTTCATGATAATAGTCGGTTTCCTTCAGGCCAGTCGGAAATTAATTGGAAAGGGGTACGGTATCATTCTGAAGTGTTGCCAAGTGGGATCCGATTGGCCAGGGCAAAGCCCCTCTTCGAGTTATCATCAAACTGCGCCTGATCACACCGGATAACTGGGCCCGATAATTTCGCGACCCGCAGCCCCCTAACCGCACCTGCACCATGAAAGACCTAAAATGAAGCTAGTGAATATCACTATTCGGAAAAAACCGTCTGCTAGCTGTGAAAGGCAGTCTATTTAAATTTATGGGATTCTGAAGTCTTAGATGTGTACGTATAATGATGATAGGCCTATTATGGAATGCGAACTGTTGCTTAATTTAAGATACCGATGATCATGGGTTTGAAACCCATGATCATGGGTTTTAACTACTACTTGTAGAATGAAACCCCTGCATGCAGAACTTAAAACCCATGATCATGGGTTTTAACTCTGCGTGTACTTGATAAAACCCATGATCATGGGTTTTAACTCTGCGTGTACTTGATAAAACCGATGATCATGAGTTTTAACTCTGCGTGTGGCAGAGAAAACCCATGATCATGGGTTTTAACTCTGCGTGTACTTGATAAAACCCATGATCATGGGTTTTAACTCTGCGTGTAATTGATAAAACCCATGATCATGGGTTTTAAGTTCTGCATGCAGGGGTTTCATTCTACAAGTAGTTAAAACCCATGATCATGGGTTTCAAACCCATGATCATCGGTATTTTGAATTAAGCAACAGTTCGCATTCCATAGCCTATGTAAATTGTATGTTAATTAGACGGTACCGGTACACTTACATTTTATCTTATGCGGCGGTCACAACTCGCTGTACCTTCGACGTGCAACTCCCTACGATGGATTTCGTAGAAAATTCGTGCAGCGGAGGTACCTTGCAGGTGCAATGCATGTACGACATACATGAAGTTTTCACAATACCCTTACTACAGAAACGCAGGAATCGCAGAAGTTGACCCAGGACCTGTTCGTGCATTGTACATGCAACGCAGGCTACGTTGATGGCACGTGCCCCGTAGCCTATACGACGAGTTGTGACCGCCGTATAAAATTGATATTCTGACAAGGTCTGTCCAGGTGCACAGGTGGATCCAGGGGGAGGGGCGCAGAGGACGCCCCACCCCCTATAATTTGAAAACCACTCTTTAACTGTACATGTTCAGTTAGGAAAAATATCTTCGGCAATCCCCTCCCTCCATATTTTCAAAAACTAGATCCGCCACTGCATTATATTATACACACACGATACCTAGCTGCATAGAAATTATCATGTCACTTACAGGTAATTTGGTGTAAGTTTCGTTATTCTCGCTTTTCCCCCTTATTTAATCTTCTCATTCGATTTAGATATAGAAACTTGGTTGTTTAATTAGTCTAGCATAAAATATGAATAGTCAAACAGGCCTACACAACAGTACAGTTCATTACAGTTGGAAAGCCTATGTAGAACTAAAGCTTTGTAGTCTTCCGAGAGGTATAATTTTGTAAAATAGTAACTGTTAATTATGTCAATATCTGTATATTGCCACCTGACTGACCATTGGGTCTGATCTTGTTACAGGGTCTGTTAATGTTGAGATTGCATGCTTCCAACGTCCATTTGAAAGACAGACCTATATTTTGCGTTTCAAGATATCTCTTGCTTCTTTTGTTGAAAGTATGTACGACAATGGTTGCAACCATCCACAATTAGCACCAGAGGTCTCACTGAAAACTTTCAAAGACGGAGGTAGGAATCGGTGGACGATCCACAGAATCCACACCGCGTAGAAAGAACCGGTCAGAAACATGGTCGAAACGATCCCCATGCTCCTTCGACGTCCGCGACGTGGACGAGCATCACCGACACCATCGTCCTGATCGTGTCGGCCTACATCTCTTCTTCGCTGAATGTGCCGACCAAAGTCGACGCGCCGAGACTGCACATACGCGATACGGATTATGAGTACGTTTACGACGAGCGATGTCACTGATGCTAACGAGACTAATCCTAAAATAAGAAATTCCTCATATTCGATCTCTGCTTCGTGACTCTTGAAATACAATTCTGTACCCATGCACCCGCTCTCCAAGTACGCCAGTAGATTCACGGAATACAAGTACGGAATACATAGAATACAAGATATCAAAAATGATGTTAACATGAAGACGTGCACCCTGGAGGTTTGAAAGATCACATGATAGCGCAAAGGCCTCGATATAAAGATGTACTTTTCGATGCTGATGAGGCACATGTTGAACATGACGGTATAAAGGAGTACATGAGTCGGGAAGGCAAGAACCCTGTTGGAAAACTGGCACACTTCAACGTCGTTATATCCAAACCAGATTAAATGCCAAGTGCACCAGGAGACACTCATTGCTAGATTGAAGTAGAAGAAGACCTTGTAGATAAGTCGAGTAATGTCCTCAATACGCTGCTGCCTTTGAAGTACATAGAGGGCCACAATGTTGGAAGGGATTGAGAAAATAAGGTTTCCCAAAACGAGAACGGTGTAGAAAACAGGCTCGTCCTCCGGGCTCTCATACGATGTCGAGGCGTTCATATCGTCAACGATTCTTGAAATGATTATTGAAGAGAAAATGAATCGACCGAATCTGCTGCCTTTACAATAACAAAATATAGGCATATAGAAGTTCCGTGCATATTTAAATTCATCATATATCCCAGAATTTTTAGCAAACGAAATTCTTTACGATTCACATACAGGATAAACGCATTTGAAGAGACTTAAAGAATAATTTTTGAGAAAAAAAGAGAACTGTGCAGAAGAGTGATTCTTGTTCTGGACCTTTATGTCGAAGTAGAGAGATCGTAGAAATAGGACTAATCCATCCGAGAAGCGTATCCGTTGGATTTACTCAAGAATTAGACCTATTAGAAGCTGCATGTCATCGGCTATTATTTCCAAGTAGTTCTTAGCAAATGAATTGATTTCGAAGTACATATTAGGCAACAAGATTGGAAGGGTTTTAAAGAATGAGGTATCCAGAAACAGGAATTGTTTAGTTGACCCTTCCTTCAGACCCTGATCATGCTGATGCAATGTCGTGATATTCGTCTCGTGAAGGATTGCAGAAATGAAAGTTGAAAAGAAAATTGGTCCGCATGACAACTGAATCGGCTACTCATACTCAAATATAGAAGTTGCATGGCATTGAATCTATTATTTTCAAAGTCACTGTTCACGTTCGAAATCGTATCAAACACATCAAGCAATACACAACGAACCTTGGAAGATAATCACAAACCCAATGTCAGTAATTATGCGGCCTATTAGGAATGTGATGGAGAAAACCAGTCGCCATCAGATCTCACCTCACGCCTCCCAAATAAATTGGAGTAATGAGAAAATGGCCGAAGTGGTTGGTGAAAGCCTTGATGAAAGCATAGATGAGCATAGATGAAAGAAGACGACTATTGATTGTCCGGGGATGAAGAAGTGTGTTCCGAAAGAAGGGGATGAAGTTAAACGCAAAATCTAAACGACAACCTCGAACGTATGCACAGATCCATCCAATTATGTAGGCTAGAGTTCGTTTTTTTTTTTTTTTTTTTTTTTTTTTTTTTTCCCACATGCAGAATCTTCTAATAAGGAACACAGTGTTGATTCTGACAAGTTCGTAATCTCGTCTTCACTCGGAGAGAAACATAGAGATGTGTGAAAAGCGCCCTTTAATAAATAAAAGTTAAATGAAATATGACACCCTAACTCCTTAATTTCATCAGGCAAAATGTCAGAGTTTTGCGCGCGTCACAATTGATTGTAACACGACATCATTCACCTAGTTCATGGCCGTGCCTTCAAATTATTTTCTATTAATATGATTTGGCTAGCAAAACTCAACAAAATAATTCTAATTAGAAAATGATTTACCTGTTTGGTTCATAATTTGATAATGGACTCACTTTTATTTTTACACTTTCGCATTTAACCACCATCGCTTTTTAAATGGATGTCCTTTGATCTTAAACATTCCCGATCGTGTTTTATTGAATTAAAAACTGAGTTTGCTTTAAAGGCCCAATCCTATCTATTTGATTGTGATATTTGTACATTGCCATACAGGTAAAAATAACGATTTATTTTTCTTGTGTGTAAGAAAAGAGAAACAGACAAACAAATATATTATAAACAGTCTGTATTAAATAAATTTGAGGGGAAAAAAAGAAACTTTTTTTTTCAACACAAACGTAAACAAGTCCTTATATCATAACTATAACGACTTGTGATATAATACACATAGGCCATGTTTAGTAAGATCGTTATACTTGTTTACGTCTGTGATATTGAACCAATAATTTACTAAGATCGTTATCCGATCTAGCGGATCCAGGGGGGCCGACGTGGCCCGGCCCCCCCCTAGCACCCCCCCCCAAAAAAAAAAGAAGAAGAAAAAGGAAGGGAAAAAAAAGCGGGAGTAAAAATAGACGAGCGACCCGATTAACCCCCAACCCTACCCCTACCCCTATGACTGCTAAAATTAATGATTGACCTCTTTGATGGCCGAAAGCTTATCGCTCGGCCAGCGTGACGAGAACAAAAATTGAGTGTACCTTTTGGCTCGCCCGGTGTAACGGAAATTTTTTTGGGTGTACCAAAATCTGAAATTCCGATTTTGGCCCCCCCCCCCCCCCCCCCCTGTAATGAAATCCTGGATCCGCCACTTAGAAGATAAACATGTTTACCAATGTAACTTTCAATGAAGGGCATCATAAAAGAATGAAGGAAGAAAGACAGTGCTACATATTTGCCTCCCTTTTCTATATGCAAGAACATAATAACTACATAGCAGCATTGAAAGTAGTATTGCTAAAATTGTAAACTATTGATCAGTGAACATTGAATGAAAATTATATAATCTTCCAACCGAGTGATTGTGTATGCTTTGTATAGATGAACGTCATTATTTTCATGTGGGCGGCAGATCTTGACGTAAATAGGCCTACTTTGATTTATCGTGACTAAAACTAGGCCTCATAATAAAAGTAAGTTGAATGATCCAATACACCGATCGGGGGAAATACTGATAAACGAAGTACAAATTCATGTACAATTCATGTGGAAATACATTTCTCGAAACTTCTTATGATGCTATAATAATATTTATTCAGTTGAATAAAGGATTATTAATATTCTTAAACTCGTTTTTATCATTTTAGCAAAACGGCATCAAGCGGTTGAAAATGGTTATTTAAGTAGCACACCTTATAGCCTATTCATATCTGGAATCTAGTGATATTTGAGAGACATGAAAAAAACCAAAAAAAAACCAAAGAGATTAAAAATGTTCAAATTATAGTGATGGAAGATCATAATTTGTTTAACATGTATGAAAAGGACTATGAGAGAACTATTCCAATATAGGACTTTGATTAATTCTACAAAAATTAATTACACATACAATCATGTGCGATCATCTCATCTAGATTGGACTATGGTAATTCTTTGCTTTATGGTGCCAATTCTTCTCAGATCCAGCGTCTTCAGAGGGTGCAGAATCGGGCAGCTAAGCTCATCTTCAAGGTCCGCAAGTATGATCATGTCACACCCCTGCTCAGGGAACTTCATTGGCTCCCGATTGGACAACGCATTAAGTTCAAAATGTTGATGATTGTCTTTAAATGTTTGCAAGAATGGCTCCTACCTATTAAAGCTCGCTCATCATTCCTTACCAGTCTGCAAGATATGGCCTTCGTTCATCTAGTGACACGACCATTCTACAAGTCCCACGATCTAACAGCAAATCCGGAGACAATGCGTTCATGATTGCTGGACCTAGGCTGTGGAACGAACTACCACGATTTGTTCGCTTGTCCCCTTCACTGGAGCTGTTCAAGAAGAACTTGAAGACTGTATTATTTAATAAATGATTATGATATTTATTTACATGTATATTGACCAGTGTAAAGCGCTGTGAAACTCACTATGAGTAATTGAGAGTGCTATATAAATGTTTATATCCTATCCTATCCTATCCGTTATACAATTTCATTATACGAGGCTCGCAGAGTTGGGTATTATACGGGACACACTGTATATTAGAAAAACTACCCCAAAAAAATCTGTTATAGCGATGAGTACAGTATGTAGTGATAAACCAATGTTGTTTTCGAGGAGGTATAATTCTGCCAGGACGCAAGACGTGTTGTTTGATAAAGATTTTGTAATCTTGGTAATATATCTGAAAATTTCTTAATAATACTTGGAAACAAACATTGCTTTTTACTAACATTTTACTTAGTATATTTTGTTATGAATTCAATAATTATTCAATTCATATCAATATTTGTATTCTGTTTCCAAATGATAAAATATACGCAACATATCACAAATATGATATTATGCTACAGTCACACAGACACTTACGTTTAGTTACGTTTCTTTTTTCTTTTTTTAATCCTTATTTCATCTTCTATTCTACATTTCTTATGCATCATTTTCTTTGTTTTATTGGACGAACGAAATTATCACTATTTCCACTGCTGACTATGGGAAGGCATCCGCCAACAAAAACCCCATGGATGCATATCTCCTGGACAGACTAACAAAACCGAAACAGTACAGCATATACCAAAGACCGGTAAATCTGGAGCCGACTCTGTGTATGGCCATGGCTTGAGTGCGCCATTGTGTGCATTAGTAAATGCATGCAGGGAATTGAGTGTGTATGTGTGGCGTCACATTGGAAATACATAGAGACAAGCCATACAGCGATCGCTACGTACCGCCACTGGTATATTTACCATTTCGGTTGGGAGTATACTGGAATGGCGGCGGTTGGCGGCGGCTATGTGTAGTCTATTGGATGTTGTGTTGAATGCATGGCATTACGACAAGTGTAACGGTTATTCAGCGAGCTTAAAAAGAACTCTTTTTTTGAAAGGTAAGATGATTTTAATAAGGGCTTGTTTGTGGTGTATATTATCCATTTCTTGCTTTTCGACAAGGAGTATGTTAATATCTTCATAAGACAGTAAGCTAGTCGCCATCTTAGTATTTTACTATCAAGAGTTAAGTCTGCGCCTTACACATTTTTTTTTTTTTTTTTTTTTTTTTGGTGGTGGTTGGTGGATATTTATTGATACACCTGCTTCTGATAATGAAAAAATACACTTCGTATCACAATTAAATGCCGTATTGTTTGTTGTATGCTAACAGTTTAGCTGGTCACCTGCGTATAATGGAGTGTGCCTATTTATACACATTGAGTATTAATAGTACTAGTATGAGGTATCTGTAAAGTACGTGGTTTAACCTATCTAGTATCTTTAAATTATAGACACTACAGATGGTGGTGAAATGCATTGATTATCTCATCGATAACCCAATAATTCATATCATAACTCCGTGGTAGAAAAAAGGTTACAATTTCAACGAGGGGGGGGGTCCGCGAGGCCGAGGGCCCACGAGTCCGAGTATTTTCGCACGAGGCCGAGCGCCCACGAGGCCGAGGGTCCACGAGTCCGAGTATTTTCCACGAGGCTGATTTTTCTCATATTGTATTTTGCAATATACTGCTCGGCCTCGTGGGAAAACTACTCGGACTTGTGGGAATCGGACTCGTGGGAAAAATACTCGGCCTCGTGGGAAAATAATCGGACTCGTGGGAAGACCCCATTTCAACATCTTTATACCTCATACGTATCATCACACCAGTACCCATCATGGGTGTTACTGTGTAGGCCTACATGTATGATACTTGTATACAATTTGTGTTGTCTTTCATGAAAAGTTTTTTTTTTTAATGATGAGTAAAACAAATGTTATTCTGGACGTGGTTATTCGAGTATAATGCGATTTTCAAAATGGTAGAAAATCCGTCAATTTCCTTTATCCATTATCCCATAATCATAACGGACACGTCTTTTATAGAGAACATTTTAAACATAAAAGTGGTTAAACGTTGAAATTTCAGGCAAAAACTGTTTGGCGTAGAGTAAAATGATGTTGATTCACTCTCCATGTGAAATATTACAAGAATCGTGCTTGGACATTAGATAGTTACATGGTAAATTGACGTACTAAATAAAATGTATAACAAATTTCACAATTTTATAATCACATTTGACTTGCGAACGTTTGACCAACGAGAAAAAAAAACACCAAGCAAATCGATTCTATCATGCCTTGCATTTGCCCTTTTCATTGGCGGCGATCCCGGGGGGGGGGGGGACGTGGGGACGTGTCCCCCCCCCCTCGATTTTTTTCTGGGGGGGATCGTCCCCTCCTCGATTTTTAAAACTCAACATATTTTTTATGTAGTGATTAGCTTGTGAAGCTAATAAAGAGGTAAAATGTATGTCAAATACAATGCTAAATGTTATTATAAGGCAAAAATTTCGGCTCGCGCTTCGTGCTCGCAAACATTCTTATTACTTTCTTCATAATGTGCGAGGTATGCGAATTTTGAGGGTGAGTGTATTTTTAAATCCGACTTTCGGGTGTTCTCCGTCCCCACCCCCCCCAGCCTACATGAAATCGCCGCGCTTGTCCGTGATTATTCACATTAATAACCCCCAGTATTTTTGTTTATGTTAGGTGGCCCATACATCTATCGAAATTGATTTACCTTTAACTTCTCCATATTTTCAATTATTTATATCATGTTTTATTTATTACAAGCGAAATTTCATATTTCTTGTGTATCAATTAAATTGTGTATTTAATATGTATTCGATACAAAAACATCAGCACTTAAAACAAAATGAGTACTCTACATTATATATACGTGCTGATGTCAAGATTGAATGTTGTGATCTATGACTCCCACAAGTTGTGATGAAATAATATCATTTACCTGGAAACTCTCATAGTATCACATCAAGGATGGTTTAATGGATGGATGAACAATGGCGTCTCTTAAATGTTATTGAAAATGTAATGATAAATGTGATTTCGCACTATTAATTGATCTAGTTTGGCACGTGCTCCCATTGAGTAACATTATTTATGGGAATTGTTGATTTATCCGTTTCGACACCATGATTATTTTATTTAAAAATTATATATGTACTAGATGAAATATAGGCCTAATAATGAGAGAGGGGAAACCAGTTTGATATTTCCTTCATAATTACTTCGTTGCTACCCCCACCTGATCAAATCAATTCGATACTATATTGTTCAAAATATATGTGATATACTAATTATAATATTTTCGATGATTGTTTGTCTGTCCTTTATTCATTTTCAATTACAGATCAATAAAATTTGAATAAATCAAGTTTTCATCATCCCTGTATTCTACTTCGCTTGCTTCACAATGGTATCTGGGGTAGTGGACACGTCCACTTCAAGTAATAACCCGGATGGAGGGGAGAAATCAACCATCACATGCTTTCGATGCTGCTCCGTTACTGTGTTATTAGTGCTGCTTTCTGTCCCTCACATGATCCTGGGCCTCCCTAGTATGGTAGTGGGAGTGATCCTTTACAGTGACGCACACATCTGGCTCGCACACACGGTGTCGCCGATATGGAGCGGAGTTTGCGTAAGTTAAAAAATATATATTATATTGTATGAATATAATTAAAACCATTTATAATGTAGGCTTAATCTATCACATCATCTAAATTATTTTCTTTTAAAAGTAGAAGTATATCTTGTCGAAGTTATTATAACACTAATAAATAGAATTCATGTTGATAAACCGACATAATCCAGACGTTTTCAATTAACTAGCTATTAAATATATTGTATCTTAACTTTTTTTCTTTTTTGGAAAGGGGGGGGGGTGGATGGTTTTTTGTTTGCTTGCTCAAAGTTTTTTGGTTTATGAGGGGTCATCAAATTTTTTAATAGACGGGCCCCAGGTTTCCTCCCTGATAATTGTTCTACATTTAAACAAATGTGTACTTCTTCAATTATACCGTATAATCTTGTTACTTTTTAATGTTATTTTTTCCTATGCTTTTTGTCCCTCTCCCTGTTATTCGCAGTTTTTCTTTTGTGGAGTGTTTGGAATTGTGTCTGCCAAAAGGAGTACCCCTTATACGGTAAGCAAAATTATTACATTTGTGCATCGCTGGCCTATGTTAAAATTGATTGTCCACTCCTGTCGTAATATTTCAATACTTTACCATCAACATTGCACCCCGGTTTTTTAATTGAGGTCTTACCTCGGAACAAATACAAATTCTTAAAAGAATTCAAAAGAGAGTGTGTAAAACAACTTTAGGCAAAAGTTATATAGATTATGAAGATGCCTTCTCACAATGCCAAATTGAAAAACTATAGTTAAAAATACGCCTCGATGTTGCCTTCTCTATACAGCGTCTGGCTGGCTGTCAATGATAAATGTGTACTTTAGTATGGGGGAATAATTTTTTATCAGGCTGCGGCATTAACCAAGGGGTTAATCCGACAGGGCTGGGCCTGGCCCCCCCCCCCTAGCAGAAAAAAACAATAAAAATAAAACGAAACGAAGAAAAAAAACGAATGACTTAATATCGCTATGAGCGGCCTGATTTTGATCCGGGCCACCAACCCTAGTCTGTGCTCCTTTTACTGGGCTGTATACCATTGTATGACTCTTTGTGTGGCCCAAGCAATATAAAATGGTTAATTACCCTTACTCCCCTCCGCCAGAAAAATAAACCCATAAGAAATGAAACGAACAGCAGTTACTGCATTCTCTTTACCATGTGTTTGTGGGATCTCATTTCTTTCGTTTAGCTTCCTAATCTTTCTCCTATTATGCAGCCTTGTCCATATTATACGCTTTGATTGCTGTATTGCTGTGCCTTTTTCTTTCTTTTTTACTCGCTTGTATGCAAAAAAAAAACATAAAAAAAAAAATGCTTCGTGTGTTGGTCGTGGCCCTGTCTGTGTTGGACTTGCGTCAGATTTCGCAGAACAATCTTTCCGTCCGACACATGAGATGTTCCTGTCCAGAAGAGAATTCAAAACCTTGACAAGCTCTCGACGCAGGCATGCACTTGAAAAACAATCAGGGTGGTTGGGACCGATAGATCATGGAGATGGACACAATGAAATTATCTTCCACTCGTAAACATGAAGTTGTTTTCACTTTTTTAAATAAAATTCATCGATATTGTTAGATTTTTTTTTTTTACATTTTATTTTGAACAACACATAGCTCATTGAAATGCAAACCAAATCACTTGATATTCCACCCAGGGACAGTTTTATCGTGTCGCCCTCTTGTGGCGTTGTCAGGAATGTAACAGCTGCGCTGCCAAAGGACTTCGATGTTTTGGACAACAAAATCAGATATTCGATGAAACGATTTTGTTGACTTAAATCATGGGAGGTAGTAGGTCCTGGGTTTATAAATACTAATAATTATGCACCATTCTTATGTGGTCTGAGTATGCAATCTATCGTGATTAATTCAGCAAAATTAACTTTCGTTATACAACATACATTAAATTTAGTTATAACATGGACCTAGGTAGTAGGTCCATGGTTTATTTCTCTGATCATAATAACTGAGGTAGCTTCGATGTTAACGAACGTGGGTTGGTTTTTGATGGAGATATATTCGTTCCATATACATCTACTAAGGGCGATAAGATTATGACTGCGACTAAATGACATCAATTTGAAGAACATTAACGAGTAATCGTAGCCCTAGATATGTACTTTTAATGTCCTTCAACTCGGATTCTAAATAAATGTAACATTTAGACCCAGTGCTAAACGACGTCGTTATTGTGTCCATTGGTGTTACTTAATTGCCCATGATGTGACGTCGTCAGTCCTGCAATCATTTACATGGATCATGAATTTTCGAGGACGCAGAATCATTGACGCATTAAACATATCATAAGTTGCATCATTTTCTGATGTACTTTTTGTTAGTATTGAAATTGTCACGGTCATAGCATGAGACGCGTTTGAGACCAGTTGCCAAAAACGTCACATTTATCCTACACTCTAAAAACTGAAGTGCTGTTTTTAGCTCTTCACAGGCTGAAATCAACATTTTTATTGAGCTTGCATAGTGACTGCACTCAAGTGCTGTTTAGCACTTTCACGTGAGCTGAACTTTCGGCAAAACTGGGCAAAAACGGCGTGATTTCGTTGAGATTCGAACCTGGTCCCTGCATGAGAAGCGCTGACGAGCACGTTAGACCAATTCACATCTCACGATTGCTAGCAGATCATATTGTTGCATGACGAACTTTCTCCAAATTTGCCATAATCATCTACTATGCTGTCATAATTAAAGCCAGTTAACGAGATCTCCGTTGGTCTATTGGTAACGTCAGCAGTACTCTTCCATGTGTAGGTGGAACCCGCTTCGAATCCCATACCGACATTGAACATTTTTTAGTTGATAAATTAACACTTGGGCAAGTGCTAACATAGCACTTCAGATGCTAATATAGCACTTCAAGTGCAGTCACTATACGAGCACCCAGAAATTAGCACTTCAGTTTTTAAAGTGTATTGAGTCTCCGAGACATGCATCTCATAGGTCGCGGGAAAATCAAACATGTCTATGAGATTTTGTTCGTCTTCTCCGCGACGTGAGATGGGATTTGTGCGTATTTTCTTTGTATAAATTCAGGCACCCTGTAATGTATAATTTTAGTATAGAGAAAATTGATCACAGCGATTTGTACAGATCATAGCTATTGCCACACAAATGAATTTATACACAATACAGGATTGTCAAGCTTCTTGTATGTGTTTTGTATCCCTTCTGTATTGTTTCATTGACAATAAAATAAATTTCAATGTCATTTTTGTGTTTTTCTCAGATATTTTGTTTTTCATCGTTTTGCATCATCAGTCTAATGGTAGCGATAATTGACATGCAGCTTCTCAGACTAGGTCTAGTTAATCACACAACGGATGGACAAACATTCCTCAAGGTAAGGGGGTTGCTTTATTGTTATTATTTTTTTCAATTTGACCCCCCCCCCCTAAAAAAGCTGGGTTTATAATCAGTCAATGGTATAATTTTGCCTTCTTTAAAAGTCTTCCACATAATGAATATTGTTGCATTAACATTGCTTCCAAATATTGATGTTTATTCGGTTCGGGATTGTTTGTTTTGTTTTGTTTGATTTGGGTTTGTTGCGATGGGGTATCGACAGATTGAAAAAAAGATACATGATCATAAATTATGTGCATATCAATTCTAGTTGTAAACTTAAGAGGAAGAGGGCGCTATCACTCTACGCAAAGCAAACGCTGCCATAGACATTTTGTATTTTTCACAGTTTTTTCACATTGTTTTCTTGATTATGGCGAGCAACTACCTTTTCAAAGAAATGATCAACTTGAATAAGTACGCTAAGAGTCTGATTTTTTCAAAAAATAGGAATAACTTTGCAAAGGGGAAAAAAATCCTGTCACTTTGTCAAATTCGAAAATCCTAAGTTCGTCCAGAATTCCTGTACAATATGCCGCCCAATTTTGCTCTCAAATTTAAGCTCATAATACGCCAACATAATTATTTCCGGATAACGCATAATGATATAATACACTTCTTAATGATCAAGCAGTTTTTTAAAAGCTTGAAATTCTCACCTTTCCAAAGATGGTACCATTCATTTCGAGATTTGGTTTAAGGACAAACAGTCCTGATCACTTTGAAACATATCACAATAGAATCTTTACCGATGGGTTGATATTCCTCATCATTCAATGATATCGCATGCGTGGAGGCCTGTCTTCGCAAGAGTGACAAGATCACTACTATTATATCAATAATCGTTTGGAACATCAATAACTATGTGAAATGAAAGATCTGATTACACTCATCACAATAATGTATATGAAGCGTTCGCCCAAACTGGCTGTATTTCCTACCATCTGGTCTTGAGAATCTATTAACTAACAACATGATAATAAGTTTCATCCAACTTCCTTTCAATCTCCACGTAACGAGTAGACTTCGCTGAACCGAACCGGCATAATACCTATACCAAGCTGCAGGAACTTCTTGCTCTAGCGATAAATTGGAGCATAGAATTTAATTAATGCACGCCAGCATGCTATAGATTCTGCGCTTGTCAGCCGAACAATTATCCAAGCACGATCGTTGCGTCTGGCCTTTAAGATAATGGAAACGCGCCTTGTTAATTACGATATATTAATTCCGCACATGGTATAGCGTTAAGATTTAACATTATACATAGAGTCAGAATTGAATATGGACAAGCACCCAAAAATTTTGAAACTAATACACATCAAAAGAAATACATTTCATGCTTCGTAGTCTGCAGGGGGGGGGGGATGCTCTACGGGCCCGGGCCCCCGGGTAGGCGCCCAAAAGAGCGCCAAAATGACTATATATATATATCTATTTATATATACATGATTTGAGCCGATTGACATCTAAAACCTACCCCTATGGCTTATATATGACCTTCCGGTTGGCCAAAGGCCAAAAGAAATGGAACGAGATTTTGTTTTTAATACAGAAAACATAAAAATACAAAATGAAAATGAGAGGGAAACAATTGCTGTCATATTTCCTTCCACATCTCAGGATAACGTAGACCCTGTCATCCGAATTGCATTGGGGATTGCAGGTGGAGAGAGTTTCATCTGTGCCTTGAGCGCTCTCTTCAGTTGCCTTGTAGGTCAGCATGTCCGCAAGGCACTACGAGCAGGAGGAACACGGGTAGTTACCACTGAACAGATCATCGCTCAAAGACAGGAACAAATCAGACAGGTTGGTTTAAACGCTAGATCATACATTTCTTCGAAAATTGTCATGACAAATCACAGAAATATACAATAATGTTGCCCATAAATTTGGAATAATTTGATGCGTTCCTTGATCACGTTGTCGCAAAAATTTAAACAAAATCCCAGTGGTCCAAATTTCAAATTATATTTCATAACGAATTTGTAACCTTTTTAATTGTGGTTTTGACTTTTAGTATGATATATTTCTAGAAGTTGAAAGGGTTTGTGAGAATATGTACACTTTATATGAAAACATGATGACGTCATAATCACAGAATGAAAATAAGTAACATTATTACAACTTTATGGGCAACAGTTTCTACTAACTGGGCTTCAACAGCTTTTGATGTGCTTTTGCTAAATTTTGCTCCAACATTGCAAAGTTAGTTATGACGAGCTATAAAGGGACCAGTTCATAATTCTAAAATTACCCTTTTCTCAATGAGGAAGTAGGATAGTATAGTAAGCAAAGAGCAGTTTCTGTTGAAATTTCTTAAGGATAAAAGGTAAGGTAAGATCCAGCATAATTAGCAATTGCTTTGGTGTAGAGCTGTGCCCTAAAGGTTAACCGTTCGAAAACCGACCTATCATGGCATCTAAAGCCGAAAACCGACTTTCAGATTTTAGATAATCCGTTTCTTGTCATTCAAGAGCTGAAATGTTACTTTTACTCTGATTCTGAAAATCATCAATATTGACAAGGCCATTAATAGAAGAATTAAAATTCCTTTTTTGCTTTAATTGGCTTTTTTATCTGTAAGAAGGCTGATATCTATTGTGAAGAAAAATATGTGACAAGAGGAAGATTCGGTCTATCACTTATATTTCTAAATTAAATTAGAAATCAGTATTGTGTTTAATAAGGTTAGCCGAAAATCGCTCTTTTTCCATGACAGTAAAAATGTTCTTGAAAATCATGACCTTAATATGACAACCGTATCTTGTAGCTTTATTTCGAAGGTATCTCATGACAAGGATCCCTCGTGATAAAATCAGGGACTTAAAATTGTTTCGTGTACCCAAGAAAAAAATGATTAATGCTATTAACATGACTTTACTTTTCTCATTCGATTATGATATACGAGCTTGCTTTTTGCATGATTGTGTTTGATTAAAATTAGCAGATTAGTCGTGTGTCATAACGTAGAATAGATTTATAATCAATACTGACCCAAACCTTCACATTTGACGGATTTTTTAACCTTGATTATATATCTTGTAATGAATAATCATTACTGTGACGTTTATGTTATATATTTCAATATTTAAAATACAAATATATGAAACTTTTGCTGTTCCAATTAATCGTTTGAGGTGGTAGTATTAGCATTTTATAAGGAGATACATGAAGTTTGGTAAATCTTCTTTCTCCTGTTGATCTCTGACAGCCTACCTGCAGGCTCAGTGAATAATATTTATTATTCTGTGTGGTTTCAATAATTATTTCCCTTCCTTCTAAAATGACTCTTGATTCATTTTTTGTTCACTCTTTTCACCTTATTTATTTAACTTGTATACTTATATGTTATTATTATTCTCATGATTTTGCTTGCAATGTTACTCACTCGTATTTTTAGTGACCTGAATTATTAAGTATAATCCAATTCTAACAATCACACTATTTCTTCCTGATTTGTCTAACTTTATAATCGCTTCTCACCCTTATCATCTGTTTTTATCTTGGTTGTATGCATATCTTTCTCGACAGAACTTGTCAGATCTGAACTGCATTATGATTGCACACTCCTTCTGTATATAATATTTATTATCACATTCTCGTGTTTGAATTAACCGTTTTCTTCTCTTTTTATCTTAAATATTCTGTTTTTCGCATCGTAGTTCAATACAATGGTCTCATTTCATTTCTTATATTCTAGCCAAGTTCAAGTTAGCTTATGTGCCAAACTTTGCGCTACCTGCCTTCAACTGCCACTATGTGTAACGTGACATTACGTTTTCTTCTCTTTTAAACTTTTTAGTGTTTGAACTTCAAAGTCAAAAGACTTTTCTAAAAGACTATGGAAATTGTTTTAACAACTATTTTCATAGCAAATAGAGCGAACTTTAATTTTTGTCACATTTGTCACATTGTTTTTGCCATTTTAGGCCTAAGTGCATTTTCATCTCATGCAAGTGATTGTCTTTAGAGTACTTCAGCCTTTTCTCGCATGCATGTTTTCTTTATTATAGCAATTGTGTGAAGTTTTTGTAAGTTTCACGACATACTTATCCTTGCTGAGTTGGTCCGAGTTGGGTGCCAAGCAGTATCCCAAGACAGCTAGGCAGAACATTAAAAAACTTTGGAAAGATCCATGCGGCTTACAAAACCATTTATGATACAAGCAATGTAAACCAAAGATAAACTACATGTAACTTATTGTGTAATCATTTTCAAAATGTTGTAACTGAGCTATGCCGAGGCTTTTTTTAAAACCCCATACTAATTACAAAGCCAAAGCAAATAGAATTCAAATTCGGCATCCGTTCGGCACCGACTCGGCAAAGTGTTGATTTCTTCGATTTCTTTCGTCTAATCTCCATTTTGACTTACAAAAGCATGGTGTGAATATATTTAAAGGTTTGATATTTAGATCTCAAGTCGTCTTGTAGTACACACCACCCCTTTATATTGAATGTCTATTCAGCGGCCAATATATTGGAGTGAAGAAGGCCATATATTTGCATCAGTTTTGCTTTAAAAATATGGCGTCCTTGTGACGCCCTTCCCCAAGCGGTCTCTGAACGCAGATATTTGATTGTATTTGGGGCGTATCCTCGTATTCCACAGGAGAAAGAAGCTCCAAATAGATCAGGTTGGCTGGCCATACGGACAAGCCTGCCTTTACTCAGCTCAAAATCCAGAGATCGGCAATTAGACACGGATTAACTAATCCAAACGAAGGTGAGAATACAGGGTGAGATTTTCGTCGTCAATGCATCGTGGTGAAACAAAATTCAAGAAATTGGATTGTTTGAGGTAGTCCATTGGGGCAAACG
>CALNVZ010000174.1:69621150-69663948 GCA_940671915.1 Paracentrotus lividus
TCTCTATCTTGTCTAATCATCTATCCGTCTATTTATCTTTATATCTATCTATCCGGCTCTCTACCTCTCCTTCAATCTTACTTTAATCCTCACTCAATCTCGTTCCCCCCCCCCACCCCTCCCTCTCCTGCTTTCTACTTTCTCTTTCGCGTGATTATACCTCATTTTATTTTCTCTTTCTCTTCAGTTGTCTTTTTGCCGTCGTCCCTCTTTTTCTTTTCGATATCTCCCCCTCACCCTCTGCCAGTCTTCTTTGTTGTTGTGTGTTCTTTCGTGTATTGTGTTCATATCCCTTCCCCCCCCCCCTCCTCTCTTCCTCTCTCTCCCTCTCCCTCTCTCTCTCTCTCTCTCTCTCTCTCTCTCTCTCTCTCTCTCTCTCTCTCTCGTCTCATCTTTTTTTTCATTTCATTTCCCATTAACATGCCACATCGTGTCAATATCCTACCATGCGCAATGCTAATGCTTTACCCGCTCTTTATGACGTAAACATGTTCCTGTCGTTTGTGCCCGCCATTCATTTCTTTTGCCCAATTTGTTTGTTGCCCTTAGCAACGGGAGCACGAGAGGAAAGTGTTGGAGAAGATGGAAAAGGAACGCGCCAAATCAATCCGCTATCATCGAGTTTAAAGAGCGCCATCCCCGGATAGTTACAAGGCAGAACATTTCAGCAGATTGTATATTTCTTTTGCCAATTTTATATTGTACAGATCATCGCACAAGCAAGTAAAGGTGGTTGCATTTTCTGATCTCTTTTAACTATTGATTTGAATAAGGAAGGTATCGGCCAAATCTATGGTAATTTTAATCTCTCTTTCGACTTCCAAACCTTGAGTATTTATTGAATAGGTCAAAAACCAATTCGTGTGCTTATCTTGACATAAGATAAGTTCGTTACGAAATGTCCCCTGATTGAAAATGTACCATTTTAACGAATGAAATAAGAACCATTGTTTATGCAAGGAGGATCAACTTCTGACATAAAAAAAAAAGAACTTGAAGAGAGATAATAATGAACATTGAGAAAATATTGTTCCTTTGTTCATTCCATTCAAAAGCTTGCATATTTTCACCCAAATGAAATGTCGTTATGTTTTATTGTATTATGGCTGAATTTTCGCTATAGTTTATCTAATTTTTATATTATTATGTGAGTACATTAGGCTTATAGAGAATCCCATTTAATAATTGTTTTCCACGTCAAACTAAAAAATTATTCTACTTAATGGCGATAATACCATCGATATAATCCAACAGTATTTACATGTTTCAAAGACTTTAATGAAAGTAGTTTATTTCCAATTAAGTTAAGCTTTACAAGAACAATATATTTTGTAAAACAATAAAACAACGATATATCACATAAATTTCAAAGAATGGAAAAGCACCCAACATTAAACAAATTCCACTCGAGGACCTAAATGAGGGAAACCCCCTTTTCGAGTAAAAAAAAAAAAAGCAATAAAGTGGTCACTGATGCAGTGGAATTGAACCTGATATGTTGAACGTTATGACTTTTTTGTTTTTATTAATGATTACATAATGATGTAGTAATTATCAATAATTAGTGATTTTTTTTTCTTCAAAATCTAACAATTAATTTGATTAATAATGCATAAAATAGAGATATATTGGTAAAGAAAAATAAACGATTATTAAATTGTTAAGGTTCTTTTATAAGATGTATATGGTTCCAATGTAAGTGTCATGATTTTATATCGTTTATGCTTTATAAAAAAAAGGGGTATCGTATTCAAGAAGAAGGAAAGTTCTTTGAATATCAATGTTCTATGTACTAGTAGTACTAGTATTCGATAAGAATCCCATTACTTTAATAACAATCTGTTATAAATGACTTACATTTGATAATATTTTTGCCCAATAGCTGCCAAAGTAAACATGTATATAATTCGAGCTACGAAACAATTGTATTCAATTGAATTATGTTTTCAATTGTGCTGTAGCCGATTACTTGTAGATTGTCTGTGGTAAAGAGAAAATAGTATGACATAAAGTTGCTCTGAAACAAAGACACTTCTATGACTAATTCCCATGATCCTTATAGTCCGAAGGACACGGAGGAAAAATAATCATCTTTTCCTCGAAGCAATCTCAAATCAAAGAGTAAAGAAACATGCCTTCATGATTGACGGTTTAGTATCATATCTTGATGATAGTCATGACAATGAAATTATATCAGTTCTCGTTACCTTGTATAAGACACGTGGCGTTATCATAGATTCGTAGCTATTGAACATTATGAAGAATGATGAAGGTTATAATTAAGGTATTGTTTTTTTTTTTTTTTTTTTTTTTTTAATCAAGTGTGTTTTTATCGCTTGAAGTAAAAAGCTGTGTGTACGAGAGATTATATTATGGCAATATCAAGTTTATATTCCCACAGTATAGCATGGTATTCCTTCTTTTTTTTTAAAACGTAGGCAAGTATAAAATGTAAATGAAGTGTACATCTCTAAACAATATACAGTATCTGCTCCGTGTAGCTGCAGTGCAAGATGTATATCATTGCAAGTGACTATGTAAATTTAGATTTGTTGTCGATCGTATGCTGTATGTATATTTGCCGCTTGGAGAAAAAATAATGCAATAAAAATGTCATAGTGATAAGCCTGAAATATCGGAAGACGGGCATCTCTTTTTGTGGATCAATTTGACGTTGATTAGCGTAAGTGAAGGTCAGAAGACATGGTATTATTCTCCAGTAGACGCGGCCCACTTTGATCTTTCGCCGCATTACATGTGGCTTGACAAAGAGGGCGTAATGAAGAAATATGGATTCAATTGTCCTTTTCTTTTTTCATCTCTTTTACCTGAATGATTTTCGCAAGCACACTTCATCGTCTGATCTCTTTTTCATCACGACATCAAGCCTGATCCATATACCGCCCTACTTATTTTCCATCTCATATTACTATATTCAGCCATTCTATACCTGCCCTATCTCTCTCTCTACACTCTTCCCTATCGCTTGTGTCTTATACGCTATGATGATCATTTCGACGAGTCATAATTTCTCCTTTCATAGAATTTTATTACTTATTCGTTATTGATAATTCATAATGGAGAAGAAGTTGAAGCAAATATAAAGGTGATGCACACAGATGGAACCAGAGAGAGAGAGAGAGAGAAGGGAGAGAGAGAGAGAGGAGAAAGGAGAGAGAAGGGAGAGAGAGAGAGAGAATGTAATGGAATGATAGACAGAAAGGCAGACAGAGAGAGACAGCTAGATACAGAAATACATACTAAGAGAGGGGAGAAAAGAGAGACAGAGAGAGAGAGAGAGATGGGAGAAAGGCTGGAGATTGGTATAAATCAAACAATCAGAAAGGCACAGAGAGAGAAAAGATGTTTAGATAAATTACAATAGCGAGAAAGAGAGAAAATCAACGACTACATTCTAATTATATGTCTAAATTGCACCAAGTAATCCAAAAGTGATTATTTCTTTTAGAACCTGCCATTTAGTATTTCCTCTTTTCAATTGTGATAATCCATGTTAAATAAATCACCTGCAAAAATTAAAAGAAAGGAATACACATGAACTCTATTTGAATGCTTTACTTGCTACATACAAATCGCCATAATAATAACAACAATAATTTCGGATCTAGTGCTTTTGAACGAAGGACTTCTTTTTTACCTCTCAAATTCATTGATCGTATAATTGACTCAAAATCCATTAATTTTTTCTCCGGAGATTAACAATGACAACATATATCGGTTTATCTTCGTTTACCAACCCGATTTCCAATTCCAACTACCATATCTTATTAGATGACAAAATCGAATGCAACATACTGACGCCCAACTATTCCAATTTCAATTCGAGTGATTACCGGGGGGGGGGTGTTTCATGTAAGGACTTGTCAGACGTTTTATCCGACAAACTGTTATAAGCTACTGAAATGCTGCATCTGATTGGCTAAGAGCAAATTTTGTCGGATAAAATGTCCGACAAGTCCTTTGATGAAATGCCCCCTGACTTTAATTGTTCACAGATATCGTCTTTTCAACCGAGGTCTTTTTTTATTCCGAGCTAATTTTCACGCTTCCCCTCTCGCAGCTGCAGGCTCTACAGCAAAAATAAAGGCTCATCCAGGCCTGGGCTCATCCTTTTGTCCTTGTGTTTAAAAAAAATTGGGAAATAGAATAAAAATAACAAAAATCCAACACGCGATCTCATAACCATATTGCAATGCACAGCATACGTCACTGGCACGCGTCAATATTGTAATCGGTTTGCTTTGTCTTTTAATGTATTCCGTGTAAATGACTCGAGCAACCCAACACAAACGATAATAGATTCAATCTCAGCCATAAAATCATCAATTGATGATGACGGCAAATATCATTTGCAAAATGCGGTTTATTGGTGGGGGTTACTCAAACGTGAAATTTTGTGGGATGTATTTTGGTTACACTTCATATACCCTTAAGTTCTGAACAAATGCAATTCGACATTGTACGAGAGAGTCTGAGCTGTTTATCCAAGCTGTGAGGTAGATTATTTTCTTGATTATTATGAAAAAGCGATATGTTATGACTTGTGGCATATCGAGGTAACTTTTTCAAATTTATTGTGTCATACACTGTCTGGTTCTCATTCTTCATATTTTACTTATATAATCCTTTCCATTTCATACTTAAAACTCTCCACCGTCTCATCATCGTTCTCATAAAGTGGTGGTCGAGCGATTTCATTTTACAGCCGATGGAAATGTATCTTGCAGAACGTTTACTGTTACATTTCTTCTTCTTTTTATGGGTGTATTTACATAGCATTTATTTTTATTACATTATTATACACTATTCGAATAAAATTAATGAAATAGATATTTATTTAGCTTATTGTTATAAGATAACAGTTATTGAAGACAGTTCATGGAGACGAAGAACTTAATATTAGTTCTAGTATTTTATCTCTATCGTCTCTATCGTTTAGTTAACTGCCTACATTGTCATATCACTTTGCTTATGATTAGAGTTATATCATGACAACCAGCCACTATGGTGGTATGGCACTTCGCGGAGACGTCTCCGCGACGGAATCGTCTCCACGATGGATAAAAAAGTATTAGAGACGTCTCCGATACTTTATTCCGTCGCGAAGACGTCTATGAGACGTCTCCATTTTTTAAAACTGTCTCTAAGTAGTTTCAAAGAACTGTCTCAAAGTAGTTTCCGCGACTCAGGAAACGTCGCAGGGACTGAAGAGACATCTTGGAGACGTCTCGGCGACAAGCTTCGAAACCGTCTCCATGTAGTTTTAAAACCATCTCAAAGTAGTCCCAAATCCATTTCAAAGTTGTTTCAAAATAGTTTCCGCGAAGTGAGATACCACGATCAGTCTAAATTCTAATCTCATCACCTTTATCCTAATCGCTATCATCATCATTTCTATCTTCATCTTCTACACATTTTTCATAACCACCATTATCCATCCCCTGATCAGTATCACCTACTCCCTGCCGTACTCATCACAACCAACTTTGGACCTGAAGTATACTTAACAAAAGAAAATGTAGGCACTTACATAGCAACGGGTACCTGGCTCGTTTTATAGCTCATTTGCCCGATATGGCCGCAATAAGTTACAGTGCTCTGAAGTTGGACTGGTGTATACCACACCTATTATCATAATCGTCACATCATCACCACCACCATACTCATCAAACCCATCATCACAAACAACAATAATATCAAAACCATTATCATTATCACTACTATAACCATCATCACCGTCACTCTCATCATCACAGTTGTCATCACTGTATCACCTCATCATCACCACCACTACACCCATAACCAGCATTGCTATTATTATTATCACCACTGATCATCATCACTAATAAAATCATAGTTGTCATCATTGTATCTCTCATCACCATACTCATCATATAAGCCACCACCATCATTACTATCAGAAAAATTATCATAACCAACATCACAAGTAACACTATCATAACCATTATCATTCCCAACATCACCACCAACACTATCATAACCATTATCATTTCCACCATTACTACCATCATCATCATTAGTACCACCAAAAACCACCGCCAGCATTACCAACATTATCATCGTTACCAGCATCACAACCACCACCACCAACATCATTATCACAAATACAAAACATCATCACGATAACCGTAATTGTCATCATCATCACCATCACCAACACCAGAACCACCATCATCAAAATCATCATCACCAGAACCATCAACACCATCACAACCATCATTGTTACCAATACAAACATCATCATTACCACCATCGCCATTACCACTATCTTCACTATCACTGCTACAACCATCACACCACCATCATTACCACCACACTTTTATTAAACCACCAGCAAATCCACTATGACAATAGTGTCTAAAACGAATTAATAACCAACTCTATCACATTAAACAACTGTTGAAATCAATGTAAGCAAGGAGTCATATTCTTATCATACAATCAGAAATAGTGTGCTCTTTTATTATTAATATCGTACATGTATAATAATGATACGATGAATTTCACACAAAGATCTATAGAACAGAGAAGGTACCCTCAGTGCCTATAGCAGTCCAAAACAAGACCGACATATAAACAAATGACCAACTGAGGGGGAAGAAGGGAATAGGAGCAAATAGGAAATTCTCAGACAAAAAAGAGGGGGACAAAGACATTACATCACACAAAGTGACAATATCTTTATATATTACTTCTCGTTTGAAATATTAAAAAGAAAGCTACTATACACACATTGTATGCAATTTAATCTATAAACTGAAACAAAAACATTTCTTGTACCTCTATGATTCAAATGTAATACAGCACAGGCGATGATGACGATACTTTTCTTTAAAAAGTTTAACGTCACTTCTTCAAGTGAACCAAAACATACACAACACATCGACAAAGTCGTTTCTTTCTTCATAAAGAGAAGCCTCTATAGAAATTCTGACTCTGTCTCCTACAGGGATAAGGGATTGGCATACCTAGTACGCTTTTAAAAAATCAAAGAAACGACATTGTCGACAGATAGCTGTCAGGTTTTCTTTTATTAATATATAAATACATTTCTTTTAAAATGAAAGAGCAGCATATGTTTATTCCTTGAGTTTAAGAACAGTTTCTTTAAAATGGTTTACATTATCTAAAAAAAAAGTTATTGAAATGATTTCTTATAAAATAGAAAGGCCATAATCAGGCCATACCATTATCTGGAAAAAAAAAACAAAAAAAAAACATAAGATGAGGACATAACTACTTGAAATTTTCATTGATGATAAAAATTAACAGAAAACATAAAAAGCTCTTTTGCATATTGATCTGAATTGAAAAAAAAAACTACAGAAACACTGAACAATTAAATAAGTATCTCTGAGAAATTTGGCAATTTAAAGTAAAAATAGTGCAATAAGTGTGTTTAGAAAAGAAAAGAAAAAAACATTAACCATACCTTCTTGGCAAATTGGAAATGTAATTCTTGGCACTTTTCCAAGATGTCTGGCAGTCTTTCTTTATCATGAGTAAACAATACATATATTTGGTGTGTATCACGAGAAGATAAATGGGTATCATCAATTACATATTCCTAGATAAATCAAACTGTTATTTCTCTTCCAAGGATTTCTGAAATTCAAAATGAATCACAAATGAGATGGCTTTACCCAAGTGATGATCAGATGATAATCTTTACAAACCTAGCTGAGTTTCATCCAAAATATAAGATACCTTTTACTATTTTAAAGGTTTTGAAAATTGTTCTTGTCTTGTTTTGTGTCCATGTTGCTTGTTTCACTTACTTTGGTCATGTACCATCATTCTATTACTATGTAAACAATTAATATCCTGCAACTAGTAGCAAACGAAAATATATTTAGAGTAAGAGAGAGAGAGAGAGAAAGATATCACACTTGATGAAAAGGATGTAATGTACAAGACATTTTCATACCATCATAATGTGTATCCCATTAAAACAGTTGCATTATTGTCAATGAGACTTCTTTTTCCTTCATTTAAATCTTCAAAATCCTATTTACATATGACATAATATTTTTGGCACTTTTCCTCACGTCGCTAAAAAAAAGGAAAAAAAAAAAATAAGAAATAATGATAATAAAATAAAAACTAACATGACACCATTATTACACATATCGACTTGACACCAACAATACAAATCATTATAACTGGTAAAATTTTCATGTAAATAAACACATTCTTTTGAAATTAATCAATACATAAACAGAGCTTATTATCTTTCTCAAAAATTGTCTAGTGATTTACAGTTGATAACCAAGCCATTATTTACAATTATATCAGTGAGCTATAGACAGATTAAATCCTCGTTATCATCATCATCATCATAAAACATTCTTCACCACCCCTCATTTGAATCTCAATATTTGATATTGAAATATATTCATACAACACAATAATCACATACTAGTATTATAAAAATGGGTTGGTAAAAAAGGATACAACAGAATCAAGATGACTTTGCTTTGTGAACTCCTAGTATTTTGTAGTATTCATACTACTTCTACTACAAGACGAAGCATAACCCATTGTTTGTTTGAAGCAGCATTTGGCACTAATGAGTTACTTACATATAATTGGCCTCAATCTTTCCCTCAATATATGCAAAATCTACTCTGAAAATGTTGTACTTTGAAAATGACAAAGGGGATCTATGATTAATACTGTTACTAACTGAAAAAGCTGTAATCTTTCTGTAACTAGAGTTTGGAATAATCTGTGGGTTTTTTTTAAGAGTTAATATCTTCTTCTTTTTTTTTGCTTTTTTTTTAGGCAATTGAGAGAGTTTTCTGTATTTAACTGATTTTAACTAAGCCTGATAATTACTAAAGTCTGGGAATGGGAAAAACCCAACATTGCAATTGAAAATCATACAATATCCTACCAAAAGATCGTTTTAAGGGATTTGATATTTAAAAATAAAAGTATGTGCCTTTCATTTTGCAATAACATTTATTTTTTATCTACAAGAATCATAAGAATTGGCAAAGTCTTACAGAGATGGAGTAAAATGTCTTTCCTCCACAGCAAAATATTCATGTTTCAAAAGACTGTGAAAGACAACATTTATACAAAATGAGAAATCATACTTTCAAATCAGCCATACCTATTAATAACACATTTTTTCAATACTGTGTTGTCCAAGTAAAATGGGAGGTTTACAACTCTTGATAAAACCAGCTAATAATACCATACTGGATTCTCCCAACACGAGTTGTTACAATCGAGGTCGAGACTCAAGATTTGCTTGATAATACTTTCATTCTTTACCAATAGCAATGTGAGTAAAGGAGCAATCAAACACTGTCCATTTAGATGGTCGTTCACGGCAGTCCGGTACAGTGCCGTATATGGAGAGAGTCTGAACAACGCTGTTTCAGTAGGTCGCAACTTCTCAAATTGTCTTTTTTGATGCACTTGCCTGGGTGTGTTAGGTAAGCACAGAGAAAAGAATTACTCAAATGGAAGTGGGTCAGACTCTACCTATATCACCATATGAATCGGGGATGTGGGATCGTTGTGCCCTTTGATTGATCCCTTCACAGCAGAGATAAAAAAGAGAGAGAAGTGTCATTTTTGTGCCACACATTTGGATCTACAACAAGATTAATCCTTTTACACCATGTCTTCAGCTGAAAGAAATGCTGATTTTAATCACAATGCTCTTTTGAGCATATTGAAATTATTAATTAGTACAAACTGAGATATGGTGGCAATCATGTCATACATTGAATAAATGAGGCAGAGAGAGAGAAAGAGACAGAGAAAAAGAATGAATGAGAGAGATAAAAAGACAGAAATAAGAGAGTGAAAAGTGTCACTATTTTGCAACACATTTGGATCTACAACAAAATTTTTGGCAAATAAAGAACATGAACATCTTTATTATTATTATTATTATTATTAATTTGGCTGTGAATCTTTCTCGCTCCTTACTAGTGAAGTTAAAAGAGGGATCATTTGATCACTCCTGAGAGAACAGTTTCAAACAAATTCCATTATTTGCTCATTACTATAATACTGATCCTATATCATTCTATACATACATGTCTCTTAGCTCAACCAACTGAGAATCATCTCAAAAATACAAACGTTTATGATCCTTCATTTGGAAAATAATCAAATCATTATTGATGGATTGGCAAACAATATAGCAATATTACAAACAAAATCTAGACATGGGTATCTCCAATTCGAAAATGTTTGTTAATTTAAATTTCCCTGATCATGTACATAATTTGTAAATTGCATTAAGAAATATCTACTATTGATTTAATTATCCATCGCACTTGATGTAAAATTAAGGAACAACATTATTATTGTCATTGAATAGTTATCAGAAAAATTCTATTAGGTAAAGAATCATGATTGGCACAGTGATAAATACAGATTTGTGAATTATTGAGAAATTAATTTGGCTTGGATCATCACAACAAATAAGAATTAAACCAAGCAAGTTTCACTGATGAACCATCTCTCTTTACCATCCTGAGAATAGTCCACCAAGCTTTAAAAAAAAAAAAAAACATAATTTTTTAATATCCTTTGAGAGATTTCATCAAATGTTCGCTGATCTATATTTCCAATGTTTGTACTTTAATTTAAAATTTAAGCAATGTGTTAGTACCCTCTTCATAACCCAGTCAAACACCCAGAACTAACTGCAGACTGACCCTAAACTTCAATACATGATAGTGTGATCTTTGCTTCATCGGGTTTCCATCTGAATGGCTGTTTCCATGCCAAGATATTTGCCTCGAGAGAAAAATGATCTTCCTTTAAGTTAGAAAGTTTGCGTAGTGAACCTACAATGCAAGGTTCCATTAACTGTGTACTACATGATGAGCATATGAACTGTAGACATGAAAGCATGGGATCACTATGCACACTTTCTAACCTATAAGAAGCATTTCTGAAGAGTGGAAAATCCTCATGTGGGAAAGGGGCTTTATAGGTGTGACTGGGTTATAAGAAGTGTCATGTCTGATTCATCTCCAAACAATCACAATTCTTCTCTTCAAAGTGAAAGTATTCTCATCAGGCTTTCTCTGCCATTTTGTATTCTCTATATTACAATCTTTTTCAAGTATCCAAACAGAGATAGATCAAAAAAATTACAAACGTTTCACAGTTCCATTCCTTAAATTGTCCACAGATTATGTAATATGTGATACAAGCACAGAGGCATTTTTGCATCTCACTTGATCCACACAAATGCTGAATATCTGTAACCATGTTTTTAGACATTTGTATGAACATCGCCCATCTACTCAGATTGTGCACAAAAACAAAACAAGAAAGAAAAAAAGGAAAACAAAAGGCTGAACTGAATTGACATAGAGTGACAAACATCAACACACCGATTGGGGATATCACCTTTACCATTCATTCACCTCATTTCCTTCTAACTCTGTGGAATGACTAAGAAATGAACAACAGCGATTCTTATGGAAACCCCTGGTTGTAAATCATTAGGTAAATGCTTTGTGTCTCTGCAGAAGTTGAGCTCTTCCCCACTTGCTGCATATCCAGTGGCTCAAGAGCTTCCGATGTACCTTCTCGAAAAACAGCTATTGAGGCTTTTACTAATCTCAGGATAGTTGGTTATGTACTCTTAATCATGTATATGATATTCCTCAAATCATCTTCAATGTCCATCCAAAGACTTTGGGATATCGTGTAGACTGTCCGGTAAATCTAAAAGAAATGTACTTGATTCTCATACAAGTTTTAAGGAATTGGTCTTTAATACTTCGGTTATTACAGATCATGTTGGATCTCTCTTTGGCCTCTTATAAAATTATGTCATCAAATTGGCATAGTTAGTGCATGGATTATCCATCAAAGTATGTGTTTAGGTGCTACAGCAACCGAACATCATCTTGGAGTTGAACATCCATGTGATATTCTTTGATAAAATCAGCCTCTTGTCTGTTCATCTGACCTGGTCTGACAGGTCTATGTCCTGCCATCTATGCCAGTCTGTCTTTTACCATCTCAACATTAAAGCAATGTTATCCTTTGAAATGATAGCTGGCGATCATTGTTTTGATCAACCTTTAAATGACTTTGGGGGCACTGTCACCAAAAGGAGCAGCTTCAATATCAACCAAAGCCAAAGAGTCTGTTTCCCTCCTCACATGGAGCCAAACGTTAAACGTTGAAGATCTCCGAGATGAGCGGGAAGAGGCTCTCAAACTGGGAATCGGGAAGCTTCATGGACATGAGATCGTCGACATGGTGCGTGACAAGGTCTCGTACATCGGTCAGCTTCATGATGAGCTTGGCAAAGAAAACCTTGTCTTCAGGATGGTTAATTTTGGTCAGGGTCTGGAGTGTCTCCACCATCGGCCTCTGGATCTGCTCCACGTCTTCTCGACTCACAATCTCTGGCCGGTCTGAAGGACAAAGAATAATAATTTATAATAATAATATCAGGTTAAGATTAGGTATTAAAATTAATAGCTATTTATTCAAATGTAAGCTACAGTATGCCATTCTTTGAAGTGATAACTGGCAATACCAATAGCATATTCAATATTGCGGTAATCACATTTGCAACTTTTATATCCTAAATGACTTCAAGGTAAGTGGATGGACCTAATGATTGTCAATTAAACTTATCCCTTTCAAAAACTAAAGAATCATATTCTAATTCATAAAATGCCAATTATTTTCTTTCAAACATTTCAGAGAATGCAGAAGTGAACTTGAATGGTGAAGAATTCAAATCTAAATTAGAATAATTCTAGTGGAAACGTAAATTACAAGTTGCATGCTGCCCTAAATTGGTTTGAGAATGTGTTACGTTTCATTCCAGAAAAAAAATGGAGTTATGATCTAACCATAAATTGAAAGAATCTCTTTTCCTCTTACAACACCCTTCCTTTACTAAAGTCATTGACAAATGATGTGGATGGTCTTACCTGGTGAAATGATTGTGATTGCTTGAAGTAATGCATACTCTTGCTTGGTCAGCATCATGCCATTGACTGCCTGGATAAACTTGAGTGTTGGTTCCGTCGCCGTCAAAAACCCTGATGACAACATTGACTCAAAGGACCATTCGCTACCCGTGATATCGTCAATGATTACATTGCGTTCGGGGACATAGTTCTCAGCACACCTCAACATGAGGACTTCTAGGATAGGCATTCTAATGAGCACTGCTTGCTCATCGTAGGGCAGGTCTGCGGAAGGCCGGGATGGCCTTGGTGAAGGGCAACGGTTTGCCTGATTGACCACACCCATAACGTCATGTTGTAGATAATCATCTGCTGCCATAGTGGGTTGAGGCGGTAGCATTGTCATGCCGCCCTTTTCTATCACACCCGGTTCCTTCTTGATCTTGTCCGATATCCTTTGATTGTCCACCTGAACAGGACGTTGAGGTGAGAGTCGGGTGAATGGTCCAGAGGTTCCTCCTTCAAACAAATCTTTGGGGCTTGTCCATGGGTATCTTTGGTGGAGCTTGTCATTGTCTGCTTTGTCCAGTGCAAGAGTCCGTTTTGATCATACGAGGGTCATTGGGCATCTGACTCAAGATGGGGTGGCATCATCATGCCCTTGGAACCACCAAAGAGAGCGCTAGGATCCATACTGAAAGGATTTGCACCGTTGGAGTTCATATTGGCAACATCGCTTCAGTCTTGTCCTGGAATGCTTGCATCTTCCTCAAGATTTCATCAATTTTACCGGTTTGGCTGTATGGATTCAAGCAGAGAAGAGAAAGGAGAATGATTAATGACAACTTCCCTATAAATGTTCAATGGGTCCCTATAAATACAATAAGAAATATTTACTTATTGAACAAGACTAATTGGACAGTTAAAAATAAATGAATAGAAAATTTGTTTAAGAAAATATATAAATGAAAACAGTCTAACACAAGCCTGCTTCAGGAAAAATAAGAACTTTTAACATATTCAAAACTGTTCTAATATAATACTATAGAAATGTTCTGAATACTCTTCAAAATAGCTTCAAACAACTGGATGTGCTTTTAGAAACTTAAACACTGTTGACAACTTCTGAATATGTGCAGCACTTGGTCATTCTTGCTTTTAAACATCTAAATTTCAAAGAGAAGATATGTACCCAAAAAAAGTTAGAACACTTGCTCTTTTCCTGAGGAAGAAAAAATTCAAGCCATGTGCAGGTAAGGGTCCCTGGTGACATATCCCATGAGCCATTTATAATGTATAGCAACCCCACTTATTACATCTCTGCTCTATTTAACAGGCAACATTTCTAACACTAATGCTCAGGTTCCTGATCAATCGCTGTCTGCAATTGAATACTTTCACTACTTGAACATTAATACAACTTCTTGCAGCGGGTTGCTGCGATTTAAATGTCCTCATGTTCTGTATATATATATGCGGCGAAAAGGGAGAAGCGTCTGCGCACAACGCAATCCCGGAGTGAAATCAATACACACAACTACTGCGAAATGGGTAAGTTGACGACGATTCTTCTAGTCTGCTCCTACTTCCGTAAATTGTTATTTTGAGGACGAGTCAGCCTAAAATGCGGGCAAGCGGATCCAGACAAAGATGAGAATTTGGAAAATGGGGCAACGTTGTAGGCACACATAACCCTCTAAATATACAGCAACATAGTGCTATGTTCTAAGAAGAATTTAATTGATGCACAAACAGAGCCCCTGGCATCTGTTGCACGAATGTTGCTCATTCCATATTCCAAGCAGGAGAGGGCGATGTTATTCTAGAAGCGCCCCAGGACCGTAAGGGTGCTGGGGCTTGTCCGATATATCCCTGGGAGATGTATCAGTGAGGCCCAGCAAGCGTGATCGTCATCACAGATTCCCTCTGCATCACATGCTACTCTGCAACGATCTATCGGCAAAGGTGTGCTCGGTGGTATCACCTAACCACGGAAATGCATCGTCCACAGATAGCTTTCCCTAAAATTACGCATCTCTGGATACCTCATGAATAATGCATAGATCTTCAAGAGGGAGAAGTGAGCACGTCTGACGAAACCCTTGCAGGTAGCGGCAAGCTTTGATTACATATTTCTTGGCTGTAACCTATTTCTTAGGCCTCTGGTTGGCTGCAGAACGAGGGAGGTGGATTCCCTTGCATCGGGACACAGGGGACAACTAAAAGACAGGCAGTAATCAGTCCTATTTGGGGTATGGTTACTTGACTTCAGACACAATTTTGATGAAAACTAGGCCAACGCATCCATCATTTTCTCTCCTTTCCAGGTTCTGTTGACAGAATGTTCCTATCACCTTGTACAACCTAATACAGCGCTTGGCCTAATTCACGAGTGTACAGCATCACAACAACACTTGGAGGAGAGTACTTTGCCTGTTTCTTGTATCCATACCACAAGCACTTTGAAATATATAGCCGCATCAAACACCTCCCCTCAACAACCCAATTTTTTCTTTGTTTCCCAACATATGGAGTCAAGCCTTAACATCTACCCCAGGGGGTTTTAGTTTGCTTCTCATTTTTTTCCTTCTTATTCTCTTATGTGCTCTAAATTGTTACTCACTGCAAAATATTGAAGTCACAAAAATAATCACTGAATATGATTTTGATGGAATCTCTCGTTATCAAAGTAAATCATACTATATCAAAATAAACTTGCCATATCTTCAGAAAATAAAAAAGGAAACAAAAGCCCTTCAGCATTTCATCAAACTGAACGTTGGTGGCCAGGAGCCAGGTCGGTTTTTCGATGCGAAAGAATCCTAGTCTCACCCATGCATCTTCATGACCTTTACAAGGTATCGGTTCCTTGCGGGTAGTTTAATTTACGGCCTACCAAACTTTCCCCACATCATTCCATGCAAGCAACATCATCCTGACCATCAAATGCTCATTGTGTAATCCACAGAACCCATAGGTATATGAATCTGTTTCTCAAGCGTACAAGGTAACCAAAGATAAATGTTTGAAGATGACAAGTTTAGCTAATCAGCATGTTTTTCTGCTCAATGCGGGTGGACACTCAGTTTCTAAAAGTGCAATGATCTTATGTCAGTACTTGATTCATAAGTATGCATATTTAAGCAGGGTGGGGAGATCATGCGAGTGACAATAAGAGGAACGAGAGAAAGAGAAGTTTGGAGAAACAGAGAGAGAACAGAAAGAGGAAGGAGAGAGAGTGTGAGAGGGAGAGAGAGTGTGTGAGAGAGAGAGTGTGTGAGAGAGAGAGAGAGAGAGAGAGAGAGAGATATATACAGTATGTTTTATGTAGAGCCTACTTGTCGCTTGAATTATATTTCTTTCCTCAGAGCTCTTATATTATAACCAGATTAAATTCTCTGCCATGTCAGTAAATATCATGGTTCATATTTGCCTAATTCTTGTAGATATGTATGAAATAAAACCTTTAAAAAATATAAATCAATGAATCGATGCAGTCAAATTATATATATGGTAAACTATGCAAGAGATAAAGTTTCAAAAATTTTGCCCTGCAAAAATGTTCAAACTCCTTTTTAAATTTTTTTTTGGAGTCGGCACAATCGGGTACTCATCATGAGTGTTTGATAATTAAACAGCCATTTTCTTTTCATTTTGATTGTGATCTAGTGTGCTTGTTAGTGGGAACGGGAACACTTGCTGCCTATCAACACACCATGAGTCTATACTCTCTTCATACGCTCATCTCACTATTGCTACAGGCACAATCAATAAGGCTTGCCAATTGGCTCTGGGTTTCTTCTCCATTTGTTCTCTGAATAAATGATGAGGTAAATATTAACAGTAGTAGGTGTTTGATGAGCATGATTGCGACACAGCGAGTTTGATCTAATAACCCAGAACTTGGCTTACTCTGCACTGGAATAAGCAGAAAGAGTACACACAGCAAAACAGGCAATATAAAGGGGGAGGGGTGAGGTAGTGCATTAATTTCTGTAAAAATTATTAGAGGGTGAAAATTATTGACAAGCCAGACATGAAGACTTTAAGTTCATTTTTTCTAATACTTGTTCCCTTTGTGAGAAGAAAATTAAACAAGGTGAACGATGCACTTACTTGAACATTGGACCTCAAATGATTGAAATTCAAACATGGGTTTTGTACACAAACCCTAAATGGGATCTAGACCACACCAGTAAAAGGACTGCAGGGCCCATGTTAATAAATATCACATAAAAACTGAGATATTATCTCCAATTTCTATTTCAATAGTCATACAAACATGTCAAGAGAAAATCTAACCCCCCCCCCCCACATGCACAAATACATAGGCCTACATGGAAGAGAGAAAGAAGTCAGAGGATAAAAGTGCAAGACATCTGGAAGGGTAGAAGGAGAAGAATCTGTTGCTGGGTACAATCATAGGGTCACACCAAACAAATATCCAAACCAAATATTTCTGGATTGGGCTATTAGAGAGAGGTGATGACAGCATACAAACTACATCAACGCTAAGTCAACCATATGCAGAAATACGGAGAGAAAGAGGAGGGCAAGGTATAAGAGATAAATATAGAAAAGAAAGCAATATGATGTAAGTTAGGGAGATACATGTAGAAAGGGGTATAGGAGATTTCTATAGAAAGGAACACCTACACAAAACAATGGAACATACACAAAGTCAGCCATATGTGGGTAAATTAGGAGAAATATAGGCCTCAGGTAAAGAGTTAGAGGAAAGGTAAAAACATATCAAAAGTTAAGCAGAAAAAGTTGGAGTCCATGAGCTAGAATTCAGCCGAGTACCAACTTAAAGAATATTGATAGTTTGAACCTTAATCGCTACGGGCACTCCGGTGGTCTAGCGGTTTGACGCTGGTCTAGCAATCCAGAAGTCGTGGGTTCGAATCCCGCCCGGGCAGCCTATGATTTTTTTTTTCATAGCTGTCTGGTTTCAAATTATCACACAGTAGTTGCGTGTGTCTCTACCAACATGCATGGTTCTACCGTTGGAGACAAATGAATAAATGAATTGTCTATTTAACTTCCCAACGGCGTAAATTCCTTTACGTTTGATTTTCATGTAATGGGATAGTTTGAACCTTAATCGCTACGGCACTCCGGTGGTCTAGCGTTATGACGCTGGTCTAGCAATCCAGAAGTCGTGGGTTCGAATCCCGCCCGGGCAGCCTATGATTTTTTCATAGCTGTCTGGTTTCAAATTTATCACACAGTAGTTGCGTGTGTCTCTACCAACATGCATGGTTCTACCGTTGGAGACAAATGAATAAATGAATTGTCTATATTAACTTCCCAACGGCGTAAATTCCTTTACGTTTGATTTCATGTATATGGGATAGTTTGAACCTTAATCGCTACGGGCACTCCGGTGGTCTAGCGTTATGACGCTGGTCTAGCAATCCAAAGTCGTGGGTTCGAATCCCGCCCGGGCAGCCTATGATTTTTTCATAGCCGTCTGGTTTCAAATTTATCAACACAGCAGTTGCGTGTGTTCTACCAACATGCATGGTTCTACCGTTGCAGACAAATGAAAATAAATGAATTGTCTATTAACTTCCCAACGGCGTAAATTCCTTTACGTTGATTTTCATGTATATGGATAGTTTGAACCTTAATCGCTATGGCACTCCGGTGTTCATGCGGTTATGACGCTGGTCTAGCAATCCAGAAGTCGTGGGTTCGAATCCCGCGGGCAGCTATGATTTTTCATAGCTGTCTATTCAAATTTATCACACAGCAGTTGCGTGTGTTCTACCAACATGCATGGTTCAACCGTTGGAGACAAATGATAAATTAATTGTCTATTTAACTTCCCAACGCGTAAAATTCCTTTACGTTAAAGAATATTATTCGGACATAATATACAAGCAAGAAATATAAAAAAAACCAAAGTTAGAAGATGAAAATCTAGATTAAACAGAAATAAAAAGGAGACACTTGCAATAGTCTAATCTACATTGATCAACAAATCGAAACTCCAGAAAAGACATAGGCTAAACTATTGCAATAGTATCTATTAATAACATGCAATATGATGAGCATACTTTCTCAAATTAGTGTTCTACTAAGGGAGCTAAGCCCATTAAATCATAAAAAAGTCCTGACTGCCTATCACTTTCAATGCATAACTTAACACCAAAATCACATCTATGACCACAATGTTAGTGATATTGTTGAGTTCTGTAATGATGCAAAACAATTTCTTACAGATTCAAACGAAACCTACAACATTGTTCGTGATTCCACAAGATTGGCTATTAACATGGCTTCATGAACATTAGAAGGTAACAATACCATCAGGCATTTTAGTAATTATATCCCTTGTCTAACAACCTCCACTTCGCGACGTCGTTATGCATATTCTGTTGAAACCGTAGTTCTCAATCCACAACGAACAATCGCTTCGACAGATTGAGTCGCGATCTATTTTTCCGGGTGATTTTTCGTGAGATGGTGCGGCGTTTAATTTGCCATTAGAGCAATGGCCTGGACACGGTGTGTTGATGAATAAAGATTGGGCCTTGACGGGTATGTGTTATGATTGTAGAGAGGCAGCTGACTGTTCAGTGAGTAGGGGTTACAATGGAGTAATGTGCTTGGAGTAACGTTGAACCAGTCAATGGTGAATAGTTATCATTTAGCGTTGATTCTAGATACGACCAGACCATGCATGTTGGGTGGTGGCATAAAAACAAGGTAAGGGAAATGGGAGAGGGAGATAGGAAGAAATCATCTCTGGGTTTTCAGTGTGTTTACTCGTCTCTTCCTAACCTTGTGCCATTTAGTGTCAGACAATTAGATAGACAGCACAACCTTTCCCTGATGGCATTCAGAGTCCCTAATAGGAAACCGCTGCATTGGAGAATGTTTTCTGACCCGGTTGGTACATTAGAGTTCCTTCTCCCAGGCATTTCACTCCAATATTTTCTCCTTACAATTTTTTTTTCCATATTGAGCCATACCTTGCAGCTATACAATTTTTTTTTATAGGTCAATTTCACGGCTTCCTTGGTTCATCGTCAATGCTACTGGTTGCTCTCACAATTTAGACAAATGAACAATTATTATAATGTGGCAGAGGCACATCCATTTATAAGCATATAATTTGTGACGGACCCCTCAATTGCAGTCTATTCAACACCTGTAACCCCCTAATTGAGTAAAAATGGGACAATTAAGATGATGAAACACAACAATTTTTTTTTGCATTTACAATATGGAGTGAAAGAGAGAGAGAGAGGGGTAGAGTTCTGGCTTTGATCCAGATGTTCTTGGTTTTTGTAGCACTAAAAGACACAGCAGGAGCCCTATGTAATTGTATGTAACATGTCATCCTCATTGCATGTATCCTTCCAAAATGAAAGAGAAAATTGTTATAAAATGTCTGAGAACGATTAAGATGTTCACATAGATACGGGGCATGGAGCAGCTGCCCCCATCCCGCTCCAATTTCCCCCAACAAACAGCAGGAGACAAACATAACCTACAATTGCTGTTCATTTTTTTGTCATTTTTTGTTGCAATGTATGCTATGATACAAAGGCGGTCAAATATAAAGTATGGTTGTTGTTGTTGTTGTTTTTTTTTTTTGTTTTTTTTTGGGGGGGGGGATATACATTTAATCCTTAACTAGATATTGCCATTGATATAGATAAGGCTTTGCTAAGTGTAGCTCCAAAGCATAGAGCTGTATCTTAGGGCCATAAGACAGGGACTATTCAATTTAACATCACAAAAAAAGTAGACTTTCCAATTGGATTAATGCCATACCAAAGCTGACTTCCTAAGATGTACAGGACCTGTTACCTAAATATTTGTTGATTTGAGGTTGTCCCTTGAGCTATTATTAGGAGCTGTCTCTGTGAGGGACATATTACCAGGGGCCTGTTTCACCAAATCGTTCTAAAAGTTATGCATGATTTTTTGAACAATTTGGTGACACATCCCCAGACTACTATATTTAACATTACAAAAAGTAGACTTTCCAATGTACCACAGGTACATATGAAAGCTGGCTTATGAAGGTATACACGACCTGGACTAGTTACCTTAGCATTGCTATTAGTAGCCCCCGAATCTGTCTTGGCCCTCTCTAGCGCTGTGATCAGTTCTTCCTGGTCCTTATTGAGCTTGGGGGAGTAGCTCAAAGGCATGACAATGCTGCATGAGGGTGATGACGACGTTGATGTCGATGATGAAGTGGAGACCGAGGAGGCTGAGGGTTGGGGTGGGGTCAGCTGCGGGGTGACTAAGAGCTGCTCTTTTTGCTTCTTCTTGTTCTTCCGTTCCAGAGGTTTCCTCGTTTCTAACCTCTTCTCGTCCCATACGCCTGTAACATTGATCAAGAAGATAACAACAAGACAAAGTTAAATAATTGCTAAAAGATGGCTGAGAAAACAAATGCTTGATGATAATACACTCAAAGACAGCCCCCCCCCCCAAAAAAAAAAAAAAAAAAAAAAAAAAAAAGCTAATAAGAGGAGCTTGCGAAACAACAAAAGATCTCTGTTTGGGTCACACTTTTTTATTATGTTACTTGAACATTTGCCCAACCAATTTTCATTTTTTTTTTTTTTTTTTGCAGATGCAATGAATAACCTTAAAACTTCTTCACTGCTAAATGGCTAAATAAATAGACAAAGCAACCCTTGAGTTGCCATTTTCTATACTTTCGAATCATGAGAAATGGTTTTAAAAAGAAATGATAATACTTTCAGTATAGGGGATATCTATTTCAAGTTTTAAAAACCTCAAAAATAATAAGTTTGCTATAAACATTAAAGCAAATCACCCAACAAGTTTACCATTAGTGTACATGTTCATTATATTAATATCTACATCAACACTTATAGAAACAATGATAGCAATGTCATATAATTTAGGGGGAAAATAATGAAAGATAGAGTTCAAATGAAGTTCAAGTGCCCCTTTTGATACACTATCTATCCACACTCTTTCTCTCTCTCTCCCTTCTGTGACTTCGAGCTTCCCGAAAAGCTCAAACTCTAAATCAACAGGAAAAGTTGGAAGGAAAAGAGCGTGAAGAAGTGAAATCTGCTTAGATTCCCTATGAGCTGCTCTCGAACACACGAGGGCATGAGTCAATCTTATGCTGCTTGATCAAAACATTCTCACACTTTGCCTTATTTTTGCATGCGAAGCCCCTGGCAGTCCCCAAACCGTGGAATAGGCTATCATTTGAAATACGGAAATTAACCGGTTGGAAAGGCTTTCAAAAGTAAAGTAAGGCTTCTGTTTTATTTAACTGCTTATAATGACAGCATAGTAGTGTCACCCCAGACTACATGTTATATAGTATCTAAAAGGTAACCTTCTACACTTTTTAAATTTCTCATTCTCATTATATTTTTTGCAAGTGATGTTAATGGGTAAATATATACTATGTACGTAGGTTAATTCTGTTTATATCGGAGCACAAACTAAAATGAACAAATTTAAAAGATACATTGCAAAGTTTGGAGCTTCCTTTGATCATTATTTCATGTGCTATCCAATAGGATCCATCACTCTACGGTTCTCTCAACCGATACTGACATACATCTCTGGTTTGCTGGATGCCAAAGCCCTAGGTGTTACCCGCGGATCTCTTTCTTCGATCCATTATGTCAGCAGTTGGATTTGGCTCCCAACTCAAGAGGATTGAGTCTGGATTCCAACCAGGTTGGATAGAACCATTCTCCCAACCCTACCCACCCGTCTCGACATCCTCTCATCGTTCTGTCTCCTTCTCTCTGCCCGTTGTTAGGACGAGGATCAAAATTTGTGCTGCCTTGCCGCATTAGCAAGGCTTTTAAGGCCGACATAAGACCTAAATAGGTAGTAGAGTGAAAAGCCTATAAAGTCGGGTCAAAATGTGATCTGTATTGATAGCAGTCACTTTGGCTGGATTTTTCTTTATGCTCTCTCACAAAAATGGATAGCTTTAAATTTGTCTACATGTCCCCTGGTAGATCTTCACCAAAGCCAACTGCCCAGGGAAACCTTTTATTCAAGCAAAATGTCATCTTCTTCCTTAAACATCCCTTTTCAATTGCGAGCTTCAAGTTTTATTGGAGAAAATTGATATAATTTTTTGCCCTCAAGTTTTATTGTTGGAACTATTTGTATGAATGTCTTTAAGTAGAAAAAAAAAAATCACTTTTCTTGAATTCCAAATTTATTTCCCATGCCCTCTTCCTCTCCATCTAGTTTGAAAGATGTTAATACGTAACCATAAACATGGTGCTATTTTCCATTTGCCAATACACCGTACATCTAACTCTGAAGATCGGTGTTAGGTAGAACAAGGTGTCAATTAATCAAAACACACTTTCATTTCTCTATTTCTTTCTGCTATGGATGGGTATTTCCCCAAATAAATTCTAGAAATGTTTAAAATGAACAGCTAGCTTGAGTTTATGTACCCATAACTGTCCCAATTTTTTTCTAAAAGAAACCCATTTCATCCCTTGTAAAACTTCACCGCTATCTCTCACTTTCATGCGTAATGATTTATCATTCAGTATCCTTTGTTTCTTCCCTTCTGATACAACTTCTACATCTATGCTCTTGGCTTTGTCATCCAAAACATATATAACTTCCCTCCTAGACTGCCAAATCCATGTTACCATCTGGTTAAATATTCAGTTTCCAAAATACGTCGAAATCGGTTGACCGCCCGTGGAAAAAGCGGGATAAAATCTGACAAAATCTTTGGGATGATCTTGCCTCAGCCTTTCTCCTACGTCATGGCATGTCATTATCACAGCTGTATGCCACATTGTCTTTACTTTTCATCTTAAACTCCATGACAATGTCAGTCAGTTTCTGCTTGGATTTCTTTTAAGAAATCCTTATGATGATGGGAGCAAATAGGGAGTATGTCCATGTTTATGGTTCTAGGACAATTACCCCTGGACAATTACCCCCCGGACAATTACCCCCGGACAATTACCCCCCGAGGACAATTACCCCGACAATTACCCCGACAATTACCCCCCAGGACATTACCCCCGAGGACATTACCCCGGACAATTACCCCGGACAATTACCCCCGAGGACAATTACCCCTTGAGGACAATTACCCCGGACAATTACCCCCTGACAATTACCCCCTAGGACAATTACCCCCCGGAACATTACCCCCCGGACAATTACCCCCGGACAATTACCCCCGGACAATTACCCCCGAGGACAATTACCCCCGGACAATTACCCCCCGACAATTACCCCCCGAGACAATTACCCCCAAGGAAATTTACCCGGACAATTACCCCGACAATTTCCCCTAGGACAATTACCCCCCGGACAATTACCCCCGAGGACAATTACCCCCCCTCACAGGCATTGATGTTGGAATCAGCGGCGCCCATTGTGGGTCTCGCCCGGTGTGCAGGTTTTCTAATTATTTTCTACTTGATTTTTATCATAATGAATATCTCTTTCTCTTTCAATATTTCTCTTTCTCCTTTGCTCTCTCTCCTTTCTTCTTTTTTCCTTGTTTTTTTCTCTCCCCCCCCCTCTCACCATCTGCGCCATGAAAAAATGGGGGGGGGGGGGCTTGAGCCCCAAGCCCCCCCCCTCCCGTTTGGATACTCATATATGCATCAGAAAAATATGTAAACGGGCCTCATATTACCTTTTTTTTCATAGAACAACAATTTGAACATTCATGGAAAGGACAACAATACACATAATAATCACAACATGGTTGAATACTCTGATTCCATCTCTGATTCCAACTAATATGATTTTTGATTATTTTTTTGTTTAATTTCACGAAAAATGGATAAAACCTTGTGTCTGAACCCATGGTTTCTAAGGGCGGCATAAAGGTCATAATTAATAACTCCATAATAACAAATAAAGTAAAATATTAACTAAAGCTAATATCAATTTATGTAAAATAAGGTTAATCGTAAAATTAAAATCCATACATAAGTTATTCGTTATGGCCCAGATGACCGCCAATAGAAAACATGGTTTCGGCCCAACGTATTTTGCTGAAATCTACCGTTGGGATGAGGGCTAGTTTAACATATTTCTGATGCATATAATGTGTATCCAAACAGGGGCTTGGGGTGCAGCGCCCCCTCCCCATTTTTCATGGGCAGGCGCCGCTAAACAAAACAAAAAAGGGGAGGAGGGGTGGAGGTGGTGTGGTCGAATGGATAAGTCGGCGGACTGACGAATCACAAGGTACGCGTTCGAATCCCGTCCATTCCACAATGTCCTTTGGCAAGATATTAATCTGCAATTTTGCCAGACTTGACCCTAGTTAAGGTAAATGGGTACCGGTAGGAAGAAATTCTCGAATGAGCTAAAGCGCCCTTTATAAGGCCAGCTATGGCTATAGCCGGGTAATAATATTAGCTGCGCCACTGAATAGTTTAACTAGATAGTTCGGCGGCATTATAATGCTAAATATTGATATCATTATTAAAATTATTATTAAAGGAAAGGAAGAAAAAAGGAAAAAAAGGACAAATAGAAAGTGTGTGTGTGAGAAGAGAGAGGAGAGAAGCGCAGAGTAGAGAAAGGGAACAGAATATTATAAAAGAAGGGAAAGAGAAAGCCATTAAGATAAGATCAAGTAGAAATAATTCGAAAAACTTGCGCCACAGCAGTCAGCAGACTCACAATGGGCGCCGCTTGGACTCCAAACATCATTGCGGTGGAAGGTGGGGGGGGTAACTGTTCCGGGGTAATGTCCTCAGGGGTAATTGTCTCGGGGGTATTGGTCTGGGGGGGGCAAATTGTCCGGGTAAATGTCGGGGGTAATTGTCGCGGGGGTAATTGTCTGGGGGTAATTGTCCCGGGGGTAATGTCCAGGGTAATTGTCCCTCGGGGGTATTGTCCGGGGTAATTGTCCGGGGGATGTGGTAAATTGTCCGGGGTAATTGTCGGGGGTAATTTGTCGGGGGTAATTGTCCGGGGGGTAAATTGGTCCGGGGGGTTAATTGTCTGGGGGGTAATTGTCCGGGGGGTAATTGTCTGGGGTAAATTGCCTCGGGTAATTGTCCGGGGTAATGTCCGGGGGGTAATTGTCCGGGGTAATTGTCGCGAGGGGGTAATTGTCCGGGGTAATTGTCCGGGGGGGTAATTATCCTCGGGGGTAATTGTCGGGGGGTAGTTGTCCGGGGGGTAATTGTCCTGGGGGTAAATGTCTGATACGCATGTTTATAATGCCTTCTGCATGGCAACTTGCAGGGTAAACATTAGAAAGACAATTTCCTTTGTTTTTCAATTCCATCTAAGCCTTTCCTTTTGTCCTACTTTGTGCAATTAGTATTGAATCAGTAGCCTCGGTTGCAGTCTTACCAATGGGGGATGACACAAAATCTGCAAACCTCGTCTTATTAGTCCACGGAATAAGTACATAAGGATAGCAATATGCAAATTAATTATTTATGAATTGGCGCCTAATCATCAGACGCCAATCAGCAGCCGTTTGAAGAAGATGACAGCCAGTCGTCGAAACTGTCATAGGTAAAAAACCTTTCTTGGATGTGTCTATAGAACTCATAATTAACTTGTCCTATTGAATTGAAAAAATATGTAATGTTTAGAACATTAATCTAGAGGCAGAAGAATCATCAAAGAAAATGATGAGTAGAGATGGGATAACTACATAGCATAGTGATGATGACATTGGTTTTAAGGCATTAACAAAACAATCTGCAACAACGGGGCTGGCTGGAGCAGTCATCGCCCTTCTTTTTCCTCTCCTTCCCTGGTTCTTTGACAACCAAGAACGACGACAACGCAAGTATGTCAAGTGAGTCACACGAGACAAAATTGACGTCAGCGGCAGGCCGATCACGGACGACGGACCACGAGATTGCTTAGGACTGACGGAAAGAGGAAGAAGTTCAACGGCAATTTGTGACTGGAAGTCCCGGGCAATCTGTTGATTGTAATCTCGGTGTGTAGAGTGTTGGCCTGCATGGTCCGGTGTTGTTTCTCCGGGATTGTCCAATCAATGAAGGAGGATGTCACGCAGGTTAGGATAGAATAATTGTGAGATAACAGGGAACAATTAAGAGATAATTTGCACACTCCTGTTGAGGAGGGTTTGTGGGACGTGACAAGCACAAGAAGGATAGAGAACTGACTTGGCCGAGGACCCAAAGAGGATTAGGATGTATTTATAGTCCTTATATTTAGTGCATCTGGGGGTTAGAAGTCATTTCTACAATAGAGGGTTAAATTTTAGCTAATTACATTCTCTGATAATTAAAATGTTACTCTAAATGCCAATTCTTATTACTCTTTCATTCAGAGTGGTACCCTGTTAGTAACCAACAGTAGTGAAACTGATGTATGAGACCTTGTCTCCCAGTTTAGTTACCCCCGCCCCATCCATCCTACCCCATCCCAACTCAATGAAGGGGTAGCAGTGATGCTCTCCATCAAGTTAGTAATAGTAGTTCCCAGAAATGGTTTGGAAAAATATCACATCTCCTTGGAGAACATATCACATCTCGCACCTTGCAAGAAAAACAACAACAACATGGACAACTCTGACCCTGCTGCCCCCTGTGGCTGATATCAGCACAGCTCCTAAACTGTTTATGAGGAAACCACGACGATGACGACAGAACCGCAGTCCTCAGGGTTTCCAACAGCCTGAACAGACTGTGAGGATGATGGGTGGTTTCATCAAGGAACTTCTCCTTGGTTCCATCAAAAACTGAAAACCACTTCTACCAAAACAAGGTGGTATCACAGGTTAATCATTATAAATGCAGAACAGTTCATATTTTTCAGTTCATATTAATCTTTAATCAAAGGTTTTCATTTGAAATCAATATGCCAAGATAGGCAAAACTGCTATTAAAAGATTGATTGTTCTAAATTGTTGAATTGTTTCATTCAAATGATACAACTACTGTGTGCATTCAGCTTCTCATAATAATAACACTTCCTTAAATTGTTGTCCTTTGAATGTAGGCCTCTAGGCCTACCCTGCTCGGAGGTGATTAATATTTAGGACCATCTTTTCTATAATTGACACAAATAAAATTTATGCAAATCAAAATTCATCAGATGTCAACTATCAGAAGGGGCTAACGCTTGTGCACTCATTTTCCTATTGTCAGATATCTTTAATTCATGCATTTAAGGTAAATAATTCACAAAAATAACAAAATTGCCAAGGCATATATAATTCTTTAAAAAAAAAACTATTTATTTAAAATAATCATCTCTCCCCATTTAAAAACTCTATTAAGTAAGTATAATATTTCCTAGTTGATTCAGCTCTCTCCTTCTCCCCAGTCCCAAACAAAGACATTTTTGTTGGCTGTTGAGGTGTTGACATATCTCTCGAGACCTGTCGCCTTGAACTATGTATGGTGTGTGGCTACCAGAAACAAAAAATGAGAATAAGCAAGAAGGGAAGGAAAAAAAAATTGCCTAGCAGAGTTATCAATCAAGAAGCCTGGAGTCAGTCATGGTCATTTACTACCGTTTAATTTGTAGTAAACACATTCTGGGGTTCATTGCCCCCTTCCTAAGGCACTCGGAAGTTCATTCTTGCCGTTTCGTCTACAACCAGTTCGTCAAATTCTCAATCGGTCTAATATGATTTTGTTCTCACCCATTTTGTCCATGATCGACATTGTCTGTTCATATGATTATTAAGTGATTTTAGACTAAGTGGTAATTCACCATCTACCCTAGCTTAGCAGATTTTGTATCCCCAAGAAGAAAAAAAAAAGCTTCAGAAATCCAACTTATTTATTAGCTGTATTATTCATTTAAATTCATCGGGTAAAGGGAATTTATTGTCATAGCTTTGATGATGCTAGAATGCATTTTCACTGCCCCTTCTTTGAATGTAACAATGCCAACGGCAAACATTGTATTGAGCTGTTTTGACCATAATAGATGTTCCAAACTGACGAATGCAGTGAGTAGGGAAAAGAACGACAGTGAAAAAGTGAGAGAAATAGAAGAACGGAAAGTGGAGTGAAACAAGAGCATACAGATCTAGAAATTTGAGGACATGGTGCTTAATAATATACAAAAACATATTGACACATCATTTGTCAAAGAATTACACTACCATATCCTCTCTAGTCTTTAGTTTTTCCTCAAATTTTATATTAGATGATAATGACAGTTAAAATTGTATAAATCAAGTATATTTTAAAACTAGTAATAATTCTTTTGATGCAATCACTAATTTATCATGGTTCTGATGAGCAAGTGTTTTACAGCATAACTATGTTGAATAATCCAAGGGGCTGCTCCAGGATTTCAGGATAGGAAAGGGGGGGAGGGGAGGCGCCAAAGTTTTCTGATTTTAACATGTACAGTCGATGAGTGGTTTTCAAATTATAGGGATGGTCAGGGGGCGCATCTCCTGTGCCCCTGCCTGGATTGCACCACTGAATCCCAACAAGGGGAAAAAATTATATGATATGATAAATTTAACAAAAATATTTGCAATGCTGTTTTATCTCCAACTATAGTATATCTCAAAAATTGAGCTTGGAAATGCTTTTTAATATAAAAAGGAACAAATCCCCAAAATACCACACACTCAAGATACGAATGTTAAAAATTTAGCAAGGAGGTTATTAATGAATCAATTCTTTTTTGGCATTCCATACTGTTTTAATCTCCCCAAGTCACAAGCTTCCACAACACAGAGTCCCATCTATTACCCCATTAACCATCCATACCCGATGAACGGTTCCGGAGCAATCTCATAGAGCCGTGCAAGAAGTATTTCCCCCGACAGAAAGGAAGAGAGAACCTTTTACGAATAAAAAGAATAAACCAATCTAGTCATGTCAACCAATAATATGACATACAAAAATGAGAAAAATTTCCTCATCCCCAACCCTGCCAGGTTTACAAGCACTTTTTCCCACCTCGGCAGATCATTTGCTTCCGTCCGTCCTCCCTTTGAAAACCCTGATGTTCCGTCGTCCTTCGTCCGTACAATGCATTGCCCTGCCCCGTAAATGCACGCACAGGCAAGATAAGTACAGAGGGAGGTAGATAGATATACATCATAAAAATATGACTCGTAATCGAGCATAAGATTCTTCTTGGTTGCTCTCGACAACGGCGGAGCTACCTCTCAACACCGAGAATCAAGTAACCTCTTGCAAAAGTGCAAACATTTGGTATGCAAGGACTCTTTTTTCTACCCTCCTTTCCCTTTCTCATCTCTCCCTCGTATTTCTTAGAGTGTGCACTGGTGGCAACAGCTAACAATTTTTGATATGTTGCATGCACGATAGAGCCGGTCGTGATTGGAGCCGGTTATGACATGCCGTGGCAAGCATACTCAAGTGCCCTTGTTAAGCAGTGTAGCAATATTAGCCAGTGATGAGAATTTTTCATCATCATCATCCTCGTCATTACTCTTCTCAGCTTACATCTTATCACAAGTCATCTCATTCAATTCAAGACAACTCAAGATATTTCCATGGAAATTTAGACATTCACATCTGGCTTCAAAAGTTTCCTCTGTCTATAAACTGGAAGTTAATTTAAATTATTTCCTTTTGTATTCAAATCTTACATGAAATGAAATTCTCCATTAGCTTAACTGAAAAGTTAATTTCTTGGAAACAGATAATCTCTCACTTTATTGAATAAATCTTTCTCTGGGAAACCTCTTCTTCACATCAATGCTTATCTTAATATCTTCTTCAAGATTACAAAATTTCAACATCTTGGAAATTAAATGATTTATTCTATTCCTTATGTATCTTTTATACTGTAGACCTAAATCAATATGATATAAAACAAATGTTTTTCTTGAAATTACTAATCTCTCTCCTGTAACCCCATTTCTCTATCCTTCATCATTTCCTATAAACTCGGTAAACCAAGAAACCAGGAAACAATACTCAGACAGCTCCTTCCAATTTTTTGTTTCATTTGAAAATAAATTTCTTGAAATATGATCCCTGGTGGCCTCTTTGGTCGTTTCTTATATAGCCTTTCATAGATTTTGCTGGTAACTATTACAAGGAAGAAATACAGCAGGAAGTGATTAAACATATCCATTTAAGAGGATACAGACGTGAGTATTGTAGAAGGGTGAGAATTGCTGTACTTATGATTATTAATAGATAAATGCACTACTATGACTAAATTCAAATTTACTTGCTTAATTCTCAATTTTATTTACAGATCTGCATATACCGTGCTATTAGATTCAGCTAAAAAATGTAAATTATTAGAGATAGTCTTTATCATTAATAATTCAAGTACAGCATCCTTTTTTTCTACAAAACTCAAATCAGTCAAGCTGCTAACCTTTTCTCAAATTCTAAACAATTTTTTTTTTAAAGAATGTGATATCCATGTTTGAAAGCATATTTGCTTAGGCCTGTATAAATGCTGACAATGATCTTTTCCCTCCCTGCAGCTATAAAGTTTTTAAAAATGTAATATTGTAGGCCCCTATTTCTTTCCTTCTCCTTGTCACTGCAAGAGAGTGACCAGAAGTACACAATTCATATAAAATTGTATCACATCGGTAGGGCCTATTAACTTTCAGTGTTAAGTGTTGTGTGAATCTACAAGTTAACCACATATAGAACAATGTCGGTGTGATATTTAGAAACCAATACACCTGTTCAGAAGAGGAAAGGTGTCGAATCTATCCAGAAAAACATGGTACTTATCAGATAATATAACCAAATTTATTTTACATTCTTTAACATTTTTTTACCACTTTATTTCCAATGACAAAAAACAATCAATGAAAGCTTACTCCTCATTGTATGATCAAATGTTCACAATTGTCCAAAAAAACAAATTTGAAGTGATTAGTAGTACTGTATAGGCCAATATTTTCGCTTGCAGATATTTTCGCGATTTTGGACTAATTGGGGAAATTCGCGAGAGCAAAATTTCGCGATTTTGGTGATGACTTCATTACTATAAATAGCCTTGTACAGAAGTGGAAATTTTCGCCATGACCGACTCGCGAAATTCGCGAAAATAAAGTCGCCGCGAAAATAACCACTTATACAGTACTTGATGTACATTGCACCACCACTAATATGAGTTCATTATGAACAATTTCATTCAATAGAAACATATGATAACTGTATGCATGTCAAGGTTTTATACATCTGGGCCCGTATTCCATAAACTATACTTAAGCAATTTGTCTTAAGTCTACGTATTTTTCTAATATTTTGTCGAAGAAAAAAAAAATTCTTAGCCTTTATACCAAACATGTTAAGCACTTTGTCTGAGGTCAGAAAGCATCAAGCAGAAGTCTGAATTTTATTAATATTGTCATTTTTAATTTTTGTGGTCTCAAATGAGCTTGCCATATAATCAACATTAAAGTTAAGCCACTAGGTAGTAGGCTTAAAGTTAGGATAAAATTCTCATTTGTTTTGTGCGATTTGAAGGCACAATTCCATTTAAGACTTTTGACTTAGCAAAAATCTAAGAATTTATGCTTCACTACCAAAAATGGGCTTGGACAGAATTCTTAGTAAGGCATATTTATAGAATACGCATTTTAAAGATAAGCAAAAATGCTTAAATTTCATGCTTTTATGGAATACGGGCCCTGATTATTACAGGGTAAATGAGAGATGCCCACCCCCTACAAATCCACCTTACCTTACACCGGTCTGAACACACATATTTGAGAGGTCCATTCACCTTTACTACTGCAAATACTTTGGCTACTATCTTCCCTTAATCATAGGTAGGAGAAGATAGTTAGCGTTTCTGCCTCACAAAACATCTACAATAGCACTTGTGTAATAGGTGCCTGAATATCTCCACTATCCCTTAAATGCAAAAAAATCATCAGGTAGGTATGATTGAGTAGAGGCACACCGCCCCTGTCATATCATGCCCCAGTAACGGGAACATTAGCACGCTAGCAGCAAGAAGAAACCTCCAGCCTGCTCCTCACTGCCCAGTAGAAAAATTAATATAAAATGACTCTTCTCCTCTTACACATGCTAGTGAACTCGCCCCTGCACTTTTGCTCTCAAGTCTCTTTGAAGATTTCGCCCTATTTCATGTTTTGGGCTCCATGTATGTATTGTTGCTCCTATGCATGTTAAATTTGGGTAATTGTGCATGCGATCAGTGAATTGTAGCAATAAGTCCGACCTGACGCTTTACTAATAATTAGCACTCTGAAACATACTATTCCTCATGCCTCATTTGATATTGCGTAAACATCAAAATATAAATTAATTCTATCAAACCAATTCACATTTGCTAATTAGTATGATCTACGCATATAATTTTAAAATACCATAACAAAATGTCTTCTTTTTTTTCTTTATTGTATCATTCTTAGAGAATTTGTAAGAAAAAAAATGTTACAAATATAGGAGTTTCTACAATTTTTAATACAACAAAATAACCTTCCCCACCAATCAGTTGAAACACCTACAATTATTCTCACTTTTACTAGCTCAGCTGAACACGTCATACAGAAAGCCATCTTTATTACCCAAAAAACCATCAATTCTTCAACAAATCACCTCTAATACCCTTTAATGATCATTGAAATCAACACCTTCCACAAGCTGCTGATTAATTGAATCAAAAGCCCCTTCAATCCACAATAGATCGGCTGCCAAGTGTTCTTTCACACAAAACAAGCTAAACGTGTTCTTCCCCACAATAATCCAACGACTCCCAAGTCACGTCTCCCTATTCTCTATTATAGAAGCCTGTTAAGATTCCACATCATAGTCGAAATTAACGCTATAATTGCCGGTGTTTTCTATTACTTTATTTTACAGCCTGTATTTTGAGCTCCATAAATTTTTGTTACAAAGAAAAAAAAAACTTGGGCACGATTCTACCAAGGTTTGCAAAGGAGAGAGAAAGAGATTAAGAATTTAGTTAAAAACAAACAAAGAGGAGAGAAAGAAACAAAACATATTGTGTTTTTATTTTACGCGCTATCATTCATGATATGAATATTGAAATTATAAAATAAATAGAGTTCTCAAAACAGGAAATAAAAGTGCTTATGGAAAATACAAAGAGAAATGAGAAAAATCAAAAAACTGAAAAAATCCATGATTCAAAATGATTTGCAAAAATATATCCATTCTTCCGCCAACCCCCCCCCCCCCCCCCCGCCAAAAAAAAGATATAAAAAATTTATAATAATAGACTGAAGTGTAATGACCTTGAAAACAATTATAGTTATGATAAAAGAGCAAGTCTCAACAAAACATTGTTATCTTATAATTACAGATAAGCTAATATAAGCAAAATAATGCATCCTGATGCATGTAGCAATTAACAATGGCTTGTAGGAACAATTCTGAGCAATTTCCATTGGATATAAACTAATGCTGCACACTCTACAATCCTCGACCAATCCCCTGCATCACAAAAAGTTAACATCTCCTCCAAATATCTTTAAATCCTAATCAGTGTTAACTTAATTCGAAGAAGATGAATGGAGATAAAACAGCTTCCTAAAGATGGATAATAGTCCATGCAGGAAACCTACGAATTTTGCATCCCCAGTCAAGTATTAGACCACCTCTACATGAGCATCATATTGCCTATTAGCTTTAAAAGCATGATATCGTACATGTGATGATGAGTATGAAGCAAGGAAGACATAGAGGAGCGCACGATATGGAGAGCTGGAAATTGACTCATACCGTGAGATAATTCTTAATCCGACTGTCAGGAGATTCCGACAGATTGGAGCAGGGCATTCATTTTCCCCCATTCATAATCATCATCCTTCCAAACGCCCGCCACGAGTGCAAAAAGAAAAACAAATGGTATGACTCACAAGAACCAAGATAACGATTTAACAATAATCAGCTTTAGCGGTGATGTGATGATGAAAATCAGTGCAAACTTGATTTAAGATATCATCAAAGATGTGATATAATTAGTATCCCATTCATGACATAACAATGACATTATATATATTCATATAAGTCTCTCCTACATTAACTGATTGTAGAATTAAAACTGAAATCACAAGAAAGCGGAAATTTTTTTTTTTTTTGTTTTCAACTCCAATTTTCTTACTGCCAGATACCTAGTTTTATGACAATATCTATACACTAACAGATAATGTTCTAGCACTATTAATATAAATTCTATTCCATCTTTTAGGCCTATATGAAACACCACCATATGACTATACATTTAAATCACATCCCTATGAAAATTCTCCAAATCATATCTGCTGGTTCAGAAAGAGGGCTTGATAATGTAATTCGACACTTTAGTTTAAAAAAAAAAAGAGAAGTTCTCAAGATCAATTGAACCATGTCTACATACAGTCTCTATTCAAATTTTTGCTAATCTCCATAGAAAACAGGCTGAGAATTTTGAAGTGACCTGAATCAAGGACATATCTGAGAGAAGCAACATATTTTGAATATAATTGCTGGTATACAAGCATAGAAGTCGTTAACTTCTCATTAAGATGTACACAACTTGATGCAATGAAAGCATCAATGAGGGCACAACAAAATATCTTGTTCAAGTTGTTGAACAATTTGGTAAATCAAAAAACACAAATTTCAAATATAATATTACCAAAACCAATATCATACAAGTATTATTAAAGTAAACAAAAACCAAGTATAATGTGATATAGAATTATGATAAAAATCTTATGCCTACAGGAAAATTAAACATCCTTTTAACCTTATGAACAGATACAAATTCAAATTTTCATAGATTCAAGATATAAAAACATTGGTATAATGGTCACTATGCTTTTGTAGGGTTGAGTGTTTCTTACATGACCTATGCCACTGATATAATTGAATCTAAATTCAAAATGAATGTTTTTTTTTTGGGGGGGTAGTCCTACTAATTTTGTAGTCCTACTAATGAGTAAATACATCAGAAACAATTGAGACATCTTATCAGAGATAGTTGTTTAAAATTTCACAAACTCTCGATCGGCCAAACGTCTGTTACCACAGTAACCAAATATGTTTGCAGCAGATGCTTCAAATATCACCACCAGCAGCTTTTTCGTGCTCCATCCAACAAATAACACACAACCCAGTGAACTTTGACCTTTCTTCATATGATCGGTGTAGCGACAGGGCAAAAGAATATGCAATAAAATGAAAATGGAGAGAGGGAACAATATAGATTTTTGCCCTTCCAACAGAAACTGGAGTGGTTTAGATTAAAGATGATAGCAGGAAACAGACTACATGACACAAATTGGTAAAATATTGACGTTCATGCAGCATCTTCAATTATGAAAGCCCAATGTCCTGTCCCCCTCTGTCTCTCTCTCTCTCTCTCTGGGCAGTGTAGTATTGATTATTGCACGATTTCAGCCTGTTCAGTAGATCCGCCTCCCTAGATTGCAATTATATACCCCTCTACAGCATGCAGTCTGCTCTACTACCAATATGCATGTATTTCAGCTCAATCATGAAATGGAGAATGTATTTCACAGTCACTTCTTTTGCTCCCATCTCTCCTCCCTCACCAAAATCTCCCTTCATTCGCTCTACCTTTCTTCGACTAATTTTCACTTTCATTCTTCCTGTTGTTTTTTCTTTTCATATCTCTCCTGACAATTAATAACTACCGGTAACCAACATTTTCCTTCTTATTTCCACCTCTCCATCTCTTACTTTTAATACCTCTCTCTTTCTGTTCAAATCCCCCCCCCCCTCTCTCTCTCCCTATTTCATACCTATATAATGTTGAATACAAGTGAAGTTTTATATCAAAGTTCCTGTTGGCCTAATGTTTGCCCTCTATAAAATCATTTTCAAATTTAAGCTACACCTCCACCCAACCACCCCCTCCCCGCATCTTTTTCTTCTAAACATATATATAGGGCCTACACTCCCTTGCCCCAATCTCTCTCCCTCCATCTATCTTTCACTCCCTCTCTCTCTTAACTCATATGCCATGTGCAACTCTTTATTTTTTTCATTGGGTCAATTTCACGAGCTTTCTCTATTGCCTCTGGTGTGTTTTTGCAGACAGCGAATATATGCAGCATGCACTCCGTTTGAGCTCTGCCGCAGTGTATTTGTTTGCGCAGCCCTGAATTAAAATAAACCCTCCTTTCTTTCTTATTTAGTTTTTCTTCTTCTTTTTCCCTGAATTACAATATGGTTTATATAAACAGTGATGTGCACTGTGAGACTGCGAGTGTTGATTAAATTCCACATTTCTATTATTTCCTCTATGCTATCTGTTCTTTCGCCAACCATCACGATCATGTTGATGACAATAGCCTTTCTTTAACACCACACGTTTCTAAATTGATGTTGTTTAGGTGAGCGGCAAGAGGCCAAATTTTGAGACTTTAATGCACCCGACTGGATTAAAGCAACCAGATACCTTATTTCAAAGGAAATTTTCTGAATTTCTCGAAAATGAGTATGAAAATTGCCGCAACTTGTAGCATCACCATGGAAACTAGCTTTGAATAGACCACGCCCATTTTTGTGTCAAAAATCATGAAAATTAAAGTATGGGTCATTCTCTTGGCCGTTTAAGAGTTTTGGACAATTTTTGGGCTTGCCTTATGTTGAAACCAATATAGATATAACTGAAAATTCCTCAATTACAATTCTATAAAAAATTGAAGTAAATTCAAAATCAATTTTGTTGCCTAGCAACAGATTTTTGCATAGCAACCATTTACCCACGTGCACAAATGTTGAAATGACCTATTCCAAATGCAATTTCTATGTTTTTAAAGTTATAAAATCAAACTAATTTAGTTTTAATGCTAAAAATATGTCAATATGGATTGTAGAGGGATGACACAAAAGAAAAAAATCCATATAAACAATGAATTATAACGCAAATTATTGTCAAACAAACCCTTGTCATCATGAAAATATGTCAAATCTACGGTAAATCTGTATATTCACTAGCATTTAACTCTATTCTGTATACACAGGGTTAAAGTGGTGCAAAATGAAGGTATATATTCAAAGAAACAAACCATGAAAACCCTTTACCTTAGAAAATACTTCAAATATTACCTTTCTAAGTATCGATGGTGAACATTATGTTACCTAGCAACCACTTTTTACCTAGCAACCATATCTATAAATCGTATTTAGAGCATTAAACCAGTTTGTACTGGTATATATTGAAAGAAACCAAGCAGAAATCCCTTAACCTTCGAAAAACTAATATATGACACATTTCCATGCATCCATGGTGAATATTATGTTGCCTAGCAACCACATTTTACCTAGCAACCATGTCTGTAAATCACATTTAGAGCTTTAAACCAGTTTAAACATGCGTTATTTTGTTGTGGTTTTCCATAAACAGGACCCCAAAAGATACAACCGTGACACTTTAATCCATTGTATCAAATCGATTGAAATTGTCATCCTTTGAAAAGAAAAAAAAAATTTTTACCTAGCAACTATCTCTCTAGATCATGCTTAAAGTTTTTAAGCAGTTTAAACTTAATATTTTGTCAGTGCATTTTATTATTTAAATAGTAGTTGTTACCCTATGTATACTATTATTTATTTGATTGGAATCACGAAGTTTTGTTATTGAGGAATTCAAAGTGATTTTCACAGCAACAACTTCATTTCGCCTAGCAACCGCACCTCTATGCCATGTTTAAATCTTTAAGGCAGTATAAACTTGGTTATCCTGTCGGCATCTTTCATTATTTAAAGAGTAAAGCCCTATCCCCAAATTATATAATTTTGTCATGTTAAAACCTCATATAATAAATTGATTAGATGTTCACCAAGCTACCACATATCTATATCATGCTTGAAATTCTTTAAGCAGTTATTGGTTATTTAGTAGGCGTCTTGTCATTATTTACCGTAGGCCCTATACTCTATACCTCTAGAATTATTTCTGGGGTGTTATATTCTCATTTGATAATTTTAGTGGAAATCCAACATTTTGGTGATGAAGAATTAACATTAAAATAAATATTTTAGCTTTTAAGCAGTTTAAACTGCGATTCTGTTGGTAATTTTTATTCTCTAAACAGTAAGCTCATACCCTAAATACTGCTATAGTAATATTTCTACCTCGTATCATATTAATTCAATTGGAATTTATGAATTAGAAGGAATTTCCATAGCAACAAATATATTTTACCCAGCAACAACAAACATATTTTATATAAATCACACAAATGTTGCCTGATAATATGGTCTGAAGTGGACCTTCCTGACCGATGGTTCTAGAATATCTCCCCCAAAAGGAAAACTTCCCCTTAATGTGCGACCACATACCCAGTTCCGGGGCCCAGATGACGTATAGCATCAGTCGATTTCACAATTTTTGTATGAGCTGCACGCAATTCTTTTTCCATAGGATAGCTCCGGACCCTTTACAAATTAATTGCTTAAAAGCGGCCTTGAACTAATATAATATGAAATATAAAATGTATGAAGCACATACTCTCATTCAGAAGACTCGAGCTCGATCCCCTAGAATTTTTTCCATTTTTTAAAAATTAAATTTTGTTGCTCTAAATCTAACTAAATGAATTAGACTATCCATAAAACTTGTAGTTGAAAGAAGAATTTGAATTAAAAAGACAATTTTCATTGAACACCTACATGTATTTAACCCTAATCAGACTGGAGGGGGGGGGCATCATGGCCCCCCCCCCTCGACATTTTCCCGACCACTCGCCGCCACGCAATTTTTTGATCGGCGCCGCTTGCTGACTTTTTACTTTCAAGTCTCGCGCATCTTTTGAAACCATTTAGCAAAAATCGTCGTACCTTACGACGCTGCACGACTTTTCAAAAATATCCGTTAGACCGAAATTGCTCAAAAACTGATTTGTGTACAAAGTCAATGCAAATTGAGTTTTCTCACCTAATTCATTAAAGATATATGATTATTTTCACTTTCATTGGCTGAAATCAATTTATTTAGCATATTTATGCTTAAAATGTTTCTTAAATGATTTTTGCGTAAAAAAAAAAGAAAAACAAAAGGTCAGAAAACAAAGAAATACATAAGAAATTCATAGAACAATAAATACATAAGAAATTATTTTAAACAGATTTTTCTAGTACAATTGTTAGGAATGCTATAAGAAATAATAATACACAAAATTAGCATTCAGGAGCTTATTTTTTTCAATTAGAGCAAAAAGTATGATTTAATGCATAAATTAGCATAATTAATTCATAATAAAAAAAAATCATATTATTTTGGAAAATAACACGCAGTCTTGTGAGATTACATGGCTCACTACCATCGTGCAAATTTTCGGCCGTCGCGCCGATCGGCGGCGAGATCTTAGGGGGCCATCATGCCCCCCCCCCCCCAGTCTTGACAGCTACCAAACCACCCCAGTCTGATTAGGTTAATATCCAGCATTAGGTGAAAAATGGGAAACGTTATTAGATGCTTATTAGGCCTATGTGAGCAAACCTGTTCGAACAAAACATCGAATATACAAAGTGGTCTTTCCTACGGACAGACCCCGTATCGAAAGAGGCCCATCGCTTATTTTATTTCGAGAACTGACTGAAAAACGACGGAGCCGCCTGTTACTAGCAGCAAACCCGACGGGCTACCGGTAGGACCCCGCTCGGGTCCTTTTGTGACTCCACAGGTTTCGACAGCCTACCGGGTTCAGAAAAACGCCCGGAAAATCCGATGAGCAGTGCAGTCCGTCTTCCTGGCTCCCCTACATTTATAGCATGACTCTGGAAATATTCCAATTGGCCGGGAACCATACGTAATGGTCAAAATGTATTTTCCTACTCACCGTCCGGGCCCGGAATCAAAGATTGCGGGGGTAAAGGATAAAGACGAGTAGCTGGTCTCTATCAAAGTCGCTCTGGGGTAAATCTCGTGCGAAAAAAACACAGAATTTTATAAAAACGACTGATTCCTCTCGCCGTGAGGGCCCCAAGCACGAACTATGATCGAGGCATAAGACAAAATCCCATTTAACAACTTTCCCTTCGACAACTCCCATGGAGGACATATTTCCAGGAATGTTCCCCCAAGTACAAACTCCCTGGAAGACAACCACCCAAAGGAAAAACTTCCCCCGGTTGACAACTACCTGGAGGACATTCCCCCGATGGACAACACCTCCAGAAGACAATACCCCGACGACAACTCCTCCAGAGCACAACTACCTCTGTTGGGCAACTACCACGGAGAAAACTCCTCTGAGAACAATTCCCCTGAGAGACAACTCCCTGGAGGACAATTGCCCTGATGGACAACGCTCCAAGGACGATTCCCCTACGGACAACTTCTTCAGAGCAGTACTTTGATGAACAACTACCACGGAGAACAACTCCTCTTGGAGACAATTCCCCTTATCGTGCGTCTCCTGGAGGACGAATCCTCTGGAGGTCATCTGCCCTGAGGACAAATCCTCCAGTGGTAGTTCCCCCAATTGGCACCTCTTCGGAGGACAAATCCCTGCGGAAACAACTGCCGTGATGGACACACTCCCAAAAGGGACATCATTCCCCATGTAATGACTAACAGTATTGTGACCGGAATACAGCAAGATTGTTTGACCACGCCCAGAGGAACGGTACAATTTCCCTTTCCTTTTCTAAGCAGACCTGAGTAAATGGTATCCAAGGTTAATGTCCTCTCAAACATGATGAGGTAGAAGGCAAAGTTGAGAAATGAAGGATGATATGCGGGAATGCTACAGATTGTTATGTTCTTGAGATGTACTTTGATCGTCGCAAAATGGAACAAAAGATGAAAATTTCTTTTTTTTAAATAATTAGCAACATATGCCACAAATCACGTGTATAGCTATAGGGTAAACCCTCCTTAAAACCATCCCTATCCCTGTTTGTCATCCCTGAGGGGCTCCTCCTGGAGAACAATAATTAGAAGCACTAGAATAATTAATTTACAAGTACATTACAAGGGAAAAGAGAAAGGGCTGGCTTAAAATAAATATTTTGTCCTTAAAGCATTTAAAGTGAGGTGAGATGTCCTTTGGGGGTTATCCTCTAGGAGAGTTTTCTTTCGGGGACCTGTCCTCCGGGGAGTTTCCTCCTGGGGAGTTGTCCTCTGGAAGGATTTGTCCTCTGGAAGGATTTGTCCTCTGGAGGGAGTCCTCCTCTGAGGGAGCTGTCCTTTGGGGAGTTATGCACCAGGGGAGGTATCCTTCGGGGGCCGGTCCTCCGCGGAGATGGCCTACGGGGAGCCATCCAGCAGGGGAGATGTCACCAGTATGTCCAAGGGAGATGTCGGGATGGAGTCCCCCCTGTTATCCCAGGGCTCGAATTAGCCCACGGCAACCCACGGCAATTGCCGTGGTGCCCTTGGTCATTGCCGTGATGCCCCTCCAATTTAAGCATGACTTACGGCAACACTAAACATGCCCTTTTTCTCCTTTGCCGTGGTGCCTTATCTCCTCAAATGGTGCCCTTCGCTGTGTAGCAGTGGTGCCCTTTCTAACCAAATGATGATTTTGGGGATATTAAATTATTTTCAGCACCAGTGTGCCTTTCTGCATTCCCCTCACTAAAACTTAAGTCTTGGCCAACTCAACCACAGCGCGATCCATTCCCCTCCGCTCCGGCTCCGCACCGCGCCGCGCGCGCCCGGCATGGCACGGCCCGCAGGCTAGGCGCACCTGCAGCTCAGCGTGGCAAAAAAAAATATATGCAGCTTTCAATTCAATACACATGGGCGAGATGCATGTGAGTGTGTGTGTGTGTGTGTGTCATCAGTGTATTTGTTGCGATTCGATTCAGGCGCTGTCTGCATGTACGATGTTTGTGTGGAATTAATGCGACGTACGTTTTATTCATTGTGAGAAAACTAGGGCTTCCCCTGACCTCAGACAGGTACCAGAAGAAAGAGCGAAAATTGACCAATC
>CALNVZ010000174.1:69674098-69696352 GCA_940671915.1 Paracentrotus lividus
TCAGGTCCTCACCGTGCCAGTATGGGGTTGAGAAGTCGCGCTCGTCAGGGCTTGTGGTTCTTTTTTGGAATAAGTGAAAAGGAACTGAAGGGGGATACGAATAGACGGGAGTCAAATACAATTAAAATAAGAGCAAATTGGAGGAACGTAAAATATTAGTTATGCTGAATATGTAGGATAGTAGACTATATAGGCGTGTCCAAGACCATGTTTCATGATGGAGAGTGAAATGTAGGATATTAGAATTGGTATTTTGTGTTGAAGCTCTGAGGGCGCGGTGGCGCCTGTCGTATCTGTGACCTTTCGGAGCGATGAATGCCATCTGCGGTGCGTCGATTCTGTGGAATAGTTTAGTTCCTGTAGTGAACGGCGGGAGTGGGATGATTAGGGTGAGTGGTTAGGTGGAAGGTAGGTAGTTGGTAATGTGGTTCGTGGGTCTCGTAGTAGGAGGTAGTATACGTATTGAGAAGGAGATTAACTATGTTAGGGTGGGCGAGTCGTCAGGCAAAAATGTTGTTGAGAGGATCGGTATGGCGGCGCTGTATTGGAGGGGGTTGCTTGTATGTGTGTTTGTTGTCCGCTTTTGATCATATGTCCATATTCAGGGCGGGTCTACTCTTTGTGGGGCGTGGTGTTTGTTCGGGGCTAGGGGAATGCTATTGTTGGAGTGACCTTAGGAGGGGTGTTTGGGTCACGAGTTGGTTGTGGCTGTAGAGTGGGATAATCTTGTGTGGTGTGCAGCTGGATGATGCTGAGATGTGTTGCGCTGGCTTGGTGTGCTATGGGAGATGTCGAGACGGTTGGAGGATGGTTGTGCGTTGGATGTGTTTGGGAGTTTGGTCTTTTGCGTTAGGAGTTTTGGGGTGGAAGGGTTTTGATATGTGGGCAGTAATTATGGTGTGGGGATCAGGAGGGTCTGGAGGAATCTGCTCGTTTGGTTCATTGTGGGTTGTTGCTTGGGAGTTGGATGGTTGCGTTGGGTGTTAGGCATATGGTGGGAAAGGTGGTGGGGCGTTTTTTTACTCAGTTATCTCCGGGTGTTGTGGGGTTGGAGTGAGGTGGCGCTGGGTCTGTTGTGAACGCTAGTGTTGTTGATACGTATTCTGGGAATCGGGGCGAGTGTACTTGAGTGGATGGAGTTATGGTTTTGTGTTTATGTAGGCTTTGTGGGGGTTTTGCAATGCTGTACGTGCTACTGGAGGGTGAGGTGGCTTTTCGGGTCGGGTGCTTGGCGGGGTACGAGTTGTTGGGTGATGAATGGATGTTAAGCTAGTGTGGTAGTTTGAGATGGGTAATAGGGCTGGTATTCCGTTTGTTGGTAGACTAGCGACGGGTTTTTGATTTTGGGGTTTGATCGGATTATGGACGCTCTAGTTGTATGGGGTGATGCTATGGGGGTCAGTTGCTTTGGTGACGTGTGCTGTTAGTGGCTGCGAATTGGTGACTACAGCCTAATGTGTCGAAGATTTGTGAGGGGAATTGGGGGGGATTGGTGGAGTGTGTCTGGTTCTAATTAACGGTGTTAGCTGAGATTTTTGTCAGTGTTTTGTTGCCGTAGTGCGTCGCGGTTGGCGGGGTAGGTGGAGTGTTTAGGGTGTGGAATTGTGATTTTCTGCTTAAAGGGTGCTCCTTGATTGTACATCGGCGGTGAGCGCGAATGGGTGCGTTGGGGTGTGCGGGTTTGTTAGGTGATTCTTGAGTTGTTGTGAAGCAATTTGAGGTGTGGGGCTGGGGGTGGTACCTTAGTTGCCGGCATGTGGGCGTATCGACGCGGCGGGTCCGGCTCGGGGCGTTTATTTTGTCTGTGGCTTCTTTGAGGGCTGTTAGTCTGTGATGGGCTTTGTTGTGGTTGAGTAGGATAACAGTTCCGGGGCGTTGGCCGACGGTAGGTGGTATCTTTTAGTCTTCTGAGACTGTGGTCTCGGATTCGGAGTGGAATGAGTGTCTTTGTATTTGACATAGTACCGTATCTTGTTGTTAGTTGTGCGTCTGTGGTGGGCGGGTCCATCATATCAGATTGTATGGGTGTATGGATTACGGTGGTTGGATTGATTGTTGCGGTCGTGTCGTGCGGGCTTTGTTAGCTTTAGCTGATCTAGAAATAGGGAGTTTGTGGGTGAGGGTGTCGGTGTGTGGTGTGTGGATCGAGGTGTGAGGTGGTGTTAGATGTGGTGTGGTTGGGTGTTTGTGGATGAAAAACAAAAATGATATATATTGAAGTGCCAATTTTTTAACAAGGGAGATGATTATAAGAGAGAAAGGTATGCATATGCTGGGAATGTATAAACAAGATGATAAGGACATTTGTATTCATCTGCATTAGAATATGTTAGTGACTAAAATCATTCGAAATACAGAAGATAATGGTGTGTGCACATTAGTTACCTGTCTACATCATGCATTTACTCCCATCAAGCCACTAGCCTTTACTTGTCACTTACCAACAGACATCCACCCTAACAAGAAATTTATTGCTCTACTTTTCTTCTCCCCCAACTACTCATATTTTGGACGAGAGACGTATTGATGTAGCTTTTAAAAAGACAAATGTAGCGGAGAAGCTGGACTTCCTGGCCAAGTATTAGCTAGATTGGGCTTTATTATTTGATGAAATAGAAATGCCGAAATGCCCATCTAAAGATTTGTGGAGGGAGAAAAGGATGGGTGCAACATCATTTTCCCCCCTTATTTTTTTTCCTCTTCAGTTTTACCATTGAGTGGCATGTGAAGTGTAAAGGGTTCATAACTATAACTCTCTGACTACATCTATTGATGCGTTAACTGTATCTGTTGCCTCTTATTAACATGTTCACTACCATATTCTCTCATTGTCACTGGTGCAATACACGAGCCGCCTCCCTCCCACAGGCAATGGGTAAAGCTGATCATTAGTTTGCAAGAAGTGTATACCCTTGCTATTATATACCTTCTCTCCCTTTTGGATAAAAACTTCATTTAGTTCTTTTGCATTTCATTAATGAAAGATGTCCAAATCCTCCCACCAAAATATTCACCCCCTCCCCCCTCTAATCTACATTGACGTAAACAGAAATGCATGCGCTTTATTGATATGTAATGTGAATATCTTAGATAATTATTTATAAAGAGTTTTAATGAATTCAATTGATAGTCATCATTAATTGAATGATTAATTAACCCATCCATCTCATCTTTTATTTCTCTCTTACCTAGATTTGAGAAGATCGCGTGACTACTCCAAGCAGAAGTGCCTGGTGTGTGGAGACAAGGCAAGTGGTCTGCACTATACGGTGGTCTCTTGCGAGAGCTGTAAAAGCTTCTTCGGCCGTAAGATCAAGAGCAAGGCCAAGTTCACGTGTGAAGCCAATGGAAACTGTGTGATGGATCTCTATACCAGGCGGCATTGCCCGGCCTGCAGACTACAGAAATGCCTTGATGTAGGCATGAAGCCTGAACGTAAGTCTACCTGTGCAATGCTGGTCTGGAGGTTGTTGGGAGGGGGAATTGGATTAGGGGGGGGGAGGTACCTGCATCAGCAGTAAAAATAATGGACAAGAGTGAGTGGAAAAAATTAAAGAACAATCTGTATTATGTTTCTCAAGTGTTATATATTTTCATAGTAAATTTTCATGGGGAAAGAAAAAGGGGAAAATTTAATATGGTGACGACAGATTAATAAAGATTATGCATCATATGAATTTTACAATTTTTCTAGAGGATATGGTTAAAGAATGGGAAGTGTAAATCAGAACGTGGGAAAATATTGAAACTTTTTTATGAATATAAAAAAGATCCATAACTCCTATTACAATTTCTCATGGTGACAGTTGAGTTTTCTTGCTCTATCTGCTACGTCTGGCATAATTACACATCTTAGTAGTAAAACCACCTCAATATTGGTGTCCATCTGTGTATTCATTTATTTCAAGTAACTTTCATACTACGTTCATTTTCTCTGAAGCTTAGGATGAATGATATTTCATAAAAAAAGCTAAGCATTCTATTGTTTGTATTAAATAAGCAATAACCAATGAATCGTCTATAATTGTAAATTGCAGGGATCCATAGTCAGAGAAAAAAACAACTAGGTGAGCGGCGAAATCCCCAAAGAGGCTTATTTTCTTGTACTTTAATGCACCCGACTGATTAAAGCAACAAGATACCTTATTTTAAAGGAAATTTTCTGAATTTTTCGAAAATGAGCATAAAAGTTGCAGTATCTCTGTAGCATCACCATGGAAACTAGCTTCGAATTAGGCCATGCCCATTTTTATGACAAAATATGGAATATTATAGAAATTACGGGTCATTCAATTGGCCGATTAAGAATTTTTGACATTTTGGGGCTTGCCTATGTTAAAACCACCATAGATATAACTGAAAATTGGTCAATTACAATTTTAATAAAAAATTGAAGTAAATTACAAATCAATTTGTTGCTAGCAATCAGATTTTTGCTTAGAACCATTTTCCCACTTGCTCAAATGTTGAATTTTCAGTTCCAAATGGAATTCTTATGTATTTAAAGTTACAAAATCAAACTAAATTTAGTTTTAAGGTTGAAATATGTTTGATATTGATTGTAGAGGGATGACACAAAAGAAAAAAATCATATAAAGAATGAAAAGCAATGCAAAATTTTGTTAAACATCACCTAATGCAAACCCCTGTCATGATGGAAATATGACAAAACTACTCTAAATCGTATATATTCAACTGTATTAACAATATTTGTATACACATGGATAAATGGGTGCCAAATGAAGGCATATATTGAAAGAAACCAACCATAAAACCCTTTACCTTAGAAAATACTTCAAATATCGACAATATATTCTAAGCATCGATGGAAAATAATATGTTGCGCTAGCAACAATTTTTTACTAGCAACCATGTCTGTAAATCGTATTTAGAGCTTAAAACCAGTTAGAACGGGTATGTATTGTAATAAACCAAATATAAAACCTTCGACCTTTAGAAATACTTCAACATTACATATTTTTTAAGTATCTATGGTGAACATTTTTGCCTAGCAACCACATTTGACCTAGTAACCATGTCTGTAAATCGTATTAGAGCTTAAAACAAGTTTGAACTTCGGTTATTTTGTTGGGTTTTCTATGAACAAGACTCCAAAAGACACTTGAACTGTAATACTTTAATAGAATTCATTGATATTCTCATTCTTTGAAGATTCAGAGGAAATTTCCATAGCAACAACAACATTTAACCTAGACAACCTCCCCTCTAGATCATTGCTTAAAGATTTTAAGCAGTTTAAACTCAATATTCCGTCAATGTCTTTTATTATTTGAATTGTAGGTGGTATCCTATAGTGCTATTCATTTGATTGGAATCATGATGTTTGTTTGTTGAGGAATTAGTAAGTTATTTCCATAGCAACAACAACATTTTACTTAGCAAACGCACCTCTTATGCTATGTTTGCGAGCTTTAAAGTAGTATAAAGTTGGTTATTTTAATTGGCGTCTTTTATCATTCAAACAATATGACAATCATGTATCCCTAATTTATATCTACTTTTGTAGTGTAGAATTCATATAATGAATTGGTTGGATGTTGCTAAAATACCACCGTATAGTGCAGACCACTTGCCTTGTCTCCACACACCAGGCACTTCTGCTTGGAGTAGTCCACGGACATCTTCTCAAATCTAGGTAAAGAGAGAAATAAAAGATGAGATGGATGGGTTAATTAATCATTCAATTAATGATGACTATTCAATTGAATTCATTAAAACTCTTTATAAATAATTATCTAAGATATTCACATTACATATCAATAAAGCGCATGCATTTCTTGTTTACGTCAATGTAGATTGAGGGGGGAGGGGGTGAATATTTTGGTGGGGAGGATTTGGACATCTTTCATTAATGAAATGCAAAGAACTAAATGAAGTTTTTATCACAAAAGGGAGAGAAGGTAATAATAGCAAGGGTATACACTTCTTGCAAACTATGATCAGCTTTACCCATTGCCTGTGGGAGGGAGGCGGCTCGTGTATTGCACCAGTGACAATGAGAGAATATGGTAGTGAACATGTTAATAAGAGGCAACAGATACAGTTAACGCATCAATAGATGTAGTCAGAGAGTTAAGGTTATGAACCCTTTACACTTCACATGCCACTCAATGGTAAAACTGAAGAGGAAAAAAATAAGGGGGGAAAATGATGTTGCACCCATCCATTTCTCCCTCCACAAATCTTTAGATGGGCATTTCGGCATTTCTATTTCATCAAATTAAAGCCCAATCTAGCTAATACTTGGCCAGGAAGTCCAGCTTCTCCGCTACATTTGTCTTTTTAAAAGCTACATCAATACGTCTCTCGTCCAAAATATGAGTAGTTGGGGGGAGAGAAAAGTAGAGCAATAAATTTCTTGTTAGGGTGGATGTCTGTTGGTAAGTGCACAAGTAAAGGCTAGTGGCTTGATGGGAGTAAATGCATGATGTAGACAGGTAACTAATGTGCACACACCATTATCTTCTGTATTTCGAATGATTTTAGTCACTAACATATTCTAATGCAGATGAATACAATGTCCTTATCATCTTGTTTTACATTCCCAGCATATGCATACCTTTCTCTCTTATAATCATCTCCCTTGTTAAAAAATTGGCACTTCATATATTTCATCTTTTGTTTTCATACCATCTAATATCCTATTTTCTCTCATCATGAAACATGTTTGACACTGCCTATAAGTCTCTTCCTCATTCACATAATATATTTTACGTTCTCAATTTGCTCTTATTTTATGTATTTGACTCTCTTTTTTCCCCTTCAGTTCCTTTTCACTTTATCCCTACCCCATTCTCACCCCATCCGGTAGGCCTAGTTCCTTCACATCCCAACCGGTGGTTGTTCCACCCCTTATTAGCCCTCCACACTACATTCCGCATTTCTTACACCCTGTATTATCCCTCTCCCACTTCTCTACCATCTCCCTAACACCCCATCCTATGCACATCCCACTCATTAATTCCTCCACCCATTATCACCCCTCTCCCATTCCTATACCCTCTGCCTAACACCCCATTCCATTCACACCCTACCCGATAGTTCCTCCACCCATTATCCCCCCTCTCCTACTCCTAGACCCTCTGCCTAACAAACCATCCCATTCACACCTCACCCGATAGTTTTCCTCCACCCATTATGTACCCCTCTCCCATATCCTATACCCTCTGCCTAACACCCCTACTTCATTACACACCTACCCGATAGTTCCTCCACCCACTATCCCCCCTCCTCCTAACTCTGACCTAGCCTAACAACCATCCCATCACACCTCACCCGATAGTTCCTCCACCCATTATCACCCCTCTCCATTCCTAATACCCTCTGCCTAACACCCCATCCCTTCACACCTCACCGATAGTTCCTCCACCCATATCACCCCTCTCCCAATTCCTATACCCTCTGCTAACACCATCCCATATCACACCTCATCCGATAGTTCCTCCACCCATTATCACCCCTCTCCCATTCCTATACCTCTGCCTAACACCCCATCCCATCACACCTCACCCGATAGTTCCTCCACCCATTATCACCTCTCCCATTCCTATACCCTCTGCCTAACACCCCATCCCAATCACACCTCACCGATAGTTCCTCCACCCATTATCACCCTCTCCCATTCCTATACCCTTGCCTAACACCCCATCCCAATCACACCTCACCCGATAGTTCCTCCACCCATTATACCCCTCTCTCCTACTCCTTAAACCTCTGCCAACACCCCATCCCAATCACACCTCACCGATAGTTCCTCCACCAATTATACCCCCTCTCTCATATCCTATACCTCTGCCTAACACCCCATCCCAATCACACCTCACTCCGAGTTGTTCCTCCCACCCATTATTCCCCCCTCTCTCTCTCCTAGAACCTCTGCCCAACACCCCATCCCAATCACACCTCACCCGGATAGTTCCTCACACCATTATCCCCCTCTCCCATCCTATACCCTCTGCCTAAACACCCCATCCCAATCACACCTCACCTGATGTTCCTCCACCATTATATCCCCCTCTCCTTCCTACTCACACCTCTGCCCAACACCCCATCCCAATCACACCCACCGATGTTCCATCCACCCATTATCCCCCTCTCTCCTACTCCTAGAACCCTCTGCCCAACACCCCATCCAATCACACCCCATCCGATAGTTCCTCCACCCATGATCTCCCCTTCCTACGTCATAGAACCTCTGCCAAACCCCATCCCACTCCAATCACACCCCATCCGATTAGTTCCCCACCAATTATCGCCCCTCTCCTACTCCTAGAACCTCTGCCCAACACCCCATCCCAATCACACCCCACCCGATAGTTCCTCCACCCATTATCTCCCCTCTCCTACTCCTAGAAAATCTGCCCAACATCCCATCCCTTCCTCCTTTCCTCCCCTTCTATTACTGAATTTCCTGTGTGCCTGCATAATACAACTGTATAGTGACGATATCCAAATGTCATATTGATGAACCAACGATTCTTGCTCCGGTCAGGAAAGCACGAATGCAACCTTTCGTTTTTAATGAAGAGCAGATCTGTATCTTTTTTTTACATCGCTAGTCTGCAACAGGGTGTAATGTGTACAAAGATCGAAACCAACTTGTATTATCTATTGGCTTGCATTCAAAAGTACATCACTGATCAAACGAGTAAAACATGATATAAATCAATCTTTTTTGTTACCATGCACATTCATGTTTTTGTGCTGGTACATGTGTAGTTCAGGTTTCTTATATTTGAAATGTCCTAAATTTTAATTGAATCATGCAATAACAGGATACATCTTTATATTTTCATATTCAGTGATCATTTCTTTCATTAACGATTCTGTGTCAATCACTGCGTCAATCAAGGATCAAGTAAACCTTCGCTACGAAATTCTCTGAACCTTTCATTTTTAAAATGAAACCCAGGGCCCCTATAATACACAAATACCCTATAACTTATGACCTGGAACCCCAACAAAAAAAAAAACCTAAAAAAAAAAAAAGAAAGAAAAAACTTGAGGAGACTCTAGTTTATGTTTGCATTTTTAACAAGATCTGTCTGTGTGGCATTTTGCGTAAAAATTATAATCTATGCAATTGGATAAAATTCACTGCTGCTTTCAAGTGCACTGTAGACATAACATCATTGTATTGCACCTGCAATAATATGCCTGATCATTGACTTGCTCACAAGATGGGAAAAAAAAAGAGTGAGAGAAATCTGTTATTGTAGACTTTGCCACCTAATTGCAAAACACAATCAACTCAAAAGGCCATTCAGCAGTAGCTACCAATGTATGGTGTCTTTAAGAAGTAGTTGGTGAATGAAAACAGTAGGGTGAGAAAAACCCGGGGGTAGGGGACGCAGAATGTGTGAGAATGAATGTTTTTCAATGACAATTTCCCAGCATCACTAATGCACAATGTTGCTTCTCATACGAGCATGCACAACAGATGCATTTTAATCGCAATGAAATTTGTAGAGCATAATAAAAAAAGAAAAGAAAAGGCTAAGAAAAACATCCCTTTACTCACAAAATTGGTTTGATTCAGCTGGTACTTTGTGAGTATATAAGATGCCGAGCAAAGGTGTGAAACAGGAGCTAACCACTTTTTAAAGTGCCAACTGGCAGTCAATAAAAAAGAGAGAAAAGGAAAAATGGGAAAATATAGAGGGGGATTTTGTTGATATGGCCTACTGTGTCAAAACTGCAAAAAGAGAGCCTATTTTACACATGGATGGATGAATAAACCGAATTTTCTTTTCTTCGAGGAGCGCGAGTGTGGGAGCACTATCGGCTACCAGGTCTTGCATTCAAAGAGGACTACTCGTCAAAGAGAGCATGCATAGTCACACTGTAAGAGAATGAAACACTTGCAGACAAGTTGCTTGCTAACCTGCACGCCAACCCCAGCACTGTTATTCTTGGTTGCAAAAGTCATGGCATTTATTTCGCAGGAGATCAGGAAGCGGAATGGAAGACATGATTCCACTTGATAGATCCTCGATCTGGCTGAATATTTTGCTTTAATTCTTGATGAGTATTGACATTCAGTCAATGTTTGATCATGTGAACTTTGAAGAACAACAACATGTGAGGCTCAAAGTCGAGCGGGAGGGGAAATATGGCTGCAGAAAGGGGTGGGGAAATAGGCAGAAAATGGGGGTGGGGCAGGGAATATGTCAGCGAAAGGGGATAGGGGTGAGGATGTCGATCAGGCCAGCCATGGTATTCTAATGGAGGAGGTGCAGGAATAAATTTGAATGTTAAAAAAAGGGGAAGCAAAAGCAGGCATCATGGGCGGAGAATCAAAGATGGCAGCTGCCCAGTGGGGCACGACTGTAATTGTAGGGTGACACGCGCCCCCGCTGCTGAGACGATACTCACCGACACGGACACCCCAAAACTCTGCTCCGGGTTTATGCACTTTAGGGATATTCTGGAAAGTAAATATGTATTTAGAGAAGAAAAATCAGGCAGGAGCTAGATGCCTGTCATCCCCTCTGTGTGATGGAATAAGAAAAGATTTGCGAGACCACACCATTCCAGAGAGACAGAAAGAAAGAAAAATAACCCTGCAATGTCAGACTGTCATCAGGTCTTTTGAGTGGTTATCAAACTGATGAAATATCTACAGGAAATATTTGATGACATGCAGATGTATTGCTATTGATCAATTAGAAGTTGCTTCACAGTCAGGGGTAAACATTCATAAAACATATAGATTGAAAGAAGTGAAGTATCTTGGAAGATGGAAATGAGAAAATGTTCCAAAAGTATGTAACCAACTTCCTTGCTCTGATTATTTAGCAAATAGTATTTACTAAACTTTCAAACTTTGGTTTTTATCATTGTATGTAATCAGTATAGGTCAATGATCATTTGATTGATGATGCATTCTTGTAAAAAGAATAATAAAAAGACTGCATAACAGTGATTAAATTGAGAATTTGAATTTCAAAATTAGACTATAACTGTCTTGATTATGCTTTTTCAAAGATGCTCTCCCATTGAAAGGAAAAAGAAAAGAAATAAAATTGAATAATATAATTTCGTTCAATCAGTGCAATGAGACACACTAGAGAATTCCCACAATGATTATGAGATCGCTTGAATAAGGAATGATCCAAAAGGAATTCCGTCCCGTAATTACACGGACATAAAAATGGCTGCAGATAGATATCTTTGCTTATTAACTCCACAGGTTAAGCTGTCAACAATCGAGCCTCTCAGTGAATTAGTCTGGTCAAACACCCAACACTATCAACAAAAAAATTGAGCACTTTTGAGTTCTCTGCACCCTATAAAACTTGTCGTCATGGACACCTATTTAGAAGGGAAATAATATATTTAGGGGCGATTATTGTTTGTGGTAACCTTCTCCTAACAAAAGAACTAGGTCTCACTACTCAAGTGAAAGATGTGGAATTCCAGAGAATTGAATAGATTAAACGTCTATGCAGCTAGTACTTATCAAAATATTACATAATAATAAAATCAAATCCACCTCTTTAGGGGAATATGGAGAGGTGAAAATTACAGAATGAAAAACGAGAACGCAGAAAAATAGGCACTGAGGAAAAAGTGTTGAGGAAAGGCACAATGAATCGAAGGAAGGGAAAAAATATGCCAAGGGCATTCACAGCTTAGAAGGGACAAACTTTTTTGTTGCTTGGTTTTATGAAAAGAGGTTTAAGGAGAGAGAGAATGGGTAGGAGTAGAGAGGGAAAAGGGTAGAGTATCTATGGAGGGAATTAAAAACTATAATACAATGACTTGTTATTGTTGTTTAGAAAAACATACTTTATTCCAAGTTGCAACCCTGTGAGAGAAAAGCAGGCTGTAAAACACAATCTGAATCAAGAGCTCAAAAGTGCAACACCTTTCATTATTCAACCCCTCCTTCTCTCCAACTAACAACTAAGAAAAGAAAATCATTTGCACCACTGTAAGGCATTGCTGAAGTGCAATCTACCTTTAATCGCTTCCAAACGCAACCATTTCTCATTATCAAACTATGCTACCTTTTAATAATTTAAAACTAACCAATACCATATAAGTCAAATTTTGCATTATTTGAACACTGCTTTTGATACGCATGAAAAACAAGTTATTAACAGGGATCCTTTTTTGTGGTTCATGCACTTGTTCAAACCTCTGGGATAATATACTTCCTTCTTATGATATTCCCCATACACGTAGGCCTATATGCTGTGATTTATCCCTTCACAAAGTTTAGGACTTGGAACAATACAAATTTCCTTTCATTGTTACCTGTATCTAAAGCTCACTAATCAAAGGAAAGATTTTCACTGATTTAAATTGTCTTCAAACCATGTAAGAAAGGAATCAATCATATCATAATTTCTAAATGAATTTAGTATTTGAATCAAATCAAGTGACTTCTTGAGGAACAACTTTTCCTGCATGCTTCACTTATTTTTTGATAAAGATCAAGCAATGAAATGAAATTGAATGAAGGGAAGTACACATTTCTAAACACAAGCATAATCATAAGAACCCATTATGTAAAATACAACAGGGATAGAAGCGGTGCATTAGGCCCTATTATCAGGAGAAATCATACCTAAACGTAAATGCAATTACATTAAAAATTCAAAAACCATAATCTTGGGAATTAAAGCAAATTATGAGGAAGTCCAAACAATGATGTTGTCAAAAATTATGTACCTGGAAATGCTCTTGTGTAAGTTGCGGCATTTATTTAGAGATTTTGAGCTCCATGGTCCTTTATAATTTGGTGGCACTAAACAAAACGTTCAGGTTTCTCTTGGGGTTGTTCGGCTGTCGAACATTAGCTATCTTTCTCGCTTGGTCCCATACCTAATTTATCACATCACTTAATCGCGAAACGTTTACAGCAATCAAATGCACTTTCTCCTGGAAATCCCGACTCGATCTACATTGTCCATCTACTCAGTACTGAGAACCAGAAAAGCCTAAACTAATATTCTTTAATCCTTTACCTACTGTAATAAGTTGCTTCTTGTATTGAGTCTATGAGAAAGAAAGAATTTAGAAGTCAATGAATTAACACAGAGTTAACACACCTTTCCGTCTCTCATTAGACAATTGTCTTTAATTTTTTTTATCACTCTACATCATGGGATTTTACTGCTTCTAATTTCAGCTTCATTTAACTTATTCCTTATAATCCAAATCTCTCTTAAGTGATGGATCAGCATTGGTAACGATAAACCTAAATTTCACAAGGGGTTTTTAAAATTTGAATTCTCAAATGAAATCTCACATGAATAGGTAACTCATATGGGGGAATATTTTTCTTTTAAATCATGATGAAAGGGGAAAATAAGTCAAGCAATATGATTTGGCATATTTTTTTTCACCACTACAATCTTTTCTTACATCAAAGAATACACCATTCAAAAACAAAGATATTATACAATGAATGATGGTTTTTATTTTCTTTCCAAAGGGGAAGCTGTTGGTCATTAGGATAGCTTGGAATATGGTCATGATGGAGGTGGTGTTTTCTTTTTGAACTTGCCCAAATTTAGATTTTTTTTCCCCCAAAATTTTCTGACCAACTGGCTTACAAAAATAATCTCTCTGCCAATATTCCTGCCCTTCTAACATGAGTGCCCAGAATCAAGGGTCTTGTCTTCACATTTACCACAGACAAAGTGAGACTATCACGGCTATTCCTGTCCTCATTCAGGCGAGACATCACCAGCCCAAGGCTTGCATAATTGTTCCAATATTTCATAAAGTTCAACCCACTTACATAAATAAAATGAGGCTCTGTTTCTAGCTACTCAGCACCCCAGTGGTTTATAACATTGTCTGACATTTGTAAATCCTCAGTCACATTGTGAAAAAATTACTCTAAACCGACAAAACGAGCCATTCATGGTTATGCAATTTCTTGTTTAATTGATTGTGCTCATAAATAGTTCACACTGATTGCATCTCTATAGCCTCGTGTGGAGCACATGTCTAATACTAACCCTATTTGTAATATATAATTTTTTTTTAAAAGCACTCCAAACGAGGCTATCGAGATTGAACCTCTATATGATACATGCACGTACAGTCATGAACATGGTGTGCAAAAATCTAAAATCCAAATCCTAACTCTAACCCTCATCCTAATGCACAAGCATCGTACCTGTGCTCCAAGTGAGGCTATCACAGGGCACTGATGTTGGTTTGGAGTAAGTGTGACCGGTGTGACTAATAGCTGAGATATAACCGTAATAATCCCTGTTGCTATCAATATTTGCTGGTTTATTGATTGGGTGCCAGTTATTGCAACCTGATTACATAACCCAAGGGAGACAGCTTTGTTTAAAATAGGTCTGGAGTGGAAAGGGATATGGGGTGCTAGAAGGCGATGATGGATGCCATGACCTCCCATTATAAGAATAATAATGACGACTTTCTCCATTAATAATAATTATGTAACAACAGAAGGCTGATTTGCAAGATAATGACAGACTATTGATTGTGTTGATGAGACACAAAACATTAAAAAGCCCATCAGCATGACGTAATTCACATTCCCTTACAAATTTCATAACAATACAAGAAGATATTGTGCAACAATTATGCTGTGGATATGGATCCGAGCTATAGCACAATCGTTGTAACATGTAAATCAAAACATAAAGTTTCATATTTTGTGTCATGAGAACAAGTCACATGATCACTTTTAAAGTGTTGTGGTGTAAGGAATTCAGAATTTGTTGGCTTTTAAAAGAATGAAAAATACAAACTACCTTTTAAAGATTCAGGAAAATTCAATTGAAAATAAAAAAGAAAGAGAAAAACCCTTGTTAATGACACCCAACATTAACAGATACATAAATCCAGCATCTTTATTCATAATGGTTCATCGCACTTTTGAATCTGTATCATAACCATAAGCCCTGTTGCCGAACACCATCATATATGAGGGGAAACCTATACCATATGGGATGACCTCATCAGTGCATGCTATGCATTCGTCCCATGTCCATCGCATAAAACAAATGATGTACTCGGTGAGAGCATGCAATGCATACACAATGCAGGAATCCATTCCACTCAATCAACCCTACAAATCCTATAGCCAATAAAACAAAGTGTGAAGAACCAAGGTTTAAGATTTCTTGTACTCAATGTTTGACCAAATAATGACATTAGATCTTATATAAATCTGCGCTTGGACAGGTGTTATCTACTCCAGATATGAACCCATTGTAAATACCAGTATCAGGAAATGCCTACACAATATGTCTGATTAATCAAATATAGGTATTATACCCCTAACATTTCATATCACAACATCCATTTATAAATAAAAAATAAATAAATAAATAATAAATACAAATAAATTGAATAAACAAAATATATAAATGGAATAAAACATCTTCTTCATGATTTTTTTTTTTACTCATATTTATGATGGGTTTTTAATAGTATTTTTTTTTTTTTTTACTAGATATTGGAAAGGGAGATTTTTTTTCTCTCTCCTTTCTCTTTATTCTCCACCCCCCCCCCCTCTCTCTCTCTCTCTCCTCTCTCTCTCTCTCTCTCTCTCACTCTTGTTAATTTTTTTTTTGGTCGTTTTTTAAAACTTTACTTCAGCAACAATGCAAGAGAAAAGTATGAGAATGCGGTACATTTTGGGGAGGTTACCTAAGTGTCCTTATCTCTGGCATGCTCAACTTGTTTATTGTATACCATAGAGAAAACAGAGAAGTCCTTACACAGTTGAGCAACTTCTTTGCTTCCCACTGAAAAATTATTACCCCAGTAGAGATCATTGAGATTATATGAAAGATGAAGTGTGTACTAAGCTCCAAAAATAAAATGCAACAAACAACTACTATTTCTTTCATCATGCTTATGTGCTTTAGCCGTCAAATGTGAGGCAGGCGGGAGGGAAAAATGGACAAATTATGGTGAAAACTGGGGTCTTCTAAAAGCTTATCCACAGGGCAATTACATTAGATGATACCTTTTATGGTGATGCTATCGATGTTAGTCCATCATTTTATCAATCTGGAAATCTATATATTGGCAATTTCCTTTGGGCGTAACAAGTAAAAAATTTGAACAGGCCCAGGCAATGCTCCCTAAATCTACAGGCCTGCAGCCAAATTTGATTCATTAGATTAGGGCCTGGCATGCACACTGCATAACAGGCAAAGTGGGGCTGTAAAGAGAGATCAGAGATTGGGGGTGGCTGTGGGAGGAAAATGTTTGTAAGTACATGATTAGAAGATGGGTTTTGGACAGTTAGAAGATGATGGAGAGAGTGAGAAAGGTAACTTGAGTATCGGTTGAGAAAGTAGCAGACAATCAACAAATTATTAAGCCAACAACAACATGAAACTGGTCTGAAGTATCTCCACAAACCATCAAATGAAAAGAAGCAGGGACAGACAAAAAAAGACACAAACAGGTCAGCAGACGGATAGAAACAAGATAAATTTCAAAGCAAATAATACAGAAAAAAAAATATATATATATATAAGAGAACTGATAATTCAAAAAGTTTTTATAGTGTAATCATTCACCCTCTGCCAACAGTTGTACTTTTCATTGATTGTAATAAAATGTATCAATACAATACAGAGAAGGATAAAACATTCCTCCCTATATTCATTAAACTAAAATATAGTTCTTTTTTAAATAAATGATAGGGTCATGGTCACTCATTCTACCAAATACCTTCTAAAATCCAATGGAAAGCCATATAAGATATATCAATGGGATAACATGAATACATTGAATCAGATATAGATATAAAGTGAAATATTCTTTTCTTCCTTCATAATACCAAGAAGACTACCAATGACAAATAAAGTAATTATAGGAATAAAAACAAGAACAGTTAACAGAGAGAGCAAGAAAAAGAAATCATATTTGGATGTAAAAGAAGTTTATAACAATACAAAGCCATCTTTCATATAAATAACTTTCTACAAACTTCACATCCTAATTGAAGTAAGGTAACACTCTGAAAGTTCAAACATCAATTACTCTCCATCATACCACCTTACGTAAAAAAACTTAAGCTTTTTTGTTTGCGAAATGAAAAATAAAAACTAAACAAAATTTGCTTCACGCTAAGGAAATGTGCCCTCCCTCGAAAGGATCTGCTTAGGCAGAATAAGGTGGTTGAGAAATGAATGATTAGGTTTACACAATTATTATAAAAGCCATTAGCTGTAGCTCTTATGAGGGTATTCTCTTGCCAATGGGAATCCCACGTGAACTCCTTCATTGTACAATCGCAACCATCAATCTCAGAAACCCTCAACATGAGTCAAACCAAGCGCATCAGACGGGTTTGGTCCTCATCCATAATTTGGGATGCTTGTCAGAGAGGTGGCGAAAAAATAACTCTGCAACGCGCCTCAAACGAGAGAACAAACAAGACGCGAGGGGCAAAGAGACCACAGCTAGAAGGGATGGATATTAAGCAAGTGTTGGCTGGTGTAGGTCTCTGCAGAGAAGTGGTTGAGAGATGCCAAGCATGGATCATTAATTTACATCTAAAATGTCATTTCGCACCTCAAAAATATTTTACTGTTTCTAGATCTTCTCTTGTTCTCTCTGTTCCCCATGTCCCTTGCCGAATCTGACCACGTAACGGGGAACAAGAGAAGAGAAGAAGGGAATTGTTGTAGTACAATGCACTATTTTTGTGCGTTGGTTTGGGGGTAGTGGATGCCTGGACTTTGGCATTAACCTTTTGGAGACGAGCTGATTTGGCTATAACACACATTTCACATTAACCTCAGCCCGAATATATTCGGGCTCAGTCCCCAACGGGTTAATAATGGACGTTGTGAGTGCAAGGCGCTATCTACATCCCATTCTCTATCCATTTCTTGCCACTTTACCCTAAATCTTTTTCTCTCATCCCCCTCTATCCTCTTTGGTTTTTGAAGCTTTCTTTTCTCATAATTCTCCCCTCCCCCTCTTCCCGGTCTCTCTCTCTCCCTCTGATGTTGGATAGTGGTTTTTTCTTACCATGTCATCATGTCTTAGGTAGCATGTCTCCACCTTACATCTTTCCTATTGTCAACCCCACTCCCAACTCATAACCCCATCTCACTCTCCCACTCTTTTTCCCCTCCCTTTCCCTCCTCTCATAGTATCTTTGAAGTATGGTGAGGTAGTATGGTGAAGTGTAACCGTTAGCCCTGTGACTCACTGGGCTTGTATGGATAGTTTCTCCTGGACTAACGACCCGTGCCGCAATTTGCATGAATATAGCCCCCAGATGATACACTCAAAGAGACAGTCAATGATAAATGGCAGATTCCTCTTTTACTGCCCCCACCTTCTTCTTGCCCAACTACCTCGCTCATCGTTCCTCAGGCTGAATGGGCAGAATTTGACGGGAAAGAGTAACAAATTTTCTCCAAATCAAGCTTCAAAGACCTTTTCTTTGCAACCTTAAATACCCTTTTGAAAGTTCAGTTTCCACCTTAAATTTCCTGGAGGAAAGTACTTGTGATTTTTCTCTTTCCCCTTCTAGAAGCAAACATGGACTTCTACCATCTGTCTCCACGACATATTTCTGATGAATATCTTTGAACTGATAATGCCAGAAGAAAGAACCTCAGGCATATTGCTGTTGAGATAAGAGCCTCATGAAAGATATACAAACAAGTTTACCATAGTATAACTTTTTCTTGTAGGAATATTTCATGGCAAGTCAGACATCGTTTTATATAAGTCATACTGGTCAATATATTTCATAGCTGGTGCAACTGCAAAAGGTATTGCTTTAATCTAAGGTACCTGGTCAATATATCCCTGTGCAAACTGAGGCTCACTTCACAAATACATGTCTCCTTTGTTACAGCACACAAGCAGTGGGATATGCATGCATATTTAATTAGATTGACATGATATGGATTGAGTATAGATCCACAGAGACAGTGAGGAGTCCGTGGGTTAAACTGGAATTTTTTTTCTTCCATCGTTCACGGTGGTAGTGGTGGTGTCTTGCGCTTGCTTGCGATCCGGCTTGGCGTAACATCCATCATACCCCCGGGGCACATTCTCATACTTGACTGCACACATCTATGGATGGTGCATTGTTGCTTCTCCCACCATGCATGGCTTTCTTTCTCATCTCTCCATCTCTTCTAGATCTCTCCCATTCTTGCCTTTCTCTCTCTCTCTCTCTCTCTCTCTCCCTCTCTCTCCCTCCCTCTCTTCTCTCTCTGTATTTTGCATCTCTATTATTATTCATCATCTCTTATTTCTCATCACTACAAGCTTCTGTATCATCTAATTTTTTTCCCCCTCTTATATGCTTCTTGTCTGCTCTTATTCTTCAAACTTTTTACCTTCTCTATCTCTCATCTTTCCAGTTTCCTGATTTCATCAAAGGTTCCTTGCCCTCAACGCCATTCAGACTTTGCTCACTCTCTCGACTCCACTCCATTGTATGTGATTCAATGACTTTCCTTTCTAGTTATTTGCTGATCTAAAATAGGTCATCGTGCCTCAAATTCTTTTCTCTTTGCCCTTGTTGGAATGATGTTTGTACTGAAGTCCTTAATTTATTCACCTCTTTTCCCCTCCTTGCACCTCAACTTAAAGTAATTCAAGGTATATATTATTATTATTTGTAAGAAATTTATTTCAAAACAAACAACTCCAGCAGTAATTGAACATTTTGTGATTTCTGCATCTGTGCCTTAACCTAACATAATACATTTCCCCTCAAAAAGCACCTTCCCTTAAAACAACTTCCCCTCCACAAAACTCACTATGAACATTCGTGGAATAACTGGATGGAAAAACAAATAATTACACAGATCTCATAGGAGACAGCTACCAGGAGAGAACAGGGATGACATATTTCCCACACCTAGGATCACAACACTTTGCAGAGCACCGGATGCTGGTACTGAAAAGCGCTGCACTCCAAACGTGTAACACAATCCCCTACCCAATCATCCTCATAGCCTTCAACCACTTTAAGAAATCAGTTTTACACCATCACAGCATATTCCTAGTTACAGCATTGGCCTTGAAATCTCCTTAAAACACTTTCAAAGGCATTTTGAAATGAGGACCGGAGACGACAGTGTACAAATGAAAGGAATGAAAGCATATGAGGAACATTGAAAAACCAACAGCGTATATTAATATTCTTAGCTCCATTACTGAACTCTTCAACTCCATCTCTATGGAGTATGAAGGAGAGACGGGGAGAAACAATTTAAGAATGTTTTGGCAGAATTGCATTAGTGACTGGTCTGTGCCTGAGGAAGGCAAAACCGCTGTTCCAGAGCACGCTATGTCAAATATTATCGTGTCGTGGCGATTAAAAATGAGTGTAACCCGGAGGACACATCGGCGCCACATGCATTGCAGGGCAGACCAGGAAATTAGAGCTCGAGATGGTGGCTGCGAAGGGGAATTAAAAGCAACAATCGCCCCTTATGGTAACACCCCCTCACGACCAAAAACAGGTGCCATTCATCCTGGCCTGAGTGAACCCTAGAGGTAGCCCTACAAGGGTGTCCTAGATGGAAAACACAATCTACAGTCCTTTGCTCCTTCATCTGCAATCCTTCGTTTAATGACAAGACTCCTTTGATTTCTTTGATGCAAGATGAAAAAATAACGAAGGCTGAGTGAATTGAAGGCACTGCCTGCAAGGGGTGCAGGTTGGTTACATTGTTTCATTTCCTCCTCTCTTTTATTATTCTCAAACTTGTTCTCCATCTTAAGCAGTTTTCTTTCTGGAATGTTTCTAAAAGTACACAGGAAACTTCAAAAGAAATCAGAAAACAGATGGATGGATGTTCCAAGTCGAAACCATCCAACACAGTCTAATCAAAGTAGTCAGTGGAGAGAGATCAGTAGAAGAGGGGTGCAGTAACAGGGGCTTTTCACAAACTAATGTTTGTACAAATTGCAATTTGGGAAAAGTCCAGCAGTTGATATAATGCAACACAAGCTTTTTTTATGAGTCAAGAAAGCATTCGTAGCATATTTTGAATTTGCAAAATGTTTTGTTAAGCCCCAAGAAACCCCCCCCCCCCCCCTAACTAGTCCTGCTACAAGCATTTCCTGGAATAACATCTGCTGATGAGCTTTTCACAAACATTCAATAATGATAAATCATATATTGGCAAACTAAGATTGGTATAAATATAATTCAAGACATTTCCCTTGGTCACTTCCTCCCTATATCTGCAAAGCAAGGCCAGAATATTTCATCACTACCTAGTAAATAAAATAGCAGACCAAGTTCACTAAACTACAAACCTAGTTTTCAGGAAGACAGACAACTGAAGCAATCTTATATTTATTACAAATTTACAATCTGTATCGTGTGCCTTGTGATCAGTGTAATAAAAAAACTGGACCTATTCAAATGACAATAAATTGTGCCTTATTGTTGGGTGCATGTCAAAGTTGGATGTAAATAAATTAAATCATTAACAAATAATATAAGTTGAGAGTGATACTGTGGGTTAAACCAATTTTAGTCAAATTCTAAGGCTGAAGTTCATATGTCACAAGAGGGAAAGAATTATTGTTCTACCAGATGACTACATTTCTCCACTCACTAGTCACATACACACTGTACATTGGAATATGAAACCACCTCCTGCTTGTTTGTTCATTTAGGCTAGTTTTGACACGACTGTTTATGTTTATATTGGGTGCGTTTGCAGTGGGTATGTCATTTCACCCCATCCCTGTGCACCCTGGTACATGACACCTGAATGGGTGGGTGGGGGTGACACAATGTTGTAATGCTATGTCAGGAATTTCAACAGTGTTGGACTAACTCAAGCAAGCAACACTGTGAACAGCTCCCCCAAGAACGATGAAGCAAATACATGAATGACAGATTTCTGCAAAACCTCAAGTCACACTCGCGATACCGACCTTCAACAGACCCCAAACCAACCCCCAACTTTCCATTCACAGTAATGTTATCGTTGTCATTAAGGAATCAGTGTCACTGGTGTGACCGGGTTTGAATGAGGGTCTTTGATCCTCCAAGGCATTGCCTTTGAACCTGGCATGCTTGGGTTGGGACCAGGGGTAGAAATAAAACAAGTTGTTTTTCTGGCTCCTTGATAGTTGGCTTGAAATGGGGGTGATGGATGGAACCCCGTCAGTCTGGCCAACAGACATACATAACTCATCCCCTTTTCCCTATCAAATTAGTCAGGTCTCTGGGCTTCTTTTCATTATGGATATTATGGTGTGTGGTGGGGGGGGGGG
>CALNVZ010000174.1:69714974-69739816 GCA_940671915.1 Paracentrotus lividus
GGGGGGGGGGTGGTTGGAGAAGACTTAATTGAGACAAGGAAAATGTACTACTAAAGAAAACCTTTTCCACTATTTTTCCTTCCTTTTTGTGCTCCTTACTGCGAATGTTTACCTAAGAGTGAAGTGGTAAGTGTTTGAGGAAAGGATTAAAATACATTACGGATAAATCAACACTACAAAGCATGAAAGATCGACAGAGTGGAAGCCCAAATGGTTACAATTGAATGCTGGGTTGTTTTTTGTCCCTTTCTCTCTTTCTTTTCCTGCATGCTATTGACTCTGGGATCAACTTTTCATTATTGATATGTTGACAGGTATTGAGATCGCTGGGTTGGGATGACTTTCAGCAGAGAACTACCAGCAAAGATGATAGAATCACACCACGGAAGAATACATTTTCCATTTTTTTATAATATTATTTCTGTTGTGAACTCTCCTACACATTGTGTCCAATCACAAGCCGTAATGACACCTGCCTAAAAATAATAAGATTTCTATTAGCATTTGTTGTTTGGAATAGTTTACCAAACAATGTTAAAAAATGCTCCTTTTATAGAAAGAGATTTGATTGCATTTGTATGTCTTTGACCTGCGTCAAGATAAAAGAGTATAGAGAAACACTTTTTTTTCTGTAAAATATCTGCAATCTTTTATTTTGTAATGGACCCATGATCTGTTTAAAATCGCAAATCATGAAAAACCATGAAAATTATTTCAATACGAATATAAGTATCCAGTGCTAATCATCCACTCTTGCCCAGACCCTAGAGATATTAATCACTAATTAGCCTAGACTCTATGGATCTCACTGGTTCTCAACAAGGCCAAAGAGCCTAGTTGACAATAATTGCACTGATTATTGATATTCAATGACCATGTAGTGACTTGCACTTTTATCTCTTCACATTTTGCAATAATAATTGTGACTTCAGAAGGTTGAGATTCTGTTGTTGTTTTTTTTCAAAAGACATTAATATGTATGTTTTATACTTCTTTTCAATTTACTGCCTCACACAGTATTCTCTCTATAACTTTTCAACATTTTCACCACCTCCTAAGATTTTCTTCAGTTTCTCTTTCTCTCTCTCTCTCTCTTGATTTATCCTCAATGTGTAATACACAATACTTTGGGGGTAATCCTCAGATTATTTTTTTTAATTAGAATTAAAACTGGAGCAATGCATAGACAGTGTGCTTAATGATTCTCAGCCTTCCCTGATCATGCTGATGTGATGTCACGTCATAATAAATTTTGTGGCAGACTGAAACCTATTTTCTTGGTTGACCCCTGTTCCTTTAATTTATTTGTCAGCCTCTCGTAACCCATTGTAGATATCCTGTTTGTCCACTCTGATGACTGCTTTTCCGTTGTCTTTCCAAATGCTTCTTCCAGGGCAGTCAAGAAGAGGAAGGTGCAAAGTAATAGCTTCAGCAGCTTGCCAATATTTCTTTATTTCTCTCTCTCTGTCTGCCTTTCTTTCTCAAAATCCCTACAGAATTATTTCTCTCTCTCTGTCTTGATTCCTTTTATCACTTTTCTGCTTCTTTTCTTGAAGAGGTTCTCCCCCCCCCAAAAAAAAAAGAACAAAACAAAACTTCTCCCTTCATCACTGCCTGCCCTTCTCTTTGTTTGTCCCTCTCACTCTTATTTTTCTTATTATTTCTTGCCTTAAGATCTCATTAACTGACTTTTAGTTTTTCTTGGTCACCATATGAATTTTAAGAAATCCAAGAGTCCAAATTGGCTCCTAGCATGTTTGGTTGATTTATTCTTTTTAAAAGGCATTAATTTATCTAACTAATCATGGATAATACATTGTATATTTACATTTACTGAGTTCATAAATAGCATAGAAAATCAATGATCAATTCGTCAACATTTGAACTCAGCAAGCAATTTCTATCAAGCGGCCACCCTCCAAAAGATATATTCCCCCAAATTACACCATATAGCAATTTATAGTCACTCAGGCCACAGCTTCTTAAACACAGCTATGTATGAGCCGTACTGGGTTCTCCGCTGGCTAGCCTTGGCAGTAATTCCCCGAAAGCCGACTTAAAAGCTTTGTGCAGTGAAATTGAATCTGTCGTATTACTACACAAGCAGATTTTATAGTGAGGGACCTTCTTATGGGAGTGTTGCCATGTTATTGAGCAACATCCATGCATCTTCATGCTAAAACAGCTTTTTTAATAATAACAACCAGAATATTAAAATTGATGAGTATGAAAGGGGAAAATCCTATTAACGCAATCAGAGGTTATACTTTTGGCCTATAGTTTACAATTTGAATAATCTCTGCTTGTAATCCATTATAAAAAAAGCTATAAAATCATGGCATGTAATAGAAAAAGAATCATATCATCGTTAAACACTCGTTATGATCTACTAGAGTTGCAGTACCTGCGTTATAATATAAAATCAGACTTTTATGAGTTTAAAGTTTACCTACATATACAAATGAAGGTGAGAATTCAAAAGATTCCCAATGACAATACTCGTCATAAAAAATAGGGGAAATATTACGAATCATCAATCACTTACTACAAATTCCTTTCCTACCAACCAATAATCCAGTGGTTTAATTGCCTCAAATGAATAGCAATTTTAAAAGTGGCCCAGAAAAGGATAGGGTAAATATATTATATCAATTATCAGCTCCCTGCCACCTACCTGGTATTTATTAAGCTATCTCAGTACTTCCATATATACTTCCATATATATACTGAGATTTCATTTTTTAATTAATAAGTTATTGAGGAGGGGGAGGGGGGAGTAGTCTCAATTCTTCTCATAAATCATCTAAATATCAATTTCCTGATGGTCTATTGGGAGACATATTTCCTGCGTCATTAGCATAATATTGTATGGGGGGCAGGAGAAATAGCTCAGAAAATTATGGCTCAGTTAATATACAAAAACACAAACGAGAGAGAGAGAGAGAGAGAGAGAGAGAGAGAAGGGGTGATCCTTTCATTTGCCAGGGGTTATAAAAAAATAGAAAGAGTAATAGGAGTGATAATGGAGGAGTGTAAATAATGTGTAGTATAGCGTTTACCTAAATGCCAATGTGTAGAGGAGGATTGTGATACTGTCGGTTGGCTGTGGGCCGAGTGCACTGCAGCGGATGCCGTGAGCCAGGGGTCGCGATCATCCAGCCAATCAAACCAGCCGTCATCAGTATCACAGTGTGTACACATTAACACTAGGATTGTAGCAAAGCTGGAAAAATAAGAGTATTGGGATAGCTGGGGAGAGAGAGGGCGGGTGCAATGCACGTGGCTTGGGGGAGAAGCTGCATGCCGCTCTGGAGCTTGCCTTCATTGTTGTCCTTTCGGCCTACGACTGGAGGATAAACTCCACAGGCTCTGAAAGTAATCACAGATTTGGGGAGGGTAGAATTTGAAGCCTGCTAGATTTAGGCGTGCGTAAAGCTGGTTTACTATCAAGCCGGGAGGTGGATAGGTATGTCATGAAGGGGGTTATGTGAAGTGTTAAAAAAATCTGTGAACGACACGACTACATTTTTTCTGCATGATGCATAATTACCATAAGGACATATTTCTTAGTTTTATAAAGTAGCATTAAAAAAAAACCCATCGGACCATCTCTCAACAATTATTAATCTCTCATTAAAAGTAGGCACATTAATTTCAATAGATTTCAAATAGTTTCATTTCAACATTCTCCCCATAGCAAGCCTTCAATTACATACAATTGTTTCTGTTTCTAAATATTTCTTTACTGCCCAAGAACATACTGAAATTTTAAATTTTAGTCATGGAAACAATTGGAGGCAATTAATTATAAAAAGAGATTAATAATTTTTCAAAGTATGATGCAAAGCTGGTTTTACTTATTTTACATGTCTGTCTTTCCTTCATTTATTTTGATAGGACAATTTTCTTATTCTCTTTGCATCATCCACCTGGCACAAGACACTCTGATGAAATTAGAAGACCGCTCAATGACATAGATTCAGACGCTTGACATTTTCTTCTCATATCACAACAGATTCTAATTGTTTAAATTTGTATGTTTAATTGATTATCTATGTTGGTTAATATAGTTAAAAGTAACCTTGAGTGGAGATCATTAATTTACCTGGCCCAGCTAGGGGACCAATTACATGTCTAAAGTAATCTAATTTGAGAGGTAACACACACATAGACAGATGCAGACAGACAGACCGCAGGTAGGCAATTGGGATATATGACTAAATTAGCCTTGGGTAGGATGACTAGACAGGTCTTCCCATGTTGGTTTATAATATAATTTTTAATCTAATTATTCTATATTCAATATAATTTTTTTTTATCTATTCCTATTTTCTTAACCCATATAAAAATTTAATAAAATATGTATATTTTTATATGTGTAATGATACAGAGATTTACATATTTCTATTGTTCATTATTTTCAAGAGTATTGAGCTATTGGTAAGTAATTATATTTATAAATGTGATTGCAAATGGTTAAAAAGATGTCAAATTTGTGATCACATATTCATAAATCCATTTGATATCCCTGATATATATCTGTTGACCGATATAAAGTTATAATTCCAAATAAAAAATATGTTACTTATAGGCCCACAATTGATACTCAGGGTAATGCATACTAGTAAAATCTCCTGTAGCCGATGATTATCATCAAATCATACATGTTTGAATTGATAGATATTAAACAAATCTAATTCCTCTGCCTATCACAATTCAAAGCTATGATTATGTAGGGTAGAAACAGTGGCAATGAACAAGAATAGCTTGAGGAGTTAGATGAAACAGCCAAACCAGAAATGAATACCATATGAGGAGGAAGACCAGATAGGGAAAGGGAAAGAAAACACCCCCTTTCTTGTGAGGCACAGTTTGGTTGTGTGACTCACGATTCTTATCGCCCTTCTCAAAACGTCTGCAGAGAGTAAGAAACCAGCGAAAGTTGTATTCTTCCCGAGACCCCATAGCCAATTCATTCACACAGTCGGTGCGAATCATTACGCCTCCCCTCCCTTCTACACCTCATCAACACGACCAGCCAGGAAACTCGTGAAAAGCTAGCAACTGTAAGCAGATATCCCAAGTCAATATCTGTCTGAAACCTGTGTTCGGCCTACAAAAGTTGTTGAATTATTTATCTAGGATAGCCGGCTTAGTGTAAATTTGACATAAATATAGTTTTAAATACCCCCCAAGCCTCTGAGGGGTAGCCGTTATGGGGGAGAGTAGGCCATTGCACGGATGTAAGCAAAGCTGGAGTGTAGATGAATATGGAAGAGGTGTAACGCAAGTACTATGTTCTGAGTAAAGCATTCGTGTCTCACTGTACGAGAGGACGAGTGGGAAATCTGGAGAGCACGATCGGACGAATCGCACCTTCAAGTCAGCTGTACTTCTGTAAAGTTATATGATTTCATAATTTTCTCCTCTTTGAACGGTTCTTAAAGGGTGAGCATTGCAAAGGCACATAGCTTAGGGTTTCAGAATACAGAGAGCAAGACTAAGGAATGGATCATAAGCATTGAAAGCTAGGATTGGATGGCATAGATATGTGTAACGCCAACCCTAGTGGATAGGTCATTCTGATTTACATGTCAAGCTGAATTACATTGATCTCAGTCAAAGATTCAACAGGCATTAAGCTTTCCTTCTCTTTTTCTCCTTATCCAGTAACAGTGCAAACATTCTATTTCTTATTTGTCTTCAAAATAAAAACAAACTATTGCAATTATCAATATCTGCTAGAAATTGTATTAGCTATGAAACGCTCTTTAACAATACAACACACACTGCAGACAAACATTGCTTATCTGAATGCGGTCTAATTAAAATCTCAAATAAGATAGATGTTAATAGAGACGTCTGTCATTTTAACAAGCATACATGCTGTAAAATCTTCAATGTCATTATTATTCCCACCGTCGTAGCTTTGCGCAAGCGTTGCGGACGACGCAGATGATCTCTCTATGCTTGAGTGACACCATGCCCCGAAAACCTCCCTGAAAGCAGGCGGCTGATTTGTGGTGGACCACAAAGAAAAACTAAAATATGCTAATAATAAAGAGACCCTGTCAATTGGAGGTCTGCCATTAGAGCCAAGTGTTTCTTAATTCATATTTCTATTCTTCCCTGGTACTAAACAGACTTACATCTCTGCCCCTTCTCCACAAAAGACCATGAGGACAGACTTTTTCTATCAGATATGGTTAAACGGTAAGAGAGAATTTGATGGTAAGCCGCCAAGCTTACGTTGAAGCGAGGCTGAGTGAAGGTGATTTCAGTGTCTTACACAAACATTACCAATCCACTATTCCCTTCTCTCTCCTCTCCTTTCTTCATTCGTTCTCCCCCTTTCTTCAATTCTCTATCACTGAATACCTCCCCCCCCCCCCATTTCGGTCCATCATAAAGGAGGAAGAAGTTTCATTTTGATCCACAAAGGCAACGAAGCAGCCAGCTCAATTAGGCGTCATGTCCGAATGTACCAATCAGCGTACCGTTCCTGACAGTTCTAAGCCTATGAGCAATATCTGCGCGGGTGGTTGAAGGAGAGTCGGTGGAAAGAAGAGAAGAAAGAGCGGGGCGAGAGAGAGAGAGAGAAAGAGAAAGAGAAAGGAGAAGGAGGTGGGGGATAACAGAGAGAAGTGGGAAGAGAATCTTGCCTAAAAGAAATGTGTGAGCTGAAAAACTATTTAGAGAAAGACAGACGTGAAAAGAAAAAATTTAGCACAATGATTTCTCACCTAAAACTTGAGGAAAAATGTGTTAACTGACCCCCTTCCCCCCCCCCCTCAAAAAAAAAAGGGGCTGTCACAATGCATAAGAAGTATTCAATTTGATGTCCTGAATTTAAATTGCGATGCATAGAATATTTGAATTTTATCCATGATATAAAAATATGACATATATTCGGAAAGCAAAAGAGACAAGCAGTACTATTCATAATTTATGATGACCTACTTTCCTAATAGAAAAATCATTAACAAAAAACATAAAATGTTATCCGCCCAAAAATTTGAATAAAATCCCGAAACTTAAATCTCATAAAAAAAAATTTAAAAGAACTTCTTGTCAACAGTTATTAAGTTAATATATTTTAATGTCAGAGTTACTTTCCTTTTAAAATCCTCAAAATGGTCCTTGTCAACATGAATTTTAAGTTTTGGCTTTGAAGTGAATCTGACTGCATTACATAAAACAGGTGGAATGGAAATAAGTACATCATGCCACCAAGTGGGATGTCATATTTTCATACGATCATTTATAGAATTCCTTTTACCACTGATTGTACATTAATACAATACAACTTATGAAAATGCAAACAAAAAATGACAAATGTCAACACAATTTATGACAAACCAGAACTGAAAGCAATGTTATCTTCACTCAAAAATGTCCTTGTCCTACATCTTCCAATCCCACTTACTACTTAAATTCATGTACTATCACAAGAATTGAACTACGCAAATAATTAGGAAATATGTATTTTTTTTTTTTTCATTTCTCATAAACCTTATTAGAAACAGGAAAAGCGGAAAGTATCTGCAAACCCTTGTTACAACAAAGGTCTTTTAGGGCCTAAATACCATTGCCTTACACATACTTGCACATTGATAAAAACTGTTTCCATATACTGGTAATAGAATTAGCCTTCACATCAACAAGAATGACAACGTAAGGGACCCAGCATAAATCCTAGATTCCACCCGGCTAATCCCAAGATAGTGTAGTGTTCCACATACATTCATTGATGTTCTGGGTATTAATTAATAAAAACAAGAACAACAACATACTATCTGAATGTATCCCTGTACCCTAACAACAATGAGATATTATGCACAATTTCACTTTTACCCATGAAGGATATGAGTAAACTGTGAAGTAAGGATCATAAAAACAAACATTAGTGAGAGGCCCATGCAGACAGAAAACAACCCGCAATTGAGATTGTGACAAAAGTGTTGCCAATTGATGATGCCATAAAGATCAACGACAAGCACATACAGACCAGGAAGGAGGGAGAAGAAAGCACGCACACAATAGAAGGCTCGAGAGTATATGTCTCGGAAACCAAGACGAATATTGTTAGTGACATTATATCTTCCCGTGGGTTGGGCACAACTCAAATTGGCAAGGCAATGGAGAGCTGTCTGCAGTTCCTGCTGTCCCATATACTCACTCTTCTCTTTCTATTTACCTAAATTGGCTCTTATCAAAATGCAGCAATTCAACCCATACCTTACTCAGTCTAGAAGAATTGTATACGAATACAAGTGCTTTTTTTTTCACAAGAAAAATAAATAAATAATGCAAATTGCATTTTGTAAACTTAAACAAAAACTCACAAGTGCTTTCATTATAAACCGATACTATGATAAACACATCTATATGTCAACATGCTGTATTTGACATAGCAAATAAACGTGATGAATAGTGTGGGTGATGGTAGTGCAATTTTTGTTTCAAATGAATAATAATAAACAAAAATATCATTAAACAAAATTGATGACTTTATTACAGCCTGGCGCCACAAAAATGATGCCTCTTATTTTATATAAAAGTTTTTTTTACAAAAGTCAACTTCACTATATCTAACAAAACAGGGAAAGTCAAACATTTCCAAAAATATATTATAACTTGATTGTATGACAAACTTGTACAATGATTTGCTACTTTTTATACGTTTTAGGCAACTCCATATACTGAATGATTATATTTGTACTTTGCAATTTTCAACAAAATAATTGGGCTTTTTCACGTTTCAAAAATACTAGCCCATAGTTTTCTGTTGGGGCAAGTGTGTTAAATGTACCATACTGCTCATTTGTGACTTCGGTTACATGCAAAACTTTTTATAAATATATGCTGCAATAACTGATTAGCCAAATGAATTGATATCTCTAAAAGGAAGAGCAACTACTCTATTTTAGACTAATATTAGATAAGAGAAGGGTTTTTCAGTAAATTCAATTGGTATATTTAGACTCACCCTGTGAAAAGATCGTCGTTTTCAACCACTTTCTTCCAAAATACCTCCATGTCTGTCTGCTTTGTGTATCAGGTCAGTCTTTATACTGAGCCACAGTGAACACCAGTCAACAACGACAAAGATGGGATCAACAGTGTATTAGAAGAAATATCAAATGAAAACCCCCAAAACAGGATTCGTCTTCTAAGTCTGGCTGTGGGATGGGTGTACAAGTAGTAGAGGTTGCATACAATACAATAAGGCAGAGGATAATGCTTGTGTTGACTGCATGAAGGCATGAACTGAAGAGAGTATCCAAAATATGGTGCAGTCCTCGATGAGATTAGCTTTGAATACACGAGAACGCGGCTGATGATGATAGTTTTATATCGGGAGAAGATGGTGAGGATGAAGAATGGATGAAAATAAGAAGAGTGTGCGTCCTGCTCGTCATGTAGCTATTGATTGGTCTCACAATCTATCCATGTGCTGGTTAATGAATGAGGAGAGAGAGAGAGCGGTGAAGCTTCACCATCAAAGCTAAGCCTACTAACTGTGTGGCTGGATACGATGGGTGGCTGTGTGTTCCTTCCAAGGGTCCCAGTCAACGTTATGAGAAGCCCAACAAGACCCCGTAACGGTGACACACAAGCAAGGAGCGCTCGCTCCGTTCACGACAACGCTTTGCTTATTTATTGCTCTCACCTATAGCCTCAAGCAAAGTACAATGGCAGAGCAGTAGATGCCTGGCTGGCTGGCTGGCTGGCTGGCTGGGCAGGCGGGCAGGCAGGCAGGCAGGGTAGATAGAGGCTCAATCTATTATCAGTGGAGTCTCAGCAAAGATGTTTCATCTGAACCAAGATTCCTCCTTGTTAAATTACAAACTCAAAATATTTCCCTTTGATAGGCTCTATACACCAGTCTATTTTCCTTTTCCTCCTTGCATTAAAAACACCAGAGGTGGTGTTCACATGAGCTGTCCTGCCTACTTTGACCGGGACGATTGTAAACTCATGCTTACACTTACCACAGAGCTCAAAACCAGCAGAGAGAGTACTAGTATCTAAAATCCCTGTATGGATTTGTGTGTGCTCGTGCAGTGAGAAAGAGCGTATTGTGTGTGTCTGTGCCAGCACTAATATGTGTGTTTTGCACTCCCCCATCTATGGGTTAGCTGGGAGTGTATGGCTTGTGTATATTTAGTGCCCGCCTACTGCCCATATACCTCCTCCGACACATCAACAAAGGGACCCGAAGGTCATTCCGGGCATCCCTAGCCCAGCTCGGCTTAGGGGGGCTTTCATACTCATTTCGCACCCATTCATACTCTAGCCCACAATTGTTACACCTTAATCAGGCCATTGAATAGAGAGGTATAATTAGGCTTGAAACCTCCTTTCCCCAAACACTTTCTTGGGGTCTAAGCCCCCCCCCCTCTCCATTCATTCCTCCACTTTCTCTCCCCTCTACCCCTCTCTCTCTCTCTCTCTGTATTCACCCATTTCCTTTTTCTATAGGCCCTACTCTTTTTAATTTTCTCTCCCTCAACCTCTCTTTACTGTAGGCCTACATGTTTTTTGCTTTCTCCTCTCATGTTCTACTTTGTGTCAGAATCTTTTCCTGAATCAACTGCTACTATAAGCACAATCTCTCTTCTTTCTCTCTTCGTTCTCTCTTTCATTTTTTACTTCACCAGGTGAATAAAGAAGAGAATGTTCTAATTCTGCTCAGATTTCCGTCTGCCCTTCTTTATTTCCTAATCATAGAATATAAGCCTTATTTCTGCATCATTTACTAAGACTTTGAGAGGTGCACAGATGCGGCAGTAACACAGACGCTTCATTAAACGCGAACACTGCCTATTTTCTAACACCCGATGAAGGACAAAGCCAGAGTGTGAAAAAGCTCTATTACAAAGAAGATCAAAAGCATAATTATGGGTGAGAGGGAATTGAATAAAAACTAGAGGATGAATGGTATTAGGGGGTTAGAGTATGGTGAGAAGGTATCGTATAATGAGCTTGGGGTTGTATAATCTATGGCATTGCAAGCCTGTATTGTGAGTATGAAAGGAGATATAGTAAATTACTTCAGTGAATGAAACAGAATCAAAGAGGATAAATAATGAAAGTATAAAAATAGAAGTGAGGTGTGTGAAAACAAAATGTGTACGAGAGAGATCGTAGGGAATGGATAATATAAAATTAATTGATAAAGTGCACAATACAATGTAAACTGAAGAGTCTATGCCATACAGAAAGCAAAGGAAGAGGACATACAATGAAAAGATGCTGAAAGAGAGAGAGGGGCAAAAGACCGAGAAAAACAGATAGAGATATGGAAGGAGTCAAGGCATGAAAATCAGATGGACAGACAGACAAGAGGGACAAAGAGAAGTGAGAAAAGAGCTGTAGGCCCTATATAGACTACAGTGCTGAATTGATAAAGTAGCCTACTCAATCATAAGTTTGATCATTTTTAAAATCAATTTTATTGTTTTTTAGTTGTTCTGCTTTTTTAATAAATAATTATATTTACGCCTTCAACTAATGTATGAAACTAGACTGCACCCCAGCCATTTAAAAGTTTTGAATTGGTAGGAAGTCAGTGTATACATGCAGACTAAAATGAACATGGTATGAAGCCAAATACCAGATGTGATGACATCATTCTCCAATCTCCTACCAATAAATACTACCACTCCTATAGTACAGACAAGGGGAGCATGCATAGGTGAGCTGAGGACACATACCATGCTTATCTCAGAGATTAATTTGGTTGATAAAACAAACACTTGAGATTCCCTAGATGTCATTCAGCTGGGTATCACAGGACCTGGTAAACCAACAGCAATGGCATGTAACTGTGTCTAATGGGTCCCCAGCCTAGTGGTATAGCCAGGCTAACTCACTAATCCAATTATGGATCCCTAATCCCAAACCTACCAGAACTGTGTTTCATTCATGGGGTTGTGTTCATGCAACTGTCTATCAAGCAAAAAAAAGATTATTGGTTCTCTCAATCTGATTTTGAATGATTACCTTTAAAATGACTGAAGTATTGATAAATAATCAATAAATATTATGTTGTGTTTTGCTCTTTGATCACATTCAAATAATTATGATTGCACATCTGTCGTATATGTACGAAACATGATCACCCTTATTCTCTCATTAATTTTCAATTATAGGGCCTACAAATTTATTAATTATATAAATGGGTTAAATATCATGGAGATCATCTCATGTTCTCTAACATTTAAATAACAAATAACAAAGATCCCTTTTTATACCTGCTAAAGGTCGGTGATCTCAATACAAATGAATACCACTAAATCTGCTGCTTTGTGGAGAGGGGAAATCATTTATAAAAAAACAAGTAAATTTCAGGGTGGACAAAACAGTAGTAAGTCTTCTTCAAATGAATACATGCGGTGATTGTTATTAATGAATTAAAAATATGGCCCTGACAGGGCAACATCTACATTTATTTTGTTTTTTTATTTTGTTACTGATTTTTTTTTTTTTTTTTTTTCATTTCATATTCAATTTCTGTATTTATATATATTTTTTCTTTTTGAACAAATCTTGAATTGTTTGTTATGGAGGGGAGGGGTTAACTACATAATAGGTCGAAAGTATATTCCTTGAATTTAGGACAATACAGCTGGCTCTGGACTATGAAAGAAAAGGGTAGCAGTGTGGAAAAACATTATTGATCTGCCTGTAGGCTTATACAAACCTACCAGGCTACCCTGCTATTTCACAACATCAACTATTACATAACAAAACATCAATTAATGGCACCAGACAGACTTATCCGGCTTTATCTTTCTCTCTTTCTCACTCTCCTCCCCCCCCCCCCCCCCCCCTCTCTCTCTCTCTATTTCTCTATCACTCTCACTCTCTCTTTGATACATAATTCATCTCACACACGAAACACTCTCTACCATTGTTTTCCATTGATAACTTTTTTTTGTTATTAAAGGGATCCACTAACAGTGAATGACATTGACTTGGATCATTCTGCCATCATGATTATAAACATATAGGCAAATCAGGAATCCCTCAGCCAACTGATTGTATTATTATCTGTCTCTCTCTATCTACCCGCATAGGCCTACATATTCTCAACATTATTTAGGCCTATATTTTTTAACCTCCTCTTCCTTTGCACTCTTCCTCTCAGGCCCCCCCCTCCCCCCTTATAAAAAAAAAACCCACTTTGCTATAATACTGCAAGCGATTTGTTTTCTTGTATTGACCCTTTGTTGTTGGGGACACTTCAATTCTTGCTCACTTTTCCTCTATCCTTGTGCCCCAACAATAACAGGTTATGTAACCCATTTCCACTCCAGAAGTAAGAGGGTTTCCTTCTTCAGTTTGACAAACAAATCTTGCTTTCCTCTCCCCTGACCTCTTACAGTTAGAAAAATTGTCCAGCTTTCCAAACTTGCAAAGCTTGACAATAAAATCCCTCTTTGTACTTGCTCTGTTTACTTGCTCTGTTACATCATAAATCATTAATTGAACTCCTTATAATCACGGATGAGGGTATGATTTTAATTTTGAAATATTGGGGTTCCAAGTACTCATATACATGTAGGTTACATGTGGGGGGGGGGGCATGTAATTGTCAAGTCCTAACATAATAAATTATAATAATCACAAACAAGATTTGGTAAGAATACAATGTGGGATTCAAGATAAATGGGAAAATGTATTCAAAAATGGATTAATTTTTACAAATTCAAATAAGATTACTTTGGACGGCCAGCTACAGAGTAAAGCATTATATAGTTAGAAAAATAATTCTCATATTAAGGCTTGTATTATGAACAGACATCCCATCAAGTCTGATGATGAAATAAAAGTCATAATAAATCATCATCTAGGTCATAGTCAATGATTAAACAAGATTTCGGTGATCAAACAAGATTTTTACAAACCTCCTATTTATTCTGAATAATTAGTTACATCATGAACTTCTTCTCCTCATGTAAAATACATTTTAAAACTTTTCATGAATTTCAACAATAACGTGACAAAAAACCTCTTGAAGGCTTTTATATCAATGTTGAGAATCTATTTATACCCTTACCTACCCTCATTTATTTCAGTACAATAGAACTTATACCCCCATTGGTAGATCTTGAAGGGTGCTTATCTAATTTGCCATTAGTTTTATATTACAAATATGAAGCTTTTTTTTTTGGAAATCAATGTCATATGTATCATTTTATAGGTTTAATGGGCCTAAAAAAGTTCTGAATGAGGGCAGGAGCTAATATGACAATGCAAATATAATATTCATTAGGTTACTATAGTTTCAACACTTTTAGTACACAACATAGGAAAATTCTCCTCTCAAGTGAATTGATAGAGTTGCCAACTTAATGGTCAATTATCACAGTAAAATTTGAAAGCTTTGTTATCCTGTTATTGGTTTACCTCAGAACATCACATACATGATTCCCAAAATTATTTCGTTTTACTGGAAACTCAGTGTCAGGGTGGCATTTCAATTTAAAATAAAATAAAATAATCACAGTTACATGTATGACACTTTGTCTTGAACCATTTAATAGTGACACCTTTCTCATAAATCATTTCGCACCTCCACACTGATGTTTTAATTTCAACCATGTTTTCTTTTCTTCAATCCCTGTCTGTATCAGGAGCTGAGGCTATTATTATTATTATTAATTTTTCTGCTCATTGCTTTGGGGCAAAGTTTGTGCCAAGTGACCGGAAACCACCAGCGTTTCTCGGCCAGTAAGAATGGCCCTGGGACTTGATGCAATGTGATGAATACGGGGAGGGCTATGCATGCCATTGATCATAGTTCAATACCCCTTTTGTCTTAGAGGAAATGTTCTCTCAAGCATGGTACATCTGTCCGTAAATAGGGCCTCTACAATCAAACTTATCTTCGTGGCCACCTCTTTACGTAAATTACCTGTCTATAGCGGTCACCGATTTTGCCTCGCATCACAAAGAAATATGTGTTTCAAAACGTGTCATATTGGCCACATATCTACAGTATTAACTTGTTTTATTTCTTTTTGAGTCTACATAGACGAATTTGACTGTGCTGAATATTTGTTATGTGTAAATGCATCCAGGGACCATTGGTTACATTAATAAAATAATAAACAGGTGTATGACATAATCATTTTCTAATTATGCATCCATTATGATCATAAGTAAATAGATAGATTAACCAGACCTTGAAAATGGCATGACCACAACATTGTGGTTTCTATTGGAGCTCTACAAACAATTTATACAAGAATGAATAGAAGAAGCAACAAAATTCCTGGAAAGTAACCATAAATCAAGACTATCACACAAGTATACAGCCAAAATGATTATGAAAGAGGACAACTTGACCGTTGATCACAAGAAACTAATAAAGAAATAAAAAACCATTTACCTCCTTGATGTAACCAAAGTGGTTTTTAAAAGGAAGGAAATGGCAACCTGAAGAACATTTCCTAAACTTCTGGGATGTACCAGATTGATCAATTATCAATGGCTATCTTCAACATGCAGTATCACATTATACAGTGTGGTCAAAACCACCAATTGCATGTGGTTCCATCATTATTATTACAAGACACCAGTCAGGAAGTAATGGGTAAATTTTACAGAAGTTTTAAATATTTGTGGTGAAGTCTTTATTTTCTCTCAAGATATGTTATACATTCATATGAGTTCCATGCTCCTTTTCCAGACAAAAATTGGGCAGGTCATCTTATATATCTGCTTGAGGTTTCAGCCTTCTTCTTGATATTCAAGAACTAGCCTAAAAACAAAGGCAAGGTTATGGTATTCTGAGAATCGTTGATTGAAAACAGTGACCTGTCTGAGCAGAAGCACTAATGGGACCCAGAATCAGCGGGAGCTTGCTTGTTACCACCACCAGCTTGAAAGATGCAAGCCGTAGACATTAATGGAATTCATTTATCCAACACTACTTCTACTACAGTAATGTTTCTGTTACGTTTTTCTTTCTTTTTTTTCTTTTTTTTTTTGGGGGGGGGGGAGCTTGAAGGCACCATGAAAATATTAAGAGAGGAGATATATTGTATCCAAATTACAGTGCATTCATTTTTGAAGCCTGCTGCAACCAAGGAAGAACTTCAAGATACTGTATACGCTGTTATTTTCAGGTTTTATTTTGTAAAAATTTCGTAAGAGAGCCAGTCGACAAACACAAATTTAACGACACTTGAACATGCTACTGAAATCATAAAAAATACATACAGTAGATTTGATGTCATTTTGATGCCTACCAATGTTTTTTTCTTTCACAAATACAAATAAACGTATATTGTAGGTTTGATAATATCATAATTGATGCAAAAGACCCATAAACTCATACAGCCAAGTGGTACAACTGGCTGCTGCCCACTCCGCAGAGGTCAACTGATCCAAATGGTTGAAAGATTCTAATGAGTTTGACCTCATCTACAATCAATTTTACCCCCATCCGACCCATAATTTTGATTGCGATGACATATGAAAGAGGTCTCTTTGCTTTTAGTTCTCCCTTTTTTTTTTTGCTTTCTTTCTTTCTCTTTTTTTTTTTTTAGAGAGAGAGAGAAGGGGAGAGATAGATAGAGGAGGAAAGAGAGAGAAAGGAGGGAGATAAAAGAGAGAGAGAGAGAGAGAGGGGGAGGATAGAGGAGCCATATGTCTAGATATGTAAAGGTCAATGATTTCTACATTTTTGGTTGAATATATTTTAACGAGCCTCTACAGAGTCATATGGCATATATTCAAACTAAAGGGAAAACAAAAACAGTGGTCATAAAAATGAGTGAAAAGAAACAGTAAGCCATAAGCCTGCAATAGGTGATTATAGTGCATCTCAGTCCAGTCTGAAATATTGTCTAAGGACAAATTGATTATGTCTAGATGACCACTTACTACCAATAACTTTTAATACTTTATCTGGTCATTGAACCAATACTCTAACAGCATGGCTTCTGTATAAAGAATGAAAAAAATAAATTGTTAAAACAGAGTGATTTATAAGGTTATTTATTGTACATAATTTAATTCAATTTTATGGGCTTAAAAATCCACACATATAGGATTAATATTGCAGCTCAAGAACGTAGTATATCCCATTGACAATTTTTTTTAGCAGTATAGTTTCTTATACAATATCATGAATATGACTGCAAAGAACACAATTTTTTCCCTACGATTTACTATTCTTACAAGTGATGTGGTCTAGATGAAAAACCATCAGATTTTGGATCACAAGGTACAGGGACCAAAACCCTGACTCGGCAACAACATCCTTGGGCAAGGCAATGATCTACATTTACCACACGAGGTAATGGGTACCACCACATTAGAAATTCAATGAATATCTACAGAGCATTATGTCGGTTGCTTTGCTGAAGCTACTAATAGTTATAAGGAAAAGGCTCTTAATAAATCCAATTATTGTTAGCTGTATGATACATAGGAGTACATGTATATTCAAAAACTAGAACACTTTAAAGAAAGTATATAAATTCCTGAAAAAAAATATTAAAATCTTAGGCAACAAAATAGATTAGCTTGCAACCAACTAGACTCCAATATAAATTTAGACGGATAACTTTTGCATGATATATATCTGGTAATGTGATTAAAAATGAAAAGAAAATACATGTAGATTGCTTGCAATCTGATAGCAGTAATGAAGTAATACATATGAATACAGAGGAAAATATTTGGAAAAAAAAAACTATTTTCAAACCCCAGAATTCTTCCACAATCTTTAAGGAGATAGTCATCACCCAATGTGACAATGGTGGTAACAAGAAAGCAACAATAAAGCGCCCTCATTTAGCCAAGGAGTGTTCAATGACTATATCATCAATCTCTTGATTGGGATCTTCAATCATTTGAGGGCAAGAAAGGCAATAAGTTAAATGCATTCACATAGAGTAAAGTCTGTTTTGGCTAACAAGAGATGCTGGAGATTCAACAAGTATGAGATTAAATGAGGCCTTGGTGTGTTCTTCACACCTTGTGTTGTTATACAGGAATGATGTACGATGTCCTTTCACATCAAAGGGTTCCGACCTACACAAGTGTCTACACACCCTGGAGGTGGCCAAAAATAGTACAAAATATTGATCAATATATAATATTCAGTTCTTGATAGAACATTTCATCTAACTATTAAGAGTGTCCCAATTAGCTTTTGAAGAACTTTAGATTGTGGATGAGTGATGTATAAATGAAGGAACATGGTGAGTTTCAGGTTTACACTATCAAACCATGGACCTACCGTCTCTCCATTATCAAACACTATTTAGTAATCAATACTTTGATTAACAACACCAATATGTTATAGGGGTCACATGGTGCAGCATATAAATTGAGAGGAATAAGAGACATGGAAATATAAAGTAAAGAAGACATGAGACATGAAGATAGAGAGAGAGAGGAGAGAAACAAAGAGACAGAGGGAGAGAAATAGAGGTAGTAGATGGAGAGAGAGATACATACTTTGATTGTTGGGTAGGAGGAGGAGCATCTGACAGTAAATAGAGTGTCAAGATTGCCCTCTCCCACCCACCAACCATACAACCCTGTTTAGTCATGGAAGCTTGGGTTACGTTCCTATCACCATGACTACACGGAGGCAGATCTGAAACGAGAGCTTCAAGAGCAAACAGCCCAGAGTTGGAACAGCAGTAACTTCTGCCCGCCAAGAGTGATCAAAATCAACTCCCTGTAAAAACTCCCCTTTCAGTGCTACCGTTTACATTTGGGCTCGCACAGATCTTTATTCACCTCTCCCCGCATGGGCACCATCATCAATGTATGCACACTGCCCCCAATGAAAAGTACACGAATCTGATGTTGAATTTATTAATCACCCAAATAAATGATTAAATTTCACCCTCTCAAAGAGATTTGTAGGTAAATATGGTGTCAGGGCATTTGGAACTATTGATACAATATGCAAAAGAGAGAAAAAAGGAGGATTATCATGAGGCTATTATGCCTATTGACTCCTGCGCAATCATAAATCAGTCAGCTCAATGCCGAAAAGGAAATAAATTTATCCGTCTGACGCACCTGTATTCTAAGTAGCACTATTGAATGCTGGGAATAAAGAATGGCAAAGAATTGGATCAGAGAGGTATATAATCTTATTAAGATCTTATCACTGTAAATCATTCCCACCTGTAAAGAGTGCTGCCTTCAACTCAATACCACAGAAGTCAAAAGGAAAGCAAGTATTAAAGATAGGGGGAAAAAAACTTTTTATTTCTATACTAAGTTGCCGCCATTAATGGCATCATATATCAAACCCTTTTCAGGGCAGGTTGACAGGTTCTGCTGAGCACAAAAAAAAATGCTTTATGATTATTCCCAAGGAATAATAGCGAAAAGTCTGTGACATTTCGGTTAAAATGACATACTAGCGAGTGCGCTGAGGTAACCCGGTGGCCCGACTGTAAAAAGGGCACCTGTACTTCTATTTAAAAGAGGCACTCGCTTTGTGAACTTTGTTCCTCCCGCCCATTGAGCGTCAGCCAGGTGAGACCGATACACTTCCAATCAACTAAATACCTCTCATTTTCTGTGTGACTAGTGCTGAAGAAAAAGCAGGCCTACATCAAACAAATATTTGGATTTGAATGGGGGCGATTGTACACTCAGCCAGAGACTGAGCTGGTTTCGTGACTGGTCGGTTGTAAGAGAGAGCCGCAGCGCATGAACAATGGGGGTGCGAAAGATACATGTTGTCTGAATGTGAGTTGCGCATGACCTACAGAGGTGCTATGTAAGGGACACCTCCTTGTGTAACCATTGCATCTGCACTGTTTAGCAACTTTGCATCGGATGAGAACTTCTTTATATGGAGCATTCTGTATCAATATTTTAAAAATACAGTACAATTAATTTTTCAAGATGCAAATTAATTTCCATGTTTATATGAATTTTTAAATTATTTCTTTCATCAATTTACATGAAGAACATTGTAGGTGATATCTTTAGATCACTTTTTTTTTATAGCAGTTCATTAGCCGTGATACAACAAACTTGTGCTACAACATTCGTCAAATTTATAAAAAGAAACATTAAATGAGTTGAGATTATAAAGGATAAAGATGAGCCATATACAATTTGGCAAGACTTGTGGAGGTTCTAACCCCATTTCTCTGGGTGTCAGAATTTACAGCTGTCTCACAATGCTTTGTGCTGGTGTGCGAGTTACGCTTTGTTCTAGTTACCTTTAGCTGGGAGCAGCCGACCAGCAAATTTTTCTCGGCTCCAATACTATACGTACCCTTCTCACTACTTTTCCCCTCTCCTCTCCTCCATCTCTATCTTTCTCTCTATCTCTCTCCCCTGCTCTTTACCTTCTCATTTTATCTGTCTCCCTTTCTCTCTCTCTATCTCTATCTCTTTCTCTGTTTAGCTATCTTTTCCCCGACAAAATCTTTATCTCCTTACCTAGACTTCTAATTAATTTTTAGCAATGGAATTAATATTCTCCTTTTGATATATATACTTCACAAAATAAAATGATGCTTTGTTAGACAAAAAAGTGATTCAATTGTGTTATATCTTGTGCATAACTGGGAGAACCATCAATGCACTTCTCCCTCTACATTTTATCTCTCTCTGTCTCTCATCCTCCTTCTCTTCTTCTATTTCTCCCTCTCTCTCTCTTTCTATCCGTCTATCATGTGACGAAGCAACTGAAGGCCATTGTTACGGCAGGCCCGCTACTGTCAAAGCAAGCCTGGGATCGCTGCCCATTCACAGAAAACGCCACGCTCTGGGATCGTCCGCGAGGTGTTAATAAAAACCCGAGGAGGTGACACTCGTCTAAAACCCACCGATATGTTTGCTTGTATCCTCCAAGGCCATACTCTGTCTGTGTTATTAATTTCCATTGACAAGAATACAGTGAATAAAAGAATAGTACAGCCACAAGAGTTATGAAAACATGTAGTGTTTCATCCATATCAACATGTGAAGTGACAGATATCTCTTTTACAGTTACTCTCTTGCCCTTGAGAAATTTTGTTTCTTTTCAAAAGAAACACAGTTGTATATATTAGATCAATATGATGCCAATTCAAGAGAAGGTGCGGCTGTCAATGATGAAAGAAATTAGTTATATGTTTATTTAATGATGTGTAGCAAATAAAAAAAAAACTTGTTATCAATCACCATCAAATATAGCTACCAAAAACAGAAAGATACTCTACTGAAAAATAGCTGTCTTACTTTTTAATTCAAGAACCTTTTAATAAACTTTCACTATCCCTTTGTTTGATCCACAAAAAAAAAAAAAAGAATTGTGTGAACTTTTCATATCTAAATACAGTGTTCTGTAGAAAAAGAATAACTCTCAAGGCTTACATGGCTCATTGACAAATCATCTGTGCAGAAACAAAAGGACTTTAACGTGTATGGTTTATAAACACTGAGTGAATGCCGTTTCAGTATTCAAATAGGCTTTTTAACAGACATTCGGATTGGAACCCTAATAATATTTCAATTGGGTGCATTAATACTACAAGACAATAAGCAATAAGCATACACTAGTCGAGCACGATTGCATCCCTTCTCTACTGCATTGCGTTTCCTCCGAAGGCAGGAAACATGAATTGATCAAATGGATTCTATTTCATAATGTTTGTTCATTCGATACCCATGAAAGATTACTCATGGAAAAACAGACTTCTTCTCCCTTTAAAACTTTCAATTCTTTAGAGTGTTGGTGCTTGGCCATGAAGGGATTTAACAATAGGAATACAATACACTAATGGACACAAATTACGATAAAGACGATAAGAGAGAAAGTAAAGGACAAACATTAGATGAAAAGGAAGTGAGGACAGGATTGAACAATGAATAAAGAAGATCAAGAAGGGAGGATAAAATAGTATGAAAGAAGAAAATTGAAACAGAGAAGAAAGAAAAACCGATACATAACAAATAAAAAGTAATTATTTATAATAAAGTGCATACACAGAGCAGGGTCATGCGTGAAGGTTTCGTTGTTTTAAATATTTAATCTTTCTCTTTTCTTGTTACCAAAACAATAGCAGAGAAATGACAACCTTTGACATTGACATTCAGTGAAATGCCAACGCACTCAAAGAACCTCATCATATTTTACTGTCTTGGGGGAGGGGGGGGTGGGAATAACAGAGATCAAAGAACCATAGAATCAAATGTAATTAATCACTGAAATGTGAGGTACAATGTGTCCCTTTGGAGTCCTTGACCTCAATTTATAAGAACGATTAACCCTATCTTTTATTGGGGGTTTCATGAGAGTGTTTAAACCTAATGCATCTCCTCTTTACCATATTTGAGTTAAAGAACTTTAATTTAATGTAATCCTTGCAAACACACTATTGCAAGAACCATGTACAATGTAATATAATAATTCTAGACCCCCCCCCCCCAATAAAAAAAAAATGCATATCTTTTTTTCTATATTGAATACCTTCCATCTTCTCTCCCTTTTTTTTTCTTTTTTTTTTTGGGGGGGGTTTTGTTTACAAACATCCAGGTTATTATTAATGAATTAATGAATAAATATCTACCCTGCCTCCAACCATTATCTGCCATCTTCATCCCGCCCTGCCATATTATTTTAATCTCCATCACCCCTTTCCCCCAGCCCCTTCCTCCCACATCTGCCTGCTCCTACTGTCTTCCTCTCTTCGTATGCATCATACCCTGTCTTGGCTGAGCAGGCAGGCAAGCTTTGCCTGGCGCTGTCAGCAGTCAAATTGTCCCAATTTCCTGCCACAGACTAGAGCCGATTGGGCTGTATAAACTGTTTCATCTTGCACTGCGCATTCAGACAGAAAAAAATGCTGTTTATTGCTACACCAAAACCACACATAAAATAATGAAAATGCAACTTACTATACTCACGAAGCATAGGCATATGTTGCTGCTTTGAACTGCAACTTCATGACAAAAAAAAATCAAGGTACATTCCCTGCATAATGGGCCTAGACACAAGAACAGTAGGCCTGTAAAAGTGGGTGGTGCCTTAACTGGTGATTTAAACACTTAATGACCAGTCAGCACCAAGTATTTCTTGGGCAATTCCTCGACATGGGCTCATACTATTATGCTTTTCAGACTATAGTTAAAATCCTTAACCCCAGGAAATAGGTAGGGCTAAGGGGGGGCCTTAGTACCACCTATTTCCTGGGGTTAAGCCTAGCACGCTTCGGTTTCAGACTACGTTTTACCAAAGTAGGCTAGCACGGTAAATAGTACGGTACTATCTGGCCCTGCTAAAAAGCAGGGTTAGCCGGGTAATTGCGGAGTTAGCCGGGCAATTGCGGTGCTAAGAGTTGCAGTCTGAAACCAAACCGTGCTAAGGAAAAGCGGGGCTAAGCATTAGCCAATCAATGAAAATGTGGTCATGAATATGCATAATTATTCGTAAACTTGATAACACAAGTAAAGAGAAAAACAATGAATAACATAAGGAAAGAGAGATAATATAATGAATAACATAAGGAAAAGAGAAAAAACAAGGAATAACATAAGGAAAAAAAACAGGGAATAACTAACACAAGTAAAAAGAGAAAAACAATGAATAACAAAAGGAAAGATAGAAAATATAGAATAACATGAGGAGAGAGAGAAAAACAATGAAGAACATAAAGAAAGAGAATGAAATCATTAATATTCATGATCCAGCAAATAGTCTGGGGTTAAGGAATACCCAGTGTGAAAAGCATTGAATTTCTTAACCCCGGCTAAGCAAATAGTATGGGGTTAAGAAACACAGTCTGAAAGCAAAAAAAGATAGTACGGGGTTAAGGATAGTATGGGGTTAAGGATAGTACGGGGTTAAGAAATAGCAGTCTGAAAAGGGTATAAGTACGTTACCACACCCAAACGTTTTAATACCATTTTGTATACTGTTTTGAGATAAACAGTTTGTGTCTGAATAAGCTGATAAACTGTTTCATCTGGATGTGAGAGACATTGGTATGAATCCTTCCCTCACCAGATCCTGTCCATCCTCCTGCCACAAACTATTTGGAAGTCAGAGAAAGATAATAGCCTTCAACTTGACACTTTACTGTGGAAATCTCCACTGACAGACTATTGGTCATCCTATTCGATTCTTTTCTCTGTGAACTGTAAAAATTTGTGACTTGTGAGCTTAATATACACATTCAAATTTTCTTTGACAGGTATTGGTCATCTTATTTGCTTCTTTTTTATGTTAGCTATAATAAAAAAATAGTTACTTGTAAGCTCAATATACACATAGTTTTTAAATTTCCTTTATGATGGAATGTCAAATGAATTACCAATGGCATGACAGAGAGAGACCATTATAACCCAGGAAAAGGCATAACATGTAGACCTACACTTTCATGAAGACATTGGAATTTACAACCTTATTTTTGAAGAAATTTCATTTCATCAGAAGGAACCAGGTAAAGGCAGATATAAAAAAACAAGTTCTACCACTCAACAATAGTTTATCAATTCGGTATTTGTGACGAACCAGCGCAACAACTAACTACCTGGGCTTTTACGCATTCATCTGGTGATGCTAAAATCTTTTTTTGTTACGCACCAATCAGTGGAATTAAACACCCCATGCATTAAAAAAAATGAAGAGGAGAAAGAGAAAAGAACAAATGAAGGGTGAAAAGAGAAATATGGCAGCATCTACAGGATTGAAAGTAGATATTACAAAGCTCTCCAGAGACCGGTGTAAGTCGTAAAGTGCGCAGTAGCACTTTTGGTGACTTCATCGGTATGACCGAACCTCACAAATCACATCAGAGAAAGCGTTTGTTTCCCACCGTGTACCCATCTCTGGGTCAATTTCATCCTCT
>CALNVZ010000174.1:69740481-69785416 GCA_940671915.1 Paracentrotus lividus
CTTTCTGTCCTCTTCATGTCTTATTCCTTTTAACACCTTCATCCTATTTTATTTAGCTTTTGGTCAAACATCTTTCACTGCCCCCCCCCCAAACACACACCCTGTATGTCTCCCTGTCTCCATCCATTACATCACCTTTATACGCTAGTAAGAGGCATAAGGACCTTATTACACTTAGACAGTCAAACACAAAGTTAACACCTTTCTTGCTCTCTACAGAGACAAGATACATTTCAGAACACTCTCGCTCTTTCTCAATATCTCCAGTTTCTCAAATCAACCCCTCATCCAAATCATTCCAACACCTCTGTTTTTTAAGCTCATTATCCCTCCCATTCTTCTTTTATGCTATTTTCTCCATATTCACCAATATGAATTCTGTTTAGCTTTTTTCCTTCTAATTTTTGTCACATTGTGCACATTACTATGAACTCTTTAAAAGACCCCTGCATTTTCCACTTGAAGCATACAAATCTATACCATACTACATGCCTCTGATAACATGCTTTGTATGAAATAACTACAGGGGGGGAAAAATCAATCACTATTATTTATGTTTCCCTCATGACCTTTTAATTTTCATTTACAACAAATTCACAATATTTCAACATTTGATCCATCACCTCCAAGATTCCTCTTTTTTTTCTCTAACTTTAAACACAAAATGAATGATAAAGGCCCTAAAATAAAAGAAAATATAACAGGCATGGGCCAAGAAAACGCTACAGCTGTTTTGTCATCAATCTCTGGTTATAAAGACTATGTTCCCATGGATACAGAGTACAACTGATTTTTTACAAAGCACTCTTTCTTCTGATTATTTCTTGATCCTCAACAAATTCATAAATATCTTTGTAATAATGCAGGACCTTAATGCACTAACGTTAACATTTTTAGTCTCAGCAGATTTGTTCATATTGTTTCAAAATGTACTTTTAAATCACAAACTTGCTATTTTCTGCTGGTAGATGAAGATGACTTTCTTTCATTTCAGTTGTATAATGTAATTTAAGAAGAGGTAATACTTGACATTGAACATTGTATGATCAGAGCTAGATCTGAGGGTATTATTAAGCTGTAAGTCAATTCATCCAGGTCATATTGTAAAGTTATTGTTATCCAACGTCCTTACTGTAACGGTGTACCTAGCATTAATATTCCACATGATATAAGGGCATTCAGCAATGAACACTATCTATCTTCGGTTTAAGTCCAGCTACCAAGACTCCCTCCTACCATGTACCATTCATACCTAACTTGGGTCAAGTGTGGTAAATGTAAATGAATGCTTAGCAGTTGAAGGTTTCCTGGTGCACCAAGTATTCTTTCTTGAGGTTATGAGTGGTCCTCAAAAGGACCTACCCAATCTCAGGACCACTCATAACCTCAAGAAAGAATACTTGGTGCACCGTGAAACCTTCAACTGCTAATCGTTCTACCACCAGTGAAACCTTCAAAGATTGTAAATGAATGCCTTGCTCAATGACGTTGGTGTCCTAGCAGGTACTTGAACCTTGCATTTCATATCCACAGTATGCTGACTAATCCACTTGACCATGTAAAAGACAAGGTGGTCGAAGCTGCCACATGCTCCACTATTGGAGGCACTTTAAAATTATTTGGTTTGTTTGGCTAGAAATGACAATTATTTTTTGCTCCCTACCCCTCCACCCCCAATTATAAAACTGCCTGAACTGCCCCTGCCCAAACCTATTCAAGACTGAACTAATCCATCCAATCTCTAAATTACGATGTCACACCTTTATCCCTGATGAACACTCCTCATTAAAGCCCCACCATCATTATAATCTCTCAAAATAGTACTTCAGCACCTCAATCTCTAACCCACCGCAGTTTGTTTTACCCTGAGAGAATACAGCCTCTTACTCAATCCCAAAATAAAAAAAATAATGCTTTAAAACTTTCATATTTGACAGGACAACTTGACAGGTGACTTTTAATATTGACTAATGTACATAGACTGATTTACACTGGAGATCTTAGACGTACCATGCACTTTATTAGCTAAAGGCTGTCATGGAGTAATTAGGATTTGCACTTTCTATTGTAAACAGCTAAACAGATATACCATATTCTCTCTGTATCTTTCCAAATCATGAAAAGAGGGTTTTAGTAGCTTGCCTAATCTCTACTTCATAACATTTTTGTTTTGGTGCTCTCAGAAGTTCCAAGATAAAATTAGAAACAAAGGGCAAGAGTTTTTAAATTAAATTTCATAAGACAAAATAAGCTTTCCCTGTCATATTTAATATATTTTAAAAAATAGAAATAGCCCTCTCAAACTAAAACAAAACAAAACAAAACAAATAAATAAAAAGATTTCAGATGTAAGGGTTTATCTTTTTATTAAAGCATAAGAATATGATGGTCAAGAGTATTTATCTGGAAATTGTCAGAATTTGAAACCTTGATCTCTTTGATGAAAACGGTCATTCTTGAAGAATATTAGTATCTTCGCTTGTCCAGGGACCCCTCGATACCCATCTTTTCTCTTCCACTCATGCATGAATAAAGCATCAGCATGTATTAAGTGATGACACTCCCCAACCAATTACCCACACGCTAGCCCACTAATGAGCGCACACCACCTTCACAGCACTTTCACACACCTCTCGGTGAGCCACTGGTTGGCACTGGTGGCGCTAACCCCATCACCCTCTTTACATCGCCGTGGTTACCCATCATCAACGCAGTCAAGGAGGGGAGGGATGGGATGTTACTCTAATACATCGTTGAATGACGCCAAGTCAAGTCTGTCTGTCAAATTGTTTTGAGGGTGTTTATCATACTTCATAAGATGAAATGTTCTAAATCATCAATATAGTTGAGAGAAAGCACTTTTCTTTCCAAAATAAACTCAAAAAAATTATGCAAAAATTAAAGAGGTTCGAATCTTAGCTCATATGAGCACAGGAAACTCTCATAATATAAAACTTATGAATAACTTATTTTCCTGACTAGTGACAACTGACATCCCATTAAAAAAGCAAATAATAAAAAGGGTCTTACAGTTGTATATAGCTATGAAAATTTTTGTCAAATTATGACAGAACACTACAACTTTCCATCTTTTCCAATTTCTGATAATTCCTAGCCTAGATATCTACAAACCTTGAAGAAAGGTCTTATCAAAATAACCCATCAAAAGAGAATCAATAAGAACAGGAGGCAGCTCAAAATTTCCTCTTTCCTGCAAGCCGTCAAGAAATGTTTGCAGCCAATAATAAAACATTTACAGAAGGCTTCGTAATTGGCTGCAAAAGCAGTCAGCGGGCGAGCGCTAGATAACACATAACCTTGAAACAGACATGCAAGCCTGCACAAAAAGTTAAAATGGCATCGCTTCCAAGCGTTAGTAGCTCCTGAATCGGTCTGGCTATGACAGAGAACCCCCCAAAGCAAATGAATTTATTAGACATAGAAAAATGATCTAGAATATTTGAGAGCAAGCAAACACAGAGAGGAGTAATTAGGTGATGGAGGCTAATTGTTGCTCTCTCGATCATCATCCTTTGTGACAGTGAACAATGGAGATTATCCAATCATTGGGAGAAAGAGCGTCATCGCGCATGCCCAGTTTGGGTGTGAAAGATGCAATCACATATATCATGAGCTAATATACCCCTCTCAATACTACAAACCCCAACTACAATGGAATTTCTGCATGGTTATCCTATCTATAGGTGGATTCACACCTGCCCGATCTGGAAAAGTTCCCGTAATCTCTGATCGGGTATTCTTACCCCGATCACAAACTACGCGTAATTTGCAAGTGTGAAACCAACTACGCGTAATATTCCCGAAGATAAATTCCCGTAAATTAGTAGGTACTTCGTCGAACAGAAGTTCAATTGTGAACATATTATTTACTAACAAGCTATACTTACCTATATCTCTTCAAATTGCTATTCGTTGCCCAAAGTAGAATAGCCACCGGCAAACAAAACGACTCGAAAAGAGTCTAACTGCCCTGAAAGCAGACGGGAAACCCGTCACTGCGCAGGGACTATATAACGCCTCCACACACGCTACTTCCTCTTTCGTTCACGTGAAAAACCAAGGAAGGGCGACGAACACAGGGGAGGAAGGAGGGAAGCTATAGGTAAGTATAGCTTGTTAGTAAATAATATGTTCACAATTGAACATTCTGATTTACTACACTGCGCTATACTTACCTATATCTCTTCAAATTGCTAGATTACACAGAAATTCGGAGGTGGAAAAGGAAGCCCTTCCTAAAGGTCCACCAAAAAAACCTAGCTAAACATACCTAATTAATTCAAAACAAATTAGGAGCGATGAGGACACGACAGAACCGCAGATGCGAATCTCGTATCCTGACTAATCACATCAGATAAGTAATAGACACAAAGGTATTAGGACTTGCCCAGTAGGCTGCCTGGAGGATCTCCTCCATAGAAGTACCCTGGAAAAGAGCCCAAGAAGCTGAAATACCCCTAGTGTCATGGGCTCTAACTGAGTCTGAAAGTAGGGCTTCGGGCCCCCTGACTTGATACCCTGAACTATCCATCGGGAAACAGTATCTGGGCTAACCGGCCCGTGGGGTTCTACTGAACTAATAAAAAGTTGGCTGGATGAGCGAATGACTTAGTTCTGTCAATGTACCACTTAAGCGCTCTAACTGGACACCATAACCTATCTTCTGAGACAGTAGAGAATTTGCTAATAGATGGTAAAACAAATTTGGCAAGGTTTAGAAGATTCTCTTTGGTTCTTGGCAAGAAAACCTGCTTTAGGAATCAAACGAACCCTATCCTTTTCCCAACGGATATGACCTGACCTAACTGACAGAGCATGGAGTAGACTACGGCGTTGGCCTGATGCTACTGCTATAAGAAAGACTGTCTTTATTGAAAGGTTAAGAAGGGAACATTTATGCATAGGTTCGAAAGGAGACTTTGCTAGAGCTCGAAGGACTTTGGGAAGGTCCCACCTTGGGATGAGTCTCTGCTTAGGTGGATTCTGTAAGAAAAATGATCTAGTTAGACGGGAGAGAAACATTGAATTAGAGACAGTCTCTCCGTTCCCAAAACCGTGATGAATCGCCGCTATGGCTGATCTATAACCTCGTATTGATGAAATAGATAAACTATCATCGAACAGAACAAGTAAGAAATCTGCAATCTTACCTAAAGAGGCAGAGGTTGGATCGACCTGCAGACTGCTGCACCATCGTAGTATCTCTGGAGTCTCGAATTATAAGTACTCCTGGTGGAGGATCGGAGGAATTGGGCGGCCATATCTGCTGCTCTCTCCGAAAGGCCTGCGTCCGCTGCCGATTTCCTGAAATGGGCCAGAGTGTTAGGCACAGTCTCTCTGGATTCGGATAATAGGTTTCTGTCCCTGGTTGATTCAGAAGATTTAGCAACGAGGGGAGTGTTCTTGGAGTCCCTGCCAACAGGTTTGTTAGATCGTGAACCATGGTTTCCTCGGCCACCATGGTGCAATGAGAAGGAGGTGAGCCTCGTCCTCCTCACCTTCTCCAGAACTTGCGCTATGATGGGAAAGGGCGGGAAGGCGTAAGCAAGAATCCCTTTCCACGATATCGAGAAGAGAGTCTGTTGCGAAGGCTAGGGGATCCGGTGTTTCGTGCAATAGACTGGAAGTTGTTTGTTCAGAATTGACGCGAAGAGGTCTATCTGAGGTTGTCCGAATGAGTGAATATTTTCATCGTATTTGAGCGATTTAGCTGCCATTCCGATGGGAGGTATTCCCTCGCGACAGGAAGTCTGCAAGGTAGTTGTCCTTCCCGGGAATGTGACGAGCTATCAGAGTTATGCGATGATCCTGACACCACGAAAGGATCTCCATCGTTAGATTGCACAGAGTTCGTGATTTTGTTCCTCCCTCTCTGTTTATGTACGATACTACAGTGTTGTTGTCCGATTTTACTAGGACACAATGATTTGCAATGTGGGGTAGGAAGCTGCCCATTGCTAGTTGAACTGCTCTCATCTCGAGAACGTTGATGGTTGGCCGACTCTCTCGATTCCCATTGGCCCGAGGCTTCGAGGTTTCCATGTGAGCCCCCCAGCCGAGCTTTGACGCGTCTGTTGTCAGAGTGAGGGTTGGAATGGGCTTTTGGGTCTTCTTCCCCTGGTTTAAGAAGAGATGAGAAGACCACTGCTGGACTGATTGACTTATTTTGGATGATAGTGGGATGGATGGTCCTTGGAGTGGACGCTTGGTTTGAAGTGTCTCAAGAAATGCAGCTGAAAGAGTCTCATGTGACGTCTGCATTGTGGGATGAGGTCTATCAGGCTCGCGAGTAGACCTAGGAAAACTTGCCAATCCGCAGATGCGAAGCAGTTGAGCAAAGCCTCGCTCCCACTGCTAGAATTTTTTCCACTCTGTGGAGGGATGGGCGTACTACAAGGCATGGAATATTTATCCTGGCCCCCAGAAATTCTGGAGTGGTCGTTGGCGTGAGCCTCGATTTCTTTCGTTTACCATGAAGCCCAAGTCCTTGGCTAATTGCATCACTATCTCTATATTGGACTCGAGGGTGGCTTTTGACGGGCCGAGAAGGAGCCAGTCGTCTAGGTAACAGAAGATTGTAATCCGTCTTCTTAATTCTGCCGCAACTACTTGAATTAAGCGGAGAAAATTCTTGGGCTGGTTTTGCCCGAATGGGAGAGCCTTGAATTGTAACAAATGTTTTCTACCTTGAATCCCAAGTATCTCCGAGCTTCGTGGGCCATCGGGATGTGATAATATGCATCTTGAAGGTCTATTGTTACTGCCCATTCGTGGGATTTATTAGGGGCAGGATGGTTGAGAGAGATTCCATTTTGAAGTGTGTGTTGGAGAAGCTTGTTTACTCTCTTTAGGTTGAGAACCATGCGGAAGCCCCCCGAGCGTTTTTCTACCAGAAACACCGGAGACAGAGGAGGGAATTGTTGTCCTGAACTTGAACTATTACCCCTTTTGATAGGAGAGATTGTATTTCGTTCTTAATGCCCTTAGCCGGATGGGATCCCTGGGAGAGGGCGTCTGACGCCGGAAATGGGAAATTTGACAGATCCTTGGAAAGATTGGGTTGAACCCTGAACTTATTATGTCGAGAACAAACTTGTCGTGAGATATCTTCTCCAGTTTTGAAGCCAAAGAGTCAGCCTCCCCCGACTGGGACATGATGGAGGGGTTAGAACTAGTTTGAATTGATTGTCAAATACGCTGATCGTCGCCAGGCCCCTTGAAAACAGTGCCTTGGGACTGGAACTGGGGCTGACGTCCACGCCCCCCACTACGGGAGCCGCGATAGCTTTGTGACCTTCTGCGGTTGTCCCCTCTCCACGCCTAGCGTTAGAGTCATTAGGGGGACGCGAGAAGCTAGGGAAAGAGGGGCCCCTCTGATCTCCGAAGGACTGGGGCTGGTCCTGAGGACAAGAAGAAGACTTCTGTTTGTGCTGAGACTGAGTGGACTTAGATCTATACTTATAGCCTAGGAGCTAGATCTATTGCCGGAACTTAGCTTATAGAAAGTTTTGTCCGCCGTGTTACTTTCAGAAATGGTTTGATCGAGCACATCCTGAAATTTACCATTATAAAATCTTTACCTTCACATGGTAGTCTAGCCAAACATCTTGCAGCTTCCCGCTCGATGTTAAGAGCAGTCAACACGTTGCTCCTTCTTAGCCTCGTCGTAAGTAGGGCTGATCTTGTTGCCTGTTCATACTGCAGTCAGCAATCTTAGAAAGAGATTCAAGCACCGATTCTCTATCGGTTGAAGTCAATCCTAGGCTCTCTGCCTCCGTCAGGGCCGTAATCAGGCAGCCCTGATAAATTGCAGGACGCATACCATTGCGGGCAGAGATGTCGATCGCCGACAAATCCCTGTCGGTGCTGATAAAAGTGCGGCTGCGCGCAGGTGTTGTATCTGGATTTCTTCGCCCTGCATCGCCACGCGAAAGGTACGTCTGGGACCGTGGGGGAGCACAGATAATTATCAAAGTCCTGAGACGCGATCCTGTAATCCTTGTCACCTCTCTACTCGCCGGTTTTAATCCAGAGCGGCGATTATCTAGTTTGTGGAAGCAAGACTTATACGGTCCGTCCATTTTATTCCCGGCAGAGAATCTTCTCGATCTCCGAGGATGATTTCAGTCTAAAAATAGACTGCTGCTTAACGTCAGTCACGTGATCATCTTCTTCGTCCGCCCGCAGTTGTGGGCAATATTTAGAGAGAATTCTCGCTCCCGATGTCGGTCGTCAGATGCAGTGAAATCCCGCAAGTGCGCCATCTCGCGGCTGGTCGTGAGCGGTATTTGCGATGGTCCGTAAGCCCGTGGAAATCGCCCGCAAGGTCTGCGGCTCTACGCTGGCTGGTATCTACTGTGAGCGGTTAATTTTGCATGGCTCCGTTAAGCCTGGCTTGGCCAATCATAGCGGATCTAGCACTTTAATGTTTTGGTTTCCAGTTAAGCCGCTGGCTTGGCCAATCATAGGCGATCTAGCACTCTGTGCGGCCTGTAAGGAGTGTGTTTCACTGGAAACTGAAGATGAAGAGAAGTCTCTCCAATTTCTCGCCCGGGAAGTTACGGCGTGTTTACGTACTGGGTTTTGATAGCCGTACTCGAGGTCTGAATCCCAACTATTGAAATGCTACCCGTCCTCTGGGGGTGAGGCGGACTCTCGTCCCGCGCGCCTCCCTGGCCAATGGTGATGAGATGGCGAGATGATATATTCCCTAGTCTTTTGTTGACTTGATAGTTTGGGACCGAGATCCAAGGATCTGGGTCGGGGTGGGTAGATGGGGGTTGGGTATTGGGAGAGGAGATGATAGCCTGAAGGGCTTTGATAATCCAGTCGCCCGCCTGAGCTGGGTCAGGCGGTCGAGGAGCGTAGAATAAATTGGGGGTCTTCGACGTTTTAGAGGTCACACTCGATCCTCGTGGACACCTCTTTTTTTGTGAGGTTGAGAGTTAACACTGCTCCTCTCAGGGACTTATCCGACCCGATACCCGACCTCATGATCAGGTCGAAGGGTTCGTCGTAATGGTGTCCCAGCCGGATTTTTCGAGGGTTCAGTCCTCACGTGCTGGTTTTGCTTTCTGTCAAAGGGGGATATGGGGGATTATTTGGGTGCGTTTTTTTTCTTCCTACCACCCCTTATCCGTGGGCCCGATTGATCGTTTTTGAGGGTTTATTCCTCGAGCTCGCCTCTTCAGAGGGAGGCGGAGTAGATTTCTCTGGCATTAGGATCGCCGAACTTACTCTCTTTGGTCCCGCATATCTTTGGCGATATTTGGGGTGTAGGTTTTGTCTTTATATCTTTAGCCATTTCATATTCTTTTACTTTGAAGCGCGGGCAACGAAAGAGGAAGTAGACGTGTGTGGGAGAGAGCGTTATATAGTCCTGCGCAGTGACGGGTTTCCCCGTCTGCTTTCAGGGCAGTTAGACTCTTTTCGAGTCGTTTGTTTGCCGGTGGCTATTCTACTTTGGGCAACGAATAGCAATTTGAGAGATATAGTAAGTATATAGCGCAGTGTAGTAATATATACTGACGCTAGATTTCTGCCCAAGCGTATTCGGGGAACTTTTGTAGTGTGAACATAAATTACGGGAACTTTCTATTCCCCCTTTCTTTTTCTTATGTATTTCTTTGTTTTTCCTTTTTCCTTCTCTTTCCTTATGTATTTCTTTGTTTTTCCTCTTTCTTTTTCTTTCCTTATGTATTTCTATGTTTTTCTTTCTGTCTTCTTTTTCCTTATGTATTTCTTTGTTTTTCCTTCTTTCTTCTCTTTCCTTATGTATTTCTTTGTTTTTCCTTCTTTCCCCGCTTTTCTCATGTATTTCTTTGTTTTTCCTTCTTTCTTTTCGTCCCTTATGTATTTCTCTGTTTTTCCTTCTTTCCCCGCTTTTCTTATGTATTTCTTTGTTTTTCCTTCTTTCTTTTCATTCCTTATGTATTTCTTTGGTTTTCCTTCTTTCCCCGCTTTTCTTATGTATTTCTTTGTTTTTCCTATGATTTCTTCCCTAGTTTATAACTTCGGGTATTTTCCCTGGAAAAAGACGGTTCAGGCAGGTGTGAACACAAAACACAATTTACGGGTATTTTGGTGATTGAAACAGTTCTCGTAATTTACGAGAATTTTTCCTGATCGGGTAGGTGTGAATCCACCTTATGGTACTCAGAGTCTTAAACCTGATCCTCGTCAGCAATATGGCATTAATTATCTGGCGTATTATCAATGTATTCATTCTCACATTACTTTCTTCCTTCATTTCAATTGCAACAAGGTGTCGTTTTTTGTTGTTTTTTCAATGGTTTAAGTTCATACCATTTTTAGAGAAACAAATAAATGCATAAAAGTTATGAGACATTAAATCATGAGGGTTTCCATGATTTAAGAAGAGGGCAGGGGATTATATTCTTATTCAAGGTCTATTGCCATAAAAATTAATACATTTTCTAATAATTTGGGGTTTTTAATAAAAATTAATAAATAAGTGAATTCTTTTGGGGTTTTACCATAAAGAGAAAAGTTTAGAGTGAACTCCATCTCAGATTCTTCACACCAAAACTACACACACTACACTACCTCATAAACATTTGGTGTTATTTATTACCTAAATCTCAAACTAACAACTACTGAATTCATATTGCCATTCATTCAAATGCTCAAATCCCAGACAAAACTAAACCACCAAAACCACAATCGTGCATATTTCTTGAACTTGATACATTTGAGAACAATCGCATGGCATTGGAATTTTTTCCACGTTGATGTACAGGCCTAATTTCTTTTGATGATTCTGAAACAGGAGACCTTGAAAAATAATGGGATATACTTAGGAATTAAAGCCTTTTAAAAGTTTCTAAACAATAGGTCGTTGTTAAATACATATTGGAATAAATTATGCTACCTGTCACTGATTTTTATTATTATTATTATTATTATTATTATTATTGATAAACACTGAATTAACATTTTGGGAGATTTCAAAATCTTTTAATCACAGGTTGGTTTATTTTATACCAACTTAATCAAAAGAAAACAAATATTAAATATTATATAAAGTGTAGTTTTGCACTGTATTCTTTTCCTTCCTGCCAAGATATGGCTATCAGTCTGTCTGTATAATATTTTCAGTTTGTATGTATGTCTGTCTGTCCATTTAACTTTCATAACCTACTTTGCTCACTTTCACCTCTGCTTCGATTTCTCCTCCCTCCATTAGCCAAGAAGCCAAAGGCTGGACAGAAATGACCCAAGAAGGAAAAAATGGAGGGGTGGTGCGGAAGCAAAATTTCTAGAAATAATATCAGAGGCTTGGGGTCAAAGTTCAAGAACATAGCTCGGAGATACACTGTAGTAGGTGAGAGTGAACTTTGTTAGAAAGGTGAGGCTGTCATTAAACTCTCTCTCTTGTTATAACAAGCCAGTTCACTAGGGATAAGAAAAGACTTTCCCAAGTTCAATCTCTCAGAGTACTACTCACAGTGCCATGACTATATAGATGAATTGCTTGAAGCTACAGGTAGAATAGTTTCTGGCCCGAGATTAGAGAGGATTTGGCGAGGTAGATATCCCCCCTTTTCCGTTCATTAAAATGATGTAAGGTGTACAGTGACATTACTTGTATGAAATCCCTAAAAAATATAAAGCACAATGACATATTTGACATGACTAGAAAAAAGTTGTTGCCTATTACACAACTTTTGAATTACTTACATCACATCACCCATGTAATTATGATCAGCTAGTAGGAGCCCTCGCATGAAATAATTCCACCTAACCCCCCCCCCCCCTAAAAAAGGGTCAATTTTGAGATTTTCCGTATGAAGCCCATCTGGGCCTAAATTCTTACGTGTTATGAAATAACAGTTGCAATACAGGCCTATTTCATATTCTAAAGTCTATTATTACAAAATGCTTGCCATACAATTAAGCACATAAATAGGCCTAAATAATTGGTTGCAATATTAGAGAATGGTCATACTCAAATAAAATCAAAATACATAGGGAAAATGAATAGGCCTACAAACTACATGGAAAGAAGGAAAAATGAAAAATAAATGTATTCCAAGAAATGTAATGAAATGCATTCTATTATTGTGACAAAATCTTCATAAGAACATTACCTTTCACTATACTTTATATATCAAATCAATTCTTATTGATTTCAAGCCAACATCATCCCTTTATAGACCCATCTAATTTACCATCTCCCCCCCCCCCCCCCCCCCCTCTCTCTCTCTCTCTCTCTCTCTCTTTCATTATTCAACTGTTTAAAATCAAAGTTCAAAAACCTTCATCTATGGAAAATATTGAAACAACAAATATGAGACTGTCCATGGAGTCTACCACTGACCCCTACACCCTGAGGACACAGGTCATGGGTCATGGAAGACCCATGGGGGTCTGTGGCATACCTTGGGTAATGTGAAGGGCAGGGGCATGAAGGGCGACCCAAGTCCATGGAACAATGCTGCCACTTCAACTTGTACCAGAGCAACAAAGAAAGAAATAGGAGCCCAGAGAGAAGAGGGGGAAAAGGGAAAGAAACATTATTGGGAGAGTAAATCAAGTCTGGAAGAAAAAGCAGACCTCCCACAGATTTGTTACTTGAGCAGTTTGTCCTTTTTCATCATGTTCTTCAGGATACTGCCCCCCCCCCCAACAAGAGATGGAGATGCTACTCTTGGAAAGTAACGTTCACTAACTACTGCAACAAAAATACCTCAAAATGCAGTGAATGAAACCTTCCCTTATCTTATCTTCAACAACAAAATGTTGTTTCCATGTTTTGACCTCCTCCGCAGACACTGACGCTGAAATCAAATTTCAGGTTACACATCAACTAGGGGAAGTTCACCCTGGAATTTTCCTGATTTAAAAAAATGCAAAAAAAAAAAAGAAAAATATGAGTGAAGGTTTGAAGAAAATCGACCAAAAAACCCCTGGAGATATGAATATTTAAAGTTTTGATTCTGTGACGTCACGTGCGAGCAGCTCTCCCATGTGTTGTGTATGTAAATTCCACAATTTTTTCCATTTTTTTTTTTATGGTTCTTGATAAAGGCATGAGTGAATTTCATAGAGGCATGTATATGAACATGTTTAATGATTTAATTTAATATTCTTCTGAAAAAAATGGCACTTTATGGAATTTACCATATATAATACATAGGAGAATAGCTCGCACGTGACGTCACAGACTCAAAACTTTAAATATTCATAACTTCGTTAATTTTTTATTGATTTTCTTCGAGCCTTCACTCATATTTTTTTTCCCTGCATTTTTTAAAACCATTTTTAACCCAGGGTGAACTTTCCCTGAATATCATGCATTTGAGTAGCATTTGCAATACTGATATTAAGTAATTTATAAAATTTTTAGTGCTTCATGAAGTTGGGCATAGAATTCTGCTTTTTAAATATTCGCAGGAAAGCAATAATGGCAGTGCAGTGGTTAGTGGTTTATACAATGACATCATATAACATCTTCATTCTGACCTGTTCCTGAGGAATGCTGAAAACCAACACTCACCAAATTATGCCATGTTTGGACCAAAGAGAGAGCAGTGGCGGATCTAGCTTTTTTCCAGGGGGGGGGGGGGGAGGTGCCCTGTAAATGACCTTGGCCATCGAAGACTGAGCCACGTAGCGGCAAGTCCCCCCCCCCAAATCTCCCACTGAGAGGGCAGTGGAGAGAGCACAGATGGCAAAGTAAAAGAGGAGTCCAATGAATTTGCCCGTAACCCTATTAGATTGACCCCCTCCTTTTTTTTTTTTCTTTTCTTTTTCTTTTTTTTTTTTTTTTGGGGGGGGGGGTTAATTCATCCTACACCAGTTCATTCTATCCTACATTATAATTATAAACAGGTCTCAATGAATGCTGAACTGGGGAACCTTTATAGTGAGAAGAGGAGGAAGGGGGAACTACATTACCCATCTATATGTACACCAATAAGGGCAGCATCCACAAGTCAAAGTTGATGGAGGGGGGGGGGATGGATGGAGGTTAATTACTATCATACTCGACTTTAAGCATCAAAATGCACTACAAACAAGAGTAGCATGTTGGGAGTTTTAGGACAGGATGGGGGGGGGAGGGGGGGTGCGGTGAGTGTTCATCACCATTCTGCTGTCATCCACATTGATCATCTGGAGTTGATTCTTGTTTCTCAAGACATGATGATATGAATCTTAGAGGGAGGTCTGCTCTCATCCATGTCTCCAATCACATACATCTCATACCTTCCATAAATCAAATAGCAAACTAAACCCAATGTATGAGCTAAAATTTTCGGGACGCAATCCTCGCTAAAAATTTCCATTACAATATGAGGCTATTTTTAACAATGAAAACATCACAAAATTCATGAAAGTAAGTGAATTTGCCCACAAAATCCAATTTTATTAATATTTATACGCTATTTCCCTTCTGCCGTGTCCCGTGCTAGACAATAACAAAAAGTTACTTTCACTATCATTGTAGACGATATAAAAGTGCATCTTATATAGAATTGGATGAATTTTGCAATACATTTTACGAGAAATTTGACTAAATCCATAAAATATACAAAAGGATATGACATAATCGTACAGATGAAAAGATTCTAGATAGTTAGAAAAAGCCATGTAGAAGATTCTTTAAAAAAATGACTTCTGTACAGACGTCATACCCTTCTTATTTGATTATACTTGCACCTTTTTTCAAGATGGGTGTTGCTCCCACTTACCCACTTCAAATGCTTCTATTTTGAAACAATTTTTCTGTGATGGCACACCTTTTCAAGGTTGTAAGATGTCTGGGATATGAACAGCAGATATGATGCAATACTAGTATGATGATATTGATTGATACAGCCACCGTTTCAAGGTTAGACCGTCTGTGTGCATGCAAGATGAAATGCATATTTTTTCTTTCTTTTTGATCTGCATGTAGATGGCCAAGAAATTATACTGCCATTAATATTGGAGGCACGCGTGACAAATTGAATGTGAACCTTGCACCCGCTACTTTAACACTTGCTCACCCGGCATGGACATCATGGAATATAACACTTTCAACTAGGCCCCAATCAATGAGCCTAGACACAGGTGGGAGACGAGGAAAAGGATGAGAGAGAGATTGTCGGAGGAGGAGGAATAAAAGACTGCAGAGTGAAAGAGATGGAGATAGATGAGAGAGATCAAACCAGAGGCAAACAGTGAGAGGAGAAGGAGTGAGACATAGAGAGAGTTAGACAGATGGCGACAGTGATTGTCGAAAAGGAAGAGAACCTGTAAGAAGTATGAATATAATGAGAGATGTCAAAGCAGCTAAAAAATGGAGAGAGAACATGAGAGAGAGAAACTGAGAAGGGTGGGGGGGGGGCTATAGATGTAATCTGTCAAGCAGCATCCATATATTGATAAAAATATAGAAAATATAAATTTATATGACAAAATGACAGTAAGGGCCAATAAGTACTAAAACAAAAACCCAATTAAAAGATTAAATAATAGAGAGTATTAAGCCAAATAAAACTTAAGGTATGCTGCCCTCACAAGACACACACTAATTCTTCATTTCTCCCAAAACATAATTATAGAGACAATCTCCAAGGCATTGCCCTGGCTTTCATATAGGCAGACACTCCAGGCCCTATTTAATAAACCGCCATCACCACTGGGGGCAATGGGATGGAAAACGAGCAGAGATGTGTACTAAACAAGAAAAGACGGAGCAGAGGGAAGCCAAAAATCAATATTCATATAGTTTACAGCTTGCATCATGTCTCATATACCAAGAGTTTGCATACAAAACATGCTAAATCCATTTTTGTTCCAAGAAAAAAGCAGTTTCTGTACAAACATCTTTGGAATAATGATATGGAAAGGTGCGTTTTTTTTTGTTTTTTTTTTTTTAAATATACATTTGCTGTCAAATTTAAGGTAAATACTTTTGTTCAAAGACAAATACCAACCACAACAATAAAATTATTTTCTGATATCAATAGCTAAATTTTAATCAAAAGTGGATTTAGGACTTTCTACATGCGAGCTCTCCATGTGTATAAGCTCATGCAGACTCATGAAGCAACTAAGCAAACTGGAGTTGAGGTGCGGGGGACGATGATAGGAAAGGGACAACTCGGGTGAGCAAAGGGAAAAGAAGCGCTGGGATCGGATGTAGGGAAACGTGCACGCTAGCATCCACAAGTTATTAGGTTAAGGTGGAAAAAAATGCAATATAAGTAGGTTATGGCTCAGAGGCAGAAAAATATGACGGAATTATAAGAAACGGAGACAACCGCTGCCAATCGAAGTGCTGCCAGTCGTAGCTCAACGCAGGATAGAAAAAAAGTTGGGGGAAGAGGAAAACAAGGTGCTGTGTGATACTGACTGGTAAATGTTCGCCTTTCTCATTGATCCAATTCCCTCGCACTTCAGATCGAACAATTATTGACACAGTTCTAGATTTGGGATATTGAGATGGGAGCAAGTGATCCAGCGTCACCACAAGGAGGCCCGTGAATATGATCGTCAAGAACCACAAACAGGCCACTTCATTACGCATGTTTTCAAAAGATGGAAATAAAAGAAATCCCCTGGCGGAGTAACGGGGGGCGTTTGCTTGCTTTGACGTCACAGGTTTGCTTTGAACATGAGCACTTCACTGTTGCATTCAGGGATAAAATTATTAAATTCTATATGATAAACAGAAACAAAGATTGTTTGCTGTGTCAGATCATTAGTAAATGGCATTACAAAAACCTAATATGTGTATGCCACCAAAGAGCTTTGTGTTTTAAGCTCCTTGATGCCACGTAGTTCAAGGAAAAAATATTTGTTAACCAATATCCATAATATCAAACATCTTGAAACAACAAATCAATTTCAGCTTGTTTGGCAATCTTCGTTTGCCTTTGTCTCATTATTAAAAACAAATTGAATTCATTGTCTAGTTCTGAACTTAATTTAAGAACAAAGAAAACCGAATTGGCGGTCATATCTCTATGAACAAGACAACCCTCAAGACAGCTTATGATGTAACAAAATATACGACTGCTGATCTTTTATATTGAGAATTGATAATTATTTCTGCTAATTAGGTTTTGTTTTGTGGGCTCAGATCAGATCTAATAAACCAGTTGAGTGTCTTGTAAGTAAAGGGATAATTATAATTTACAAAGAACTTGGGGAGAATGGAAATGTAACTCTGATAGCTGAGAGATCTTTGCCGAACCCCCTGATTGATACCCTAACCCTATAACTTAAGATAAAGATTATGATTATGGTCATGTTTAAGTTTAGGTTAAGATTAGGGTGGTAGACAAATGGAAACAGCTACCATGACTACATGTAGTACCTGCTGTTTAGGTCTTATGTATGTCTGTTTGTAATTCCCTCGTATCTGTCTGTACCTGCCCTTTTCATATTTCTGTCCATCTGTCCGTCTTTCTTTCATTCTTTCAATCTATTGTCTATACATCTTTTTTCCTTTTTTTTTTTCTTTGTTTGTTTTTTGCTACATTGTCTATTTGTTCAAATGTCACACTACAACCAAAAAAAAACAAAAACAATATTATTAAAAAGAGCCCTTATAAGATCATAAGAACAAATAAAAATCACAACATCAAGAGCCTGGAAAAGAAAAGCCTACCGACTTAAGATGCTTAATCAATATTATGAAGTGCTTTTTTAATTTCATTCTCAAAGACTTAAGAGTTGTTACAAAGACAAAGTCAACTTACTTTGATCTTTATCTAGGAATAACACACTTAACACCAGGATGAAACAAGAACAATTAATGTTTGTCCAATCAACATCTCTGAATTTTCAACATGAGAGGTTATACTAATTAGGAAATACATCAAAGGAAAAGGGAAGGAAATGGGAAAAGAGACAAACAATATGGGAAAACACTTCATAAACTTTTTAAAATTAATGCCGGCACAATCAGAAACTTTTGAAGACAAGTGATTATTCTAAATGGGGGAAGGGGAGACACAGGAAAAAGAAATAATGATACTGATGGAAAAGGGGAAAAGGAGTGCCGGCATTGACCATTTACATGGACAATTCAAAGCAAAAAAAAGTGGGAAAATTCTTTGTTCAAATTTGTTTCCCTTTTGTTGGAAAAACATACAGAAATGATCCCATTTCAATTATTCAATTTTTTTTCTTGTTGGAAAATTTACAGCCCTCGTTTCTGCACAATAAGTTCCAACAGTACACTCATCCCCCCCCCCACCTCCGTGAAAGTCTAGCGATGTCTAGGGCATAGGAAAGAGTGAAAGAAACAAATTTCACATGGAAAATACAACAAATATACACATACAAAAACAACAAAACATTTTTTATGATTCTAGTTTCACAACAAATATTATTATAACATAATCTATGTTGACAGACGACAGACTAGTTTTGCATACATAAACCCATGGGCCCGTATTCTCAAAAGCCGCATAACTTTATGCCTAGCTTAAATCTGTGGCTTAACTATGGCTGGCTAAAAGGGAATCAATCTCGGAAATACGATGTTCATTTCATTATAATTTTTTGGAAGTGAAACTATTAAAAATTGCTTGGGAAAGATAAGTACAAAAGTTTCCCTTACAATCAAAACACAATTCCACAATTCAGTGAAGGTGATAGGAACATGCAACATAGTCAGATTGATTCCCTTTTAGCCAGCCATAGTTAAACCACAGATTTAAGCTAGGCTTAAAGTTAGGCAGCTTTTGAGGATACGGGCCTTGGTAATCAAGTCTAAATGTAGGATACAAGATCCATGTGTGTATTGGGTCTACTATTAATAATGGACTAATAAAAGCATTACTGTTGGTGCCTTTTCTATTACTATCATCTATCTTTATCATCTATCTTTCTCTCTCTGTACATTTGTTCATCTGATGCCTATATCTTTATTGGTCGGCAACCTTATAAGTCCATTTGGCCCCGATTCCTATTATTATTATTTATGTTTTTCAATTAACATCATCATTTTAACATGCTCACCTGTTGATTTGGCAGAAGGAGTTGATAAAACGTTGGTAACCACGAAACAAACGAAGATGAAGCAGCATCACAATGGATAAAGGAAGAAAAGAAACAAAACAATAGTCATTATTAATTAATGTTGCATATATATTTTATTAAATCTAAATTGGGGAGTTGGTTACCTGTCCAGAGTTTGAAAGGAATAAGATATTAGAGTTTAATGAGTTTGAGGAATGCGTGTTATCAGTATGAACATAGTTATGTGTGTTGTTATTGTTGTTTTTTTTTTTAATGTGAATAAAAAAAACCAAACAACACTGAAATCAATCAACACTTTAAAAATTGTACCAGTTATGATATCATCATCTACAAGCTAAAAATAGATCACATGCACATATATTTACCAAAAGAGGGCAGCATTGATTGTTTTCTGATGACTGACACAGGACTTGGATCTTGCATTTCATTTTTGCAAAGCAAAATTATTTCAGGGAACCAAGAAATTATATTTAGACTGGATAACAAGCAGACAACAGAGGGAGCCAAACATGATTTATAAGCTGGATGTTGATGTAAACAGGTTGTAAATATTGAATACTGTCAAAAATGTAGAGATCATTCACAGACACACAGTAGACCTCTTGTCATCACTTTCCTCCCTGATCTCTTCCTCTCATACACTCTCTTATTTTTCTATTTATTTTTAAATCACTCAAAATTTGCATGGTATCTTTTATTTTCTTAAACTCTTCATCCCACTCCACTACATTACCTGTATCCAGAATATTTTGAGTATGTAGTGTCCATTCATAATTTGAGCGATCCACGAGTAAGGGGGGAAAAAACATCCTCCCCCCCCCCCCCCCCCCTCCAAAAAAAAAAATTAAAAAATACTACTAATAATAATAGTAACAATAGAGATCAATCTATATGTTGTACTCTCCACACAGGCCTACAAACTAGCATATAAACAGTTTACACAATAACCAGATCAAATTTTAAATGATTACATACTAAAAATTGGCCTATAAATACCCTCTTTGTTATATTTTATTCTAACTTATAATGGTTGGTCTGGAGCTGGTTTGATGATGTGACTAAGGCAATAGTCAAACAAGGCTACACCATCCCAATAACAGACTGACAATGACTGATATTCAGTTAACTAGTCATGATAATTCCATCCTTCTACAGTCTAGAGTTGATCTAGAGCTGGTTTGGTGATGTGACTAAGGAACAAGTTAGACAAGGCTTTCCCCACCTACAGACAGAAAATGAATGACGTTAAATTAACTAGCCAAGCTTATCCCATCCTTCCTCAAATAGTGGTCAATTTGAAGTCGGACTAGAGTCATTTGGTGATGAAACTGAGGAACTAGTTAGACAAAGGTTCCCCGCCCCCTATACAGACTGACAATGAATGATGTTCATTTGAATAGTCACTCCATTCCAATCCATCCAAATAAATGGACATCAGCTTGGCTCAGAGAGCTTCACAGATGCCATGTCCAATTCACAACATTGGTTTTCACTCTAGCCCAGAGGCAAATGTCAAGACAGGATGCTCTTTCTATTCGGGTGGATTTAGCAAAAGTAATGGTGATGGCAGAAAGAAAATACACTTGACTTACCGCATAAACCATCGAGTGAAAATTCATCAAAGAACTATTTGTTTAAAATCAAACAATCTTCACTTCTTCATTGTATATTCTGAAAAGTAGTAAAGATTATTATCAGAAACCTCAATATTACTAGCTAATCCTAGGCATTTAGAAGCTTTTGTTCAATTATCAAACATAAATTTGACAAGTCATGTCTAATTGAACATTAGGCACGATTGTACATTCTTATTTCATTTCTATTTCAATGATATAAAATATTCCAATAATTGTTGAGCGTAGTTGGAAAGTATCTGTTTGTAAAAACATAAATCCAAAAGGATATCGTGCATGGATGTTACTAATAACCAATGACCAAGAAAATGACAAAATATTGAATATTGAACCACAAAACAATATATTTTTTTTTTTTGCAATATGATGGGAATACAATTTTCCCATCCCTTTAATGTCAAGACAATATCCCCTCCCCCCTTCTTTTTTCCTGAATTTTTTTTTTTTTTTTTTCATTTGAAGGAAAATGACAGCGTGTTGAAGTTGAGTAAAGGAGGCGGGGATGGATTACCGTTGGACATTTAGAGAATGGAGGTAGCGAGAGAATGAAGCATTTCCCAAGCCATTCCTAAGACGCCAAATCCGGTAAATGTGTCCTGTAGGCTCACAAGATGGATGGGATGGCCGAGATATTTTTCTATTGGTAAAACACAAGCCAGTTATTGCCCCATAGAAGTAATCAAGCAATGCATTAACCGCAAATCGCATTCCATCTCTCCTCTCCTAATGGTTGTGCTGAGGCAATCCCACAACAAAATGACTGTTTTCTATACCTTTAGTACCTACATTTAACAAACGTTAAAGAACTCTATTATGCTTCTGTGTGGTGTGTGTGTGTTGTGTGTGTGTGTGTGTGTGTGTGTGTATGTAAATTTTGCTGTTACATTTCTCTAAAAGGATTTGCATGATTCCTTTAAAAATGCATTTGACTTTGATTTTCATCACCAAATACATAATCATAAGAGTGCACAGAATTTTTTGTAACACCAAAAGTCAGTGATCATGCCTGATTGGCTCCTGTACTGGGGCATTGGGAAGAAACACAAATTAAGAAACTAGAGGGCCGTCAAAGGCGCATACCCACGCCTTGGTGGCGCTACAGAGTAGTTGTAATACTATGGGGTCAAAACTGAAATCTACATATGTGTACTAACCCCGGATGATTTTGTCTTAACACATGGCTTTACACAACTCGAAATTTATGTACTGAAAAAACATGACCCCTATGTCAGCGAATTTAGCGAACGACCCAATCGTCTCCACGCTGACCTGTCCCCGGCCTATGTGTGACCGCACGTTCGTTAACCCTGCTCAAGGCCAGGTCACCGGCATTGGAGCTTCCTAAAAAATCGCTTGGGATCCTTGCCGCACTGCACCACTGTGGTAGCGTGTCCCAGCAGTTAAGGAAGATGAATATTAATGTACTGATCATAAAAATAGTCTGCAAAACCTCCTACCTTATGACCTGGCGAGAAGATGTGCTTTATACACCTTGTTTCGAAATTCAATAATGTTAGTGTTACGTTTGTGTGCGCATGGGATATGGGCTGGGGATATGGCTGCCGCAGTATTAAACGAACTCCTACAATGTTATCTAGTATACTGCGCTTTACCTTTGGAAAAGACCAATTTAAGAGCTACTGCGCACTTGACTTTTGGTGGGTTTGTTTGCCACTGAGGCCCTCATCGCGGATAGGAAAAACTAGACGGTCCAGAGTAAAAAACAAAAGGTCACACAGGATCTGCAGGGATCAACCAATCATCACCTAAATCTAATCGATTCCTTCCTTTCACTATCCAAACAATCCCTGAAAATTTGGTGCAAATCCGTTCACCCGTTCTCTAGTTATCTTGTACACAAACAAACAAACAACAAACAAACAAAAATAACAAACAAACAAACATACAGAACCCTTTACAATACCCTGCCGATTTCATCGGCGTGGATAAAAAAGAGGAAGTACATAATATATCAGAAGTATACACCGGTAATATATCTTCTTTTTTTTAATGCATAGGCCCTGATTATTTTACAATAGTTAAAAATCACACAGTAAAGTATAAACCCAATGAAGAAAAGAAGAATATCAGATTAACTTGAAGTATACACTGGTAATCTATATTTTTTCAATTGTTACATAGACCCTGATTATTTTACAATAGTTAAAAATCACACAGTAAAGTATAAAGCTCAACATGAAATCTTCAATGGTAATGTAGGCCATATATCTCTCCTGAAAATTCTGAAATGCAGGGGGGATGTCAAGAATACCCAACTACTCCAGTAGAAAATTAAAAGTGAAGGGAATCATCCCTCGCCTGGATTTGATGAAACATTGCCTTCCATTAGTTTATCATCTGTTTTAGCTCCCTGCTGAAATGGCAACTGCGACAATTGTAGAGTCGATGCAATTAGCTCGCATTCAACCTGTCGTTCCTAAGCCCCCTCCAATTCATCACAGAGACAATTCTAACTCTCCGGCGAGATTGCAAACAACGATAAAAAAATAACCCTCTTTCCCTCGCTAACAGCAATCCTGTGCATCTTTACCGTTTAAGCGTTTAATACTAAACACTGAATTAATAAGTTATGTGTTCGTGCTACAAAGCTATCGCTTGCTGCAATGAATCAATTAAACGCTGTTTGATGGAACATCGATAAGACCTTATTAGGATCGTAAAGTTGCACGTTCTTCATGTCTAGTTATCTAATTGACTACTGACAGCCACTATTTCCCATCATTCATTTCTCTTCTCTCTAAAATCAATTTGACTAGTCTTAATAACTAGCTTTTGATAAGGGAAACAGTACATATTATTGAGATTTTTAGAAATGTAGAAACTAAATATATTCAAATCCTAGGTTCTGACAATTAAAGCCAAGTAAAAGTGATTGCAACAATGATTTTTCTAATTTATATTACAACATGCAGACATACCTACCTATGAATGTTACCATAGTGGTATAGAATGTGCATGATCATGGGTATCTAGACTTAACTTTTCCCTTTACTTAACTAGATGTGAACAAATTCGACAAATAACCCATTTTAACATTATTGAATCACCGCTAGGTTGCAGGAATATACATTTTGATATTCACAAAAATTGTACCAGTACCTTAATTCTTGATGTGAAACCAATATCAAGCTTATTCAATATATCGTAGGATTCATTTCAGATTTCAGAACAACTTGTCCTTCAAACAATCAATTGTAATACATCAGTCATAATACACAAATCTTTGATTGAAACTGAGTATACATACATCTAGTTGTCTGAAATATGAGTCATTCATTACGAAACTCCATCATCGAGGGAGGACAAGGGGGGAAAGAGGAAATCCTGAAGCCTTACTGCCAGCTTTTATGATTAATATCAAATCTTGCAAATACTGATAGGTAAAATGAGGTTAATAAATAAAGACCATCTCTGCTGATATTTGTCAGTCTGGTTGGTCTTGGTATGGACATGATGGAGAGGGAGCGGATGTTTTGATGTCTTCTAGGTTCCTCGCATAGCTTTACCTCATATAGGCCTACGTGTTCCAGAAAGAAAAAACAAACAAACAGGAAACCAATTTCATGGCAGTACAGACAGACCTTTTCATACATGTGTAGTCATATATCTCATCAACATGATTAAGGAAATCATTCTCTTTGACAAATTGTTTTTTTTTTTTAAATCAACAATGAAACCTGATATCTTTCATCTTGGACAAACTATACACAGGGTTTCTTTAAACAGGAACCCTAATTTTTTTCAGTCATTTTCTACTGAAGGAATTCCCAGTCGTCTATCTTAAGACAGTCAGTCACCTTCCGTAGTATCAGCCACATACTGGGATAGGTGTCAGTGACCTCATTTGTTCAAGAAACAGATTACACATAATACTAGCAACATTGTCTGTCTGTCTGTCTCCCCTTATCTCTTCCCTCTCTCCCTCAATCATCCATATTTGTCTATCTCTGTCTATTCATACATCTTCACTGTCATACTCTCTTACCCTCTTTCTTTCTCCCTCCCTCTTCGGTACATTCTCTCTATCTCTCCTCCTGTGTATCATTCCTGTCACCTCATAGTTACATGTATGTCATAGGTAATTAGTGCAATTGAGTGGAATCTGATTAGGGACTTGATGCAGTCAGACAGTCCAGCTAAGCACACGATAAAGACGCAACGGCCTTCTTAGAGGACAAGTTGGAAACCATTTTCCCCTAACGTCACAGAAAAAAAACCCTCTTTCTTAATCAAATGAGGTCTCTATCTTTGATGTATGATCAATGAGATATTGTCCAAATTTTGTCACCTTATTTTCTGATGTCTTATTGAACAATCGGTCATTCCTGCAAGGATGGATCCCACAACTCTTACGATTCCTTGCGTTTTAACACGACTGAATGGTCACCTTGTGCTCGAGTGCCAGAAGAAACAAGCACCTAACACAGTGCGAGCTGCATAAATTTTCTGTAAAATCCAAGGCAAACCAGATGCAGAGAGTTGCATGACTGAAAAAAAGTCACAGTCACCGTTGTGACCATGGCCCCAAAATTCATTATTTCAAAAAAAGAAAAGCCACCAAAAATTGTAACCATCTTCACAAACATTTAGGGGAGAGATCAATAAGGAAGAAATACATAAAGCAACCATCAAATGGCACAGAAGCAATTTGTTTAAAATACGATATTGTGGAAACAAAATCAAGATAAAAATTATTCTCCATTTGCAAACTTTGCAAAAAACACAGCAGAGTATCAAAATGCTGATATCTTTCCCACTTCAATCACTATGTAACTGGTTTCTTACATGCTGCCCTCTCTTGACCTAACCCAGATAATTGTACGAGCAATGAAATTCAGGGATGAATGGAAGCTGGGTGAGAGGAAAGCGCATGCAGAGTGCCCCATTACAACGCTTTGTGAGTCCTCTGCATGCACACTGACAAGACACAAGCCTCTCCATAGGACTATTACAGCTCAGCCAATTCTTAGGTGTCAATTTAGCTTACTTCATCAATTGGTTAAATTGTGAAGTTGCAGGCAGTAAATGACACTTTATTCCATGTGTTATAGTCATACAACTCTCAATCGATTTCGAAAGACATGACACGTGGAAAGAATATCTTAAGTGTGAATTTTTCCCAATTGTCTGTAATACTTTGCTTATAATTTGAGGTATACCCTTAGGCCCTATATATCAAGATCAGAATAAGGATTATGATTTTTTTTATGTCATAAATTCACAATACCATTCCTTCTTGAAAAAAAAAACACTTCAACATGAGTAGTACATTATTTAATTACCAGTAATTAAAAGGATATTCTTTGAACAAAACGTGGTCTACAAAAACTGTCTGCAATAAAATATCAATAATCTTGGAAAAATCTAATGCAGCAGGTAAATTGCCAATTGGTCTCAACCTACTTTGACTTTTGACCTTATCCCACATGGTCTAATCTCATTTTGTCTACAACCAGTTTGTCTAATCACCTTTTGGTCTAATTGCCACTTACGTCTATTAAATTTTGTCTCATTCACATTTGGTCTAATGTCCTCTTATAGCGTGTTTATACTGTGACTCAGATCTCGTTTCGAATCCTCGTGAAAGGTTCAACACCGCAAAAGTGAACCTGTGATCGTGTTTATACACAACAAAAAAAAGGCGAGTTTAATACGACTCGGAGATCGGGCTGGAAGTAAAGGGACATCATTAGTGTGTGCGATGATACAGCCGAATTCTTCCACTGACCTCAAAGTCATCGAGTTCAACACGGCTTTCTGTTTACACACAGTAAAATTGCCACGTCGAACCCGCCTTCCGGAACGAAACCTACAATTCTGATGGAGTAAAAAAGGTCGAACTCGGGTCGCGGATCACACTGATCCTGTTTACACGCCATAAAATTGCTTTGTCAAACCCCCAGGCGAGTCACAGTGAAAACATGGTATTAGTCCATTTCTGTATCAGATTGGTAATAAACCAAATATTAATTTGAGAATTTGACGAAAATGCAATTCGACAATTTGGCTATTACGAAGCGGTAATTAGACCAAGTACTTATTAGACCAATGGGCAGTTACATCAAACTGTTAGTACATGCACTTATACCAAATGGGTTTATGACACACATTGAAATAACAAGTTAGAAAGTCAGCTCAGAATGAGAGGAAATAAAACTCTGAGAGAACATGGATTCTCACTTTTTTTTAGGAGAGGACAATAGCAAAATCTATAGAATGGAAGTCAGTCGGTACGTATCTAGCATGTTTTAGATGTTGGTTGGGGATGTCACCTCTATGACTACATACACCCGACAACAGAACCCCGATAGACAAAGGCCAGGAAAGGGCCACAAAGCACAGGGCAGCTGCCTCCTGTAACCCAATGCATCCAACGGTCATACTTAACACCGACCCTTCTTACGCCGCGGCCAAAAGGGCGTCATTTCAATTCACAGCCATGCCCTGCTCTAGAAAGGAGATATAGGTAGAAAGGGAGAAGGGGAGCAAGGGAAGGATATGCCTGAGAAATACTGTTCCTTGGACACAACGATATTTCTTGTAGAGGAGAAGGTGAATTTAGAAATGTTACTTCGATCGCAATATTGACTTATTTGTCGGCTTTTATCGCTGGGGCAAAAGAGCATGTGATCATCATCTACCAGGCTCTCCTCTCTCTCATTTTTCTTTCACATCCACCTCTGGCGTTTACCTTTCCTGTTCTATTGTCTATTCTCTCATTCTTTCTCCATTTCATTATTTCCCCCCTTTCTTTTTTTTTTCCTGTCCTACTCTCCCAACTTTTCCTCATCCAGTTCAATCAGGCAGAGTGGCAAAATAGAATGCAAGTGGATATCAAATGCGTATACATCAAGAATACAACACTTTGCTCGACTAGCTTTCATGAATAGACTCAATTACAAACCATATCATAAAAATTATCACTAATTTTATTATTTACAATAAAGAATTATATATTTGCCTACTTTGTTTATCAAATAGTGGGTGAACGTTTCTGCGATGGAAGGAAACTTTTCTCTTTGTTCCTATCATGGCTACGGCGTCATCCTTATTATCTAAAACTGTTGGTGTTGTCCCTCCCCAGTACAAATCGGTGCTGGTCGAATCGCCCAACCAACCGATACTTTAACCCCGAAAACTTTTGCTCTATTGTCTCCTATCTTCCCCTCCCCTGTGAGAAGGGCGCCCTCTCATGATGAGGGCACTCAGCCAAAACATTCCCAACAAACTTCCTCTTGTCTCATACCACCCTAAAACTTTTAAGTAGTGATGGAACGGGGGACGGAGGGAGGGATTGTAGGCAAATATATAATTCTTTATTGTAAATAATAAAATTAGTGATAATTTTTATGATTTACTTCAAAAGAATGATATATTTGCCTACTTTGCTATACGACCAGCACCGATTTGTACTGGGGAGGGACAACACCAACAGTTTTAGATAATAAGGATGACGCCGTAGCCATGATAGGAACAAAGAGAAAAGTTTCCTTCCATCGCAGAAACGTTCACCCACTATTTGATAAACAAAGTAGGCAAATATATCATTCTTTTGAAGTAAATCCAACATTTCATCATTCCATTGCAATTTTACTAACAGAATGATAAATGATCTATAGATGATCTCTTATTATTCAAAATAATGAAGAATTATAGGCTACACAAGCAGTCTGTTACAGTGGACAGCAAATATGGTTTTGCTTAAACTGCAGTTTATAACACATAAGAAGCTGCTTTTGTATTTCATATAAATAATTTTGGTTTTGACAATTCATAAACCAGTCCTCATGAAATTACCCCAGCAAAAGGCTATACAGAATATATTTCTTTCTTTTTTATTCATTCTTACAAGAAATAAAGTACCATAACAAATATTTTACTTCATATTTCTTCTTTAAATTAATCTTAGGGAAAAAAAAAAGAGGAATTAAAAATATTTCCTTTCACAACATATTTTTAATTCTCAACATGTGCAGCATATTCACACAAAAAAAAAAACAATAAGTAAATAAAACATGATTTCCTCAATACACCCATTTTCAAGCCCTTCAGTAACATTCTACCAAAATAATGTAATACTATTTCTGTCTTGATTAGCCCAAATAATTAAAGAATTTAGTCTAAAAAGGTAGAAATATTAGAATTCACAGAATTCTTCAAACAACAGACTGATACACGAAAACATATATGCGTTTCTCATCATTACCTTTTCAATCTGTTCTGCTATCATGATTTTCATATTGCATTTATTATAATGAGATGGCCCTAGTGAATAACTGTCAGTGAGTAGCTAGAGGGGTCAATAAACCGCTGTGGTCAAGCATGGATGATGGTCAATTGATGGTGCAGACAGGCCCGCTTGTGGTCAGTATATCATGGACTTTGACCTACATCAAGCCTGCTGCATCATGTCAGTGTGAACTGAATCAGCTCAGTGTGAACTGAAGCAGCTCAGTGTGAACAGTGGAATATTGAACTATATTTTGAACATGTACCCTGGATTTCAATTTAATAAGGTTTGGATTGGGACATCGTCCCAAAAACTCATGTAATTTTGGGAAATTGCATGGATGCATCATAGACCAGCATACTGTCTTGGACATTACATTTTTCCTAAATATAGGGGAGGAAGAATAAAGGCCTACACTATAAAAAAAAAAATTAAATGGTGGAAAGAGATAATCACCTTTTAAAGGGGACAAAAAGTAACCCCTTTCCACCATTTTATTTTTTTTTAATTTTATTTTTTTTTTAGTGTAGAAGGAAATTTTAAGGGAAAGAATAAGTTTAGTAACAAAAGACAACATTTGGTCAATTGTAAACAATATGTGACATAATTGAATCTCACCACTACTCATTTGCAATACAAACAAGCAAAAGTAGCACTTCAGATCACATATCATATCTTTCTGAGAGCTAAAATGTCACTTTTCACTCAGATTATGTCACAACCAATTTGTGAATAAGTTAACATCTACTACAGATAGTAGTCTCAGCATCAGCAACCAAAAAAAGAAAATCAATTCTGTATGATCAAGACTAGCTATAAAAAGATGATGCAATTTAAGTTAAACAAACAATCAGTAATTAGAGACATGTAGAAAGATTATATATAAATGTACCTCCCCCCCCCCCGAAAAAAAACTCACTGATTACAGCAAAACAACCATTCAAACCAGAAGCTGCACAGTGCTTGACAACTGACCAATTATAATGACCCAAACAATTTGTTGCCATGTAGCTGATCAAAGACTTCTTTATTGATATGTCAAAGGTATTCTGTCAATCACCATATCAGAAAGGTCTAGAGCTTGGACAGGGCGTCATTTTACAGACGGCTTATCTTTCCTAGGATGTTTTATCTTTCCTAGGATGTTTTTCCTAAGAAAAGGATGTCTGCAGATAATGTTCTAAGTCCTTCTGCCTGGCAAATGTACGTGTGACCTCAATGACATGACAATCAGACAATCGTCTGAAGCAAAAGCTGCACAGATACTTAGAGATTGACCAATCACAAGATGGGTTATTTATACACTTACATATTTCCTCCTAGCTGCACAGAGAGTTCTCTGTTGATATGTCAAAAATATTCTGTCAATCACTACTCAGATATGCCTATAGCTTTGACAGGGTTTTACTTGATCAACTGACACCACATCTTATGGCCTACAGCGGACATTACATCTTTCCGAGGATGTTTTCCTAAGAAAAAGGATGTCAGTGGATAATTTCCTACGTCCTTTTGACAGTAAGAATTTGAAGTAACTGATGGTTATCCCAAGGTGACAATCATCTAAGGCAAAAAAAAAGATGGTCTAGACAGACATTTCATATATATCTTAACTCCTTGCTGAACAATAGAGTTTCTTGTAAATATACATTGATATGTCAAAGACATTTTCTCAATCCCTACTTTACTTCCCTTTGTATGCATGAGGATTTCTTCTTTGGTATTTCTTTTAAAAACACTTAAATTTACTGTTTGTTTCATTATTAAGGCACTCTTTTTGTTTCTCATTAGAAAATCTACACATTTTATGAATATAAATCACTCTCTTACACCCCCTCCCCTTTTCTCTATCTCTCAATTTTATCATGATGACATAATAATATAATATGGACTAGCCTTGAGGGAGACACGACATTTATGGCCCTGAGTAGAATCGTATTGCCCCGAGTCGAAGACGAGGGCAATACGATTCTACTCAGGGCCATAAATGTCGTGTCTCCCGAAAGTAGATAGTCCATATTGTTATTATTAACCAAATCAGACATCTAGAGCGAACACGAAATTCATATACCTGTTCAATCCAGCTTGGATGCTGTTCAGAGTTGTTGTTTTGTAGTGAGTTCCATCGGTTTGCCGTACCTCGACGTAGAACTTCGCAAGAACAGAGGCAAGGGTTTTTTTGTCCACAGTTTCCAGATCAAGCTGAAGGTTTTTCTCTGCAATATACTCCTTCAGAATATTGGCTGCTTGTTTAGTTGCCCTCTTAGTATTTGGTGCATTCCTATCTTGCAACATTCCATCGAATTCATTGTCATCAAACGAAGCAAACCTCGTCTTCGAACCGTGCGCTGCCATGTTTGTTTACAATCAGATGTCAAAGTTCACAAAATTCCCAGGTCGGCCAGGCACGCACGTCGCGAGCCCTATGCACACAGCGCTGAATTCATGCACAAAACCATTTGCAAAAGTTGCTCGCGATCGCGAGTAATTGCCGCCCTCATTTTCGGATGTGAGTTTATGGACCGCTGTTTTTACACGCAAATTCCCATAGACATTTGACCGAGGGTGATAAAGTAATTTATGGACCGCTCTCTCTTTTGCGGGGCGATAAAGTGTAGAAATCACATTGCTCAGAGGTCTGATACGGTTAATAATATTTAGTGTTAAATTTCATTCTTCAAAACCCCTGATTTATTTTAACAATATTTCAAAGCCTATAGCTCCTAATACTTTTCATTAAAAAAATTATCTAACAACCACTTAAATACATGTTTCATTAAAAAAAAACACACACACTTTGAAAATGATTCAGCAATAACAATTCAATTGTGGCCTTTCATATGCAACAATTTGAATTCCTCAACCAAGCTGCATTTTGATAATCACATAATCATATAAAAATTCTTAAATCCATATAAGCCTAAACGAGACAACCATGGTAAAATGAAAATGAAATCACAAGGTACGATTATCAAAACAATTTGCCCTACATATATATTACAAATTATTTTTCATGGGCAGATGTAAAATGACTCAAATAAAGCAAAAACAACAATAACACAGTGCTAAACAACACCAATAGTGAGCACACTAGCAATTTCACAAAATCAAATAAAAATCTGAAAATGAGACCAAAGAACACGAAATACATAAATGCCATGAAATCCAAGAAAACTGAATGCACAAATGGAGAAAGAGAAAGAACTAAAATGATGAATAAAAACGCCTTGATAAAGAATTGAAAAAGTCTTGGCTAACATAATAATGGCAGGAAAAAATAACATCTGGGAAATGCATCCAGTATCAAAGACAAGGAAGAACGAGAAAAAAAAAATCACATCATGTCTGCATCAAATTTTGCCAGCAGTCACCATACAACCGCAGTATATACATCGGGCTATCCAGACTGATTTATTGAATGTGACAATACAGCCAAGACTGCAGGTGAAATATTCATAAAGACTGTTTTGTGAACGACTGCAAGGTTATTCCCGTTATAGACACAATGAATTGAATTCAAAATCATTTTCTCATAAACACCATGATCGTTTTTCTGCACTGCTTTATATTTATGTTTAGTTTCTCTCTTTTTTGTTTCCCTCTCCATCCGGACTTTCATTTTATGATCATTACTTCACACCATTGGATTTGTGGTTTATGCTTTGGGAGAAAGGGGTATGAACAGGGAGAGAGGGGTGATGGGAGGAAGAATTAGGAAGAGAGAAAGAGAGAAATAATGAATGAATTAGGAAAGATGTAGGCCTATTAATCGGGCAAGAAAAGAGAGAGAGAAAAACTTTTTTTATTGATTTAGTCAATTAATTAATTTGGTATAAAAAGACATAAAATTTTAAAGTCCAAGGTCCAAAATTATTCATGTTTACAATCAATTAAAAAAAAACAGTAAATGACTAATGCAATAAAGAACAAGTACAGAAATACATACATGTATGTATCTTTAAAAAAAAAACATTTCAAACAGTATCACAATAGTAAAAAAAAATTGAGGGAAGGTATAGAACGAGATCATTACATAAGACCTGAATATTGGACAAGAGAATGAACCTACAAACTTAATAAGTATTTGAACATGTTTGCATATCTTTAGAGGTTAATTGGTATACACAGAAAAGTGTCTTTTAACTGCTTATCATTAACGATATATGAAAGTTCAATTCACAAAAGTCTTACAGTGTCTATTTAATATTTACTATTCAAAGTTGTCAGAAAATGAGTAACGGGTGGAATGGCTCAGGCGAGACAAACCTACTCAGCTGTAAAATGAACACAAGGAAACCAACCAAGGAAGTTAGATAAAAATCCCCAAAGTTCAAACCAGTGCATGGACTTGGCAAGAAGGAAAAAATATGGAAACGCAACCTAGATCAGCAGAATGAAAACATTTTATGAGTGAGCAAAGTTTGTCTACTAGATTAGAGTGCACCTAAAAGTCAATGATCTGTATTTCCAAGCCTTTTGCGCAAAATGTTGTTTCCAAAGAAAATATGTCCGATCGAGTGCGTGATGAATTGACCTATCAATATTTTTATCCAAAGCAAAGAAATGAATTCTGTTGCATTGCTGCAGTAATGATTCAAGCAAACATTTGGCTTTGATTAATACTTAAGGATTGAAAACAGATTATCTATACATTTTATACCTTTTTAGTGATGTACAAATTATCATACTCTTTATTTCAAGAATTCCTTTTTTCAATCAAGAAAGGGCATTCTACTCATATTTCAAACAATAATAGAAAAACAAACAGCCAGTTCAAAAATCTTTCACAGAAACACCATATCGTCTGTTGGGAGCCATAAGGGCGTTATTGCATCTTATAGATGTTCCATTGAGAGCCATAAGGGCGCTATTAGAGTACAAAGTCAATGGTAATAGCGCCCTTCTGGCTCCGAACGGAACATCCTTGATCTGCAATAATGCCCTTCTGGCTCCAAGACGACGATATTAGATATTATGTATGTTTGATATGTACATCAGTTATAGGCCTACAAGGAAACAGATAAAAAAAAGTAAAGAATTTCAAGAACAATAACAACAACATGAACTAGCATTATATGTAAAATGTTTACTTTATAAATTACTTATAAATACGGAACCCAATAAAAATCAAATCAAATCAAATCAAAGATGATAGGGAGATGAATAGAGGCTATTGGCCTTCCAATGCTGCTCCCTAGTCTATTCCATGACCATTAGATCACATTTATATCAACTTATCCAGATGCCATAGTATTACACTCACACCTTGAGCTCATAAGGATAATGACACATACTTAAAGAGTAGATCCTAGGACATGTTTTATTCAACAGGGGTCTGCATTGGGGTAATATTTTGAGAAGAGAGCAAGAATACTAAGTCTATGGTATCATATAGTTTTAGAATGCCATGGATTAATCACTAGCCATGCTATTGGGCGACTGGTTATGGGCTAGGCTACCGAAAGGCCCCTCGATATTTTAAAAATCTGAACAGGAACTGGTGAATAGTACGATGCACACTTCCTCCAAGTTACCTTCAAGCCCTGCTGTAAGAACTGGAAATTCCGATGTACTCACGGTACATTAATTTTCCAAATATTTATGAAGCAAAAATAACAAGTTTTCTTAGAATTAGAGATCACAGGATACAACAGGATACAACAGGATTGTTTCACAAACAGTTAAGTTTAACTAAAAATTGCATTTAATTCCGTAGTGCATCCAATATGTAACCCATAATTTCATTGACATGCGAGCCAGTAGTCCGTGAGCACGATCCGACCAATGAAGTGTGATACACAGTGTACAACTTTCAAATTGAAAGTTCAGCACGTTTTCATGACAAACTTTAACTCTCTGTGAAACAGGTTCCAGGACGCGCGCTTCCAGGACATGTTTTATTTCAATTGGGTCTGCAATTGAGGTGACATTTTGAGAAGAGAGTAGAGACATAGAAGGATGGACATGGTGTATTACAAGGTTGAATGGGTGAGAGGTAGAGGAAGGAAAGAGGAAAGGAGTAAAGCACCAGCATGTTACACAGTGGTCAAAGTTCAAGGACCTATTACTGTAGTTTTTAAATGTACATGGATACAATTTTACTATAAATGGAAATATCAATCTGTACATAATTTTCCCACTCTTAAAAGTGTATGAGAGCAAAATCTCTAAGGGGGAGGTTCACCCTGGAATTTTATTGGTTTTAAAAAATTCAGAAAAATAAAAAAATATATATTAGTAAAATTTTGAAGAAAATCGACCAAAAAATAGCAAAGTTATGAATATTTAAAGTTTTGATTCTGTGACGTCACGTGCGAGCTGCTCTCCCATGTGTTGTGTATGTAAATTCCACAAATTTGCCTTTTTTCATGGTTCTCGATAAAGGAATGAGTCAATTTGATAGAGGCATGTATATGAACATATGTTTAATGATATATCGACCGCACAGATGGCATAATTAATTTTCTTTTGAAAAAATGACAAATTATGGAATTTACACTACATAACACATAGGAGAACTGCTCGCACATGATGTCACAGAATCAAAACTTTGAATATTCATAACTTCATTATTTGTTGGTCGATTTTCTCCAAACCTCCACTCATATTTTTCTTTTATTTTTCTGCATTTTCTAAAACCAATTTAAACCCAGGGTGAACTTCCCCTTTAAAAAGAAGTGCCCTTTAAAAAGAAGTGCCTTTTTTTTAACACAACTTGGTTATTCTCATTGCAGTAAAATACATGTCGCTATAGTGGAGTTTGTTGTAGAAGTTCGAGCTCATATACATCATATACATGTAGGCCTATAAGGCCTATAAATTTGGTCCTTGTGAACTAATATTTTTTTAAAGAAAACAAGGTTGTACATTCGGTATATCTTCTACAAATGACAGAACTGCAGTCTTATAAGTTATTAAACAAAACAATAATAAATTCAGCAAGTTATCTCTACTCTAGGCTTGTTTTCTTTCATCATTTCAAATCAATGACATCAAATTAAGATGTCAAAACATATTATGATCATATGAACCTTCATAAAACCCATTACACACTTTGAAGAGATTTCAGTCTAATTTCACATCTCAAAGGAAAGGTTTAATTGTAGGTATTGAACATAGATAAAAATCTTTAGTATGTGATTATCTACATCTCCCGGATTATTTTCATCATATAAAATTATATTTGAAAGATTAAGACCAATGATGAACCCTATACAAAACCATTTCCCTTGACCCGAACAATTAACAATGGCATTACAAACCGATGAAATCACTCGCAAGGCATTGAAATAGTCATTACAATTTACAGCTCATTTCTGCACAGACCACAAACAACGAATTGCTTTTTGATTTGATCTCTCTCTCTCTCTCTCTCTCTCTCTCTCTAAATTCCATCATAATACTTCTAGATTATCATAACTATAAAGCTATCAGTGGTTATGATTTTGACAAAGTCAAATGAGGCATACAAAATTGATATTATATTACTTGACAGTTATGTGCATACTTTATAACAGAATCAAATGTAAAGCATGAAGTAACACACATGTTTGAATTCCTTTGAGGACAAAATGACTGGTTTCAGGTGTTACAAATCAAATGATTAATCTATCAAACATACTTCTCAGCCTTCAATAAAATAAGTAGAATTTCATTTTCAAATTTAGAAGAAAGATTGAAATTGGCCAGAAATATATGAAATACGTAATATTTTTGTTGCATGATTCTGTTTAGCACATGTCAACATGATATCATCTGTGTCAATACTACATCAATGGTCACAATGAGTACATGTTTAATTGTTAACATTTGACCACAATTCTTAAGTATGTTATCAAGTAATTTAAGGTTGTTCAGGTTTATATTAAATGTTTGTGAATAATTTATAATTAACATCTTAAAAGACTGTGTTCATATTGTAGGGTAAAGCTGGAAAGACGATGCTGTGTTGTCGCTGAACACAACCTCAGCCAAAGTGAGTCATACTGATCACCATGCAAGAAGTATCAATTCCACAATCAGTCTCCTCCAAGGAAAGAGGGGTGTTTATGCCTCATTATAACTGTTTCCCCCTCCTCAATTTCCCTCCCATCCCCATTCCCATATGGATTAGTCCTGTACAGGTAGAGGCTGATATCATATTTTGTTAATAATAATTCAAACAAATACTTCACCTTGTTTCCATAAATCACTGAATGAGTTTGGTTATAGCAGGGAATCCTGGTTAAAAAAATGATGGGTTTATTTTGCAATCAACTTCCAGTCATGTCAGTCAGTGTTAACGAATCAACATGGACAATTTCTTCTTAAGATTATTTTAAAATTGAAACCTGTATATAAGCTTTTAAAAACCTGTATCAAGTACCTAAACATACATATGATAGGAAAGATCAGTTTCATGCAAATTAATTTCAATGCCCGTGGTTCTTATTATATATGCCTAAAATTCCCCATGACTTTCCAGAGCAGAAAACTGTAAGTTTCTGTGACCAGAATTTAGACTCATTTTACATGCTGTATACATGAAGTTGTAAAAAAAAAATTGTATTCCCTTTGGAATTTTGAACAATACAGATTTCTTTCAGGCCCTACTGGTTCTCTGGTTTTCTAATTTTAATAAATAAATTAGAATAAATCTAAAACATTTTATAAATTCCCATACATCAACACTAGTGGCAACATGAATCACAAGTACAGCACAATATCACTTATTATGTTACACAAAGTCAGGTATCATATTTACAATGCTATATAAACTTGGACGATGAATTAATAATTTTAGCATCTTGCAGCTGACAAGACAGTTTTGAATATCACATTCGTTGGTGGGTTCATTCCCTGTCAAAACTGGGTTAGATTGCTACGTCAAGCAGAATCCAAACTTCCTTATCTTGTCAGGCACATCCTACCATAGCTGGCCTTAATCGAAGAGAAGTAACCGCACAAAGGCGACAGTGATGGGCAACGTTCAATGTCCATGGGTAGGCAGTGATCATCATCATCAGCCTTTTCAGAAACGATTAAACTTTTTTTTTTTTCTTCATGGGGTTCAACAGACCATGATATCCATCAATGTAATGGGGAAACAGCTTGATACGATTCAGGAAAAGGGGAAAGAATCAAGATTAGAGAAGGAGCGTATGAATAGTTCCACAGGCCAGACATATGGATTCATAAGTAGGAGGTTAGTAAGGGTCATTGACCCTCTAACAATCAACATCTTTTTCTTCTAAACATGTTGGCAATTTTCTGCCGCCCTGTAAAACTTTTAATAAAATTCCCTGGAAATCTTTCATTGTCACACACTCTCTTTAATAATATAAAAAGGTCTTTCAGTAGTTTACTATAGGCCTGTCTTTATAACTATTTCTATCCTTCCTCCAACTTCTATAATAGGTTATTGCCTTTATCACAGTCTCCCAATTTGTTAATATGTTTGTACTATGTCTATCTGTCTACAACACAGACATCCCTCCAAAATACTTGTCTCTGTATTCATATGGACATTTTAATATTTTGTATGTCTGTTTGTAATTGTTTTCTTTTTATGGATATATTTAATATCCCTTTCTTCTTTTACCCCTTTTCGCAGCTCATTTCTTTCTACCTATGTCGTTATGCCTCTCCGTCCATCTCTCTCTCTCTCCGTCTCTCTGTCTCTTTTCCATTCCAGCCAGCTATGAGAAATAATAGTTTATAATGGGTCTCCATCGATCTCCCTCATGTATCCCACTGTCTACCCTGTTGACACATCTAATCCTCATAAACTCATCATCTACAATGATTGAATCCTCTGCCCAGATCAATGAACTTGAAAATGAAAAACACAGATCCAGGGCAGCCTGCTGCTAACAAGGGATAAACAAAAAAATGTTTTCTTTCAATAGTGGAAGGCAGCAAAAAAATTACGAAAAGGGTAAAAAGAGCCCCTTATACTTACAACATTCATTTACTCAAGTGTAATATTTTAAACACATGTCTGGTTGACTTCAAAGTAGCGCTTAAAATAAGGTGCTAGTTCTGGAAGGCAATAAATGCCATGCAAAAGTTCTTATTTTTCCCCCAAGTCAGTCTACTTCCTTGTTAAAATATGACATAAATCATGAAATTACGGTATACCCCACTTCTAGGAGCAAAATATATTTTATCCTGATTCATCTTGTCTGACAAGGATTTACAGCACACAACCATTGGGTGATGGGCATTCCATTAATGAATTAGAAGGGAACTTGAGATCAGTATAAACCTACAAAGTAGCAGACTTACCTCAGAATAAAGACATTATTAAAGGTAAGAGACCAGAATGAGCTCAGGCTATTCATGGAAAGGGATTACCACCGTCATATCCAACATGTCAGGTAAATTAATTCTTTTCATATTTTTTTTCAAATCAACAGCACAGTGAGGAAAGGTTACGAGGCACCCGTCCTCAAAGCTAACTCATTGACAATGGCAAGGCCATCTCTACATCAACATTATACCTAAAATAAAATTACAAGATAGTGGTTGATTTGGGTTCAGTATGTTTGGCTGCGCACAGAGATATCAAACCCGGGAGAAAACTGCAGGAAAAATAAAACAAGACTTTAAAATAAATCCTTTCAATACCGTAGACAATATTGCGGAAAGAAAAGTTAGAAGCCTCCCCCACCCCTTACATATTCATTGCATGTAGCAATCTCAAAAGATTAAAAGAAATCCCCCCCCCCCCCCCCTCTGCCTCAAAGAAACAAAAACTGAGTGACTATTCTACTTACTTTCTATTGGGAAGTAGAGGGCCTGTTATGTTACAGTTCACTATTTGCAGTGAAAACATGAATGAATTATGAAAAAATGTAATTGCTGACATTAGATTTCTTTGTATTCACTATTTTAACATCTACTCTAGATCTATAAATCCTACTTTAGCATCACTGATTATGCCAAGTGGATGCTCCTGAAATTAGTGAGCACATATGCCAATTATGTTATGCTTATTCATTACATATTTTGTAATCAGTCATGATTGTTTGGGCAGAGAGAGTTTGAAAACCACACTATTAAACTTTCTTTGTTCTTCCTGAACATTCCTTCATTCATTTCACTTTCTTGATCCATCTTCCTATTCCCTTCTTCCCCATACTTCTAGCTTTGCCTCTTTCTGTGGATGTGCTTGTTCCTCCGTCTCTCTCTCTTGTTATCTGACACCTTAGCGCATTCACATCATATAGGCCTACAGATATAAATAATGCACCGCACTTCAAATAAGAAGAAAAACCCATCTGGGCGATCCAATTATATAGGCTTTCACAGGAGGTTGACACCAATCCAATAATAGTGATAATCTTTTTACATGCCCATCACATCATAAAAGAGATAGGCCCTGGTATCAGGAGTGATTTCACACTTCTTCAAATCTTCATGAAATAACAAAAATGTGTGTCTCATTCCTAGTTTTGATAGAACTGTACAACAATTATCAACAAAATTACTACCTTAAAATGAGTTACAAAAAAAACAATGCAGAAAAACAATATTTAAGATTTGTGTGAGAGAGAAGTATCTTCATACTGCAGTACAGCAATCTAACCAACAGAAAATGATAATCTAAACTGATCTTATACTTGGATAATTTATATACTGTCTGTTTGTTGATAATTGATAATCGTGTTGTAAATGGGGCCATCAAATAGAAGTCAAAAGAGAAAGGGTGTGAGAAGACTTTCAGTTTCACGCTTTCAATTTGGTCTTTTTTTTCCTTCAGAATAAATACTGAAACTCAAGATCCTTATGTAATAATAATAACACTCTACAAAATAAAATGGTGGAAAGAGGTAAATCATTCTTTAAAGGGGACGAGGAGTGACAGCATTTTCAAAAAGAGTGGGAAAGGGTGTCACTCCTCGGCCCTTTTCCACCCTTTTTACCCATTTCACCCTTTGTGTTTTTAGAGTAAAGGCAGTTTCTTCAACATCTAAAGATCATGTATACCTCCTACACTATCCAGACTTATCTCTGTGATCCCACACAATTCCATCCATACAATATTTATGGTGTGAAATCCACTATCACTACATGTACATCATAAGGGATTTCCCCTATCGTCCCAATTGGGAAGGCATTCAACCTGTACAAAAGATAAGAGGGGAGCAATTTTTTAAATCTGTTTTCAGTCAGTTTAATCAGATCATAAACCCAAATTCTATATACATTCGGCCCTTAAAAAAATTAAATACACAATGCTGATTTATGCATGTGGAGGAAGATATAATTTACGAAATATGCTGATTAGGCCCAAAAAAGAATATGTTTGTTTGCCCTCCGCGACCGACCGTAAAATGGCAAAAATTTGGGTTGGGATTTTTAATTATTTTTTTTTCTTCAAAGACCTAAAAATTGAAAACTCACCATTTTCGACGGAAAATGTAAAATTTAGCAGTAGAAAGTTTCTCATTTAGTAGTATGAAATGCATGTTTACTTGAAATAAATGACCCACGGTCGATGTCAAGCCCTGCACTGATTGGTATTCGCGATAACACGCCGTTTCACTTTGTCAGGCCAAGTTTTAGTCGTCCTTAAACAACGAGCAGTTGGTGGATATCGTGAGATTGAGTTTTTCGTAAAGATTTTTTTTTTGAATTCTTTTAATCAAACATCGCATTTTATGAACATTTTATAATTTATTTTGATACAATAAAATGTACAAAACGTTATTATATTCGTAAAAGTTTGCAAATTACAACATATCTCACCCTGTTACTCCGTTGATAAAGAGCGTCAACTACACGTGGTTTTGTAAACATGTAGTTCTTACTTCTGGGTTTGTGGAAAGCATTTGATATCATCTGTATCGTCTGTATGACAGCCAAGGTAAATCGTGGTGCTCCTCTTGCATTCAGCAGAGTAGCAACATTGCCATTGACAAGAGATTTTGATACTTTATTCGCTGACTACAATGTTGACGAGAAATACGAGCTCGAAAGTGTGTATGTCTCCAGTGGACCAAATGGGCCGTGGCAACCCGTTGACAAGAGCGAGTGCACGTCCGTACTACGCGACCTTCTGATGCGACACATATTGTTTAATATGATTGAAAAGGAGCCAGTACCGCCAACCCGTACGTCGGCATTTGACGTACTCATGGCAAGCCAGAAACAACGCAAATTGCCAGGATAAATATATATAGATGTAGTATTTTTGTTCATAAAAAAAAAAAAAAAAAAAAAAAAAAAAAAAAAAAAAAAAAAAAATCGACCGACTGACCCTAATTTTTAATTTTTTCCACTGGAGGGCAAACAAACAATTTTTTTTTTTTGGCCTCATTTATCTTCCGATTTTTTTTTTTCTGAGAATATTTCTAACATTTTTCAGTTATTTAATCTGATGGACACACAAACACCAAAACTCTTAGAATTTGTTTTACATTACGAAAGTTGAAATGCACAAATTGAACTTATATTAAATCAAGAGTGGTTTTATCTACAAACATCAAGATAACTCAAAAGTATTGCCTATTTTTCTGAATACTTCACATATTGCTGTAAATTTGGTACAATTTGTAACTCATTTGAATCAGTACTTTCACAATAGTTTTGAGCCTTTTTTTCTATTTATTTGTATAATTGGATCTGTAGAATCTTTTAGTATAACCAGTTTTCAAAAAGGTAAAATAAAGGAGAAAATCAGCTGTAATAAAATGACATTCTTTCTTAAAAAAAATATTGAACGAATATATTTTGGACATTTCTAAAACACTGTTAAAAAGCAAACACACAAACTGCTTTTAAAGAAGGCTGTGCAAATGAAGTATGAAACGATCAAGTAATCGTTGCAAGTGATGATCTTATTTGAGTGAGAATGCAGCCTCTTGGGCAGTGTCAGAAGGTTAGAGTCTTGGGAGAGGTTCGTTGACCTCTACTACTGACCCAACATGTAATCACAAACAAACCACCAGGGGCTAATTCCATTGACGGCACAACTCTATCCTATTCTCATTGCTTTTAATCTCTTTTTGCTCCCTTTCGTTCTTTTTTTCAGTTTTCTTCCATAGCAATGAGTATCAAATAGAGTGGCGTTATAATGAATTGTGGTAAATTTGAATATTTGAATTATACAATGTAAGCCAATGATAGGATATAGGCCTAAAAGGTAAAACGCTCTATATAATTTTTTTTAATCATTTATGATTACTCACATTCCAAGCTGTTTAATCATAAAAATTATCACTAATTTTATTATTTACAATAAAGAATTATATATTTGCCTACTTTCTCATCGGTCGGTGAGCGCGATTCGAAGACGAATAGCACATATATTATTCTTTTAAAGTAAATCAAGCAGCATATTCAACACACAAACCTACACAAATACCAAATTTTTTTTTAAAATCCCATCTACACAATCTAAGGAGGGGCAGAGAAATGGATGACTTTGTCCTCATCTGCGTAGTCCTACTAATTCATGTCAATTTATCATCTCTGGGAACAATGTACAATGAGGAGGGGGCGGGGACAAGCAGGTTTACCCATCCCCATCAAATCAAATCTAGATGATTCAGTTTGCAAGATGAGAAATGATTTTGCTACATGCACACAAAGCAGATATTCAGCTTTAAAGGTTATGTGTAGTTCCTGGTATGATGAAACTGCAATTAGAGAAAAACCTGGCTCACATTGTTATATTCCACATGGTTAATAGTTTGAATAAAGTTGATGAGGCCACAAAAATCTAAAATACAAAAATGCACAAAGACAAAGATAATCCATATAATAATTGATAATCCATAATAACATGGTTTTTGCTTATACATGTACATAAGTTTCATACATCTTCTTTTAGGATAACTTTTCATAGTAAAGATGTAACTAAGGTATATGTGGTTTTTACTATGCCATGAGAAAGATCCAAAGAACATTGTAGAAGTGGATCAAGAGGTTTGAATGGGTGCATACAACATATTTGAAAATAGAGGGGGTGCAGGAAGCAATTTAAAAAAAAATGATTAAGAATTCTATGCTCAAGGTGTGATTTTTAAAAAAATTGAGGGAGCATGCGCCCTTTGCTTCTCTGCCTGTAACCACCACAGCATTGACATGCAATTTATGATCAAATTTGGTCAAATTCTTTGCTATACTGTACATTTTCATGTTTTACAATTCACCAGTAGCCTTTAACATAAGAGGCAACCATCTCACGTTGCTGCTCCACATAGATACATGACTAAGACATCCCCCAGGTGCACGTAACCGACATGAACGATGCGAAGATATTGCCTCTCCAATATACAAGCAATTTACCGTGCAAATTGCCCTGGTTGGAGCCTTTACCTTGGAAAGTAGGCCTATCAATCACATATTACTTCTGACATTAATTCACAACCAATCCTTTCTTATGGCTGATTTGGTTTATGCATACTAATACGCATGTTCAGCTATGCAAGGCAGTACAGCAGCTACCTACCTGCTCACGTCAGCCCGCCCAGGCCAGCCTTGCATAATTGCTTGTAGTTGATTGTGAGTGTGTATGGATTGCATAATTATCATTTTTGCTGGCATCTCGAGGCAAAGAGTCATCCAGACTTATATTATCCCTGCAAAATGAAATAGCGGAATGGCACGCGCCCATAGGGGCACGCTCATAGGATGAGCACTCCACGACAACGGTGCACCGGGACCGGGACGAGATTCCCATCTAATCTATTGGGGAAATAGCAGGGATCTGCTTGCCTGGTGCCTTTCATTAGTCTCTCGGTTTTTACCCAATTTCTGATGATTGCTGGGGAAGATGGGGGACCCTGCTAGCAGCAGATATCTGATGCATATAAAACAGATGCCCGGATCAAGCCAAAGGGGAGAAGCAAAGCGGGATGAGACACAATTATTCTCTAGAAAAACATCATCAATCATTGGAGAAATAGTTGGCAAGGTCGAAGGTATGATCTAATATAAACTGGGTCATGCATGACAGTCAAGGTCAATAGTTCACAAATATTTAAGTGAACAGCATTGTTCTATGTCTCATTGGTTGGAAACAAAAAAAAAATTCTTA
>CALNVZ010000174.1:69786118-69796830 GCA_940671915.1 Paracentrotus lividus
AGGGGAAGTTCACCCTGGAATTTTTATGTGGGCGGTTGAAAAATAGCCAGAAAAATAAAAGAAAATATGAGTTGAAGGTTTGGAGGAAATCGACCAAAAATAATGGAAGTTATAAATATTTTAAAGTTTTTATTATTGACGTCGCATGCGAGCAGGCCTTCCTATGTGTTAGTAATGTAAATTCCGATTAAAGTGTTAATTTTTTCAGAAGATAATTAATTATTTCACCCTGTGCGTAAGATATACATGTACATGAATGTGCAGTTAATTTATTTACATTGATAGAAAAAGAAAGCAAGATAATTAAAAGTTAAACAGTAACATTAAATGCCACACAACTTTCTATGAATATAAAACAGAATATTTTTATCACGTAATACTTGAGCAGACAGTACCAAGTATTCACAGTCGAGTCCAATGGAAGTTAGTTGAGCATTAAAATTACTTTACTGAAACTGGAAATAGACAATATGGGCAACGACCAATAACATTTAGTAGGGCAAACCCTAATGGTCCATAATGGGTGTCTACTCATGATCATTGTATCTTAGCCAAGATACTGTATAAAAACACCCACAACTTAAATACGGAGATGAGATCATCACGGATCATAACCCCTGACCTTTAATGAGACAACTGAGTCATCCTAGTTTGTTGACCCATAACCTGACCTGAAAAAAAACAATCCAAGGGGGAACTGAGCGATCCCTCCCAGCCCACGCTCCCTCCGCTAGATGCTGAACACTTTCCCTCCTGGCCCTTAGTAAGTCTACAACTATAGACTCCGGAAGAAATTTCCATCATGCCTTGGGTAAAATCTGCAGATCTTCTGAAAGTTATGCATTTAATTTGAAGTGAAGCAGCCCAAGAACAGAAGCCTTGAGTTCAGAGGAGGTTTCAGCAGTAGGCATTCTGAAAGTCCTCCCAATCATTTGAACTGGGAGATGGCATAAGGTGTATAGGTGTGGACTAGTATAAAAAGTTTGGCAGGGGGCACTTCTAAAATGAGTGATGGTGAGAAGGAGAACCAGGAATAAACCACCAGTATCCTGAAATTCTTCCTCAACTCCCAATTAATTTGAAATTGGAGGTGTTATAGGGTCCGAGAGGTGCAGACTAGGAGGAGGGGGGTATTCTCTTGAGCTACGGGTGAGAAGGAGCCCCAGGGATGAACCCCAGGGATCAGAAGAGGATTGCAGCAGGACGCACTTTCAATGCATTCTGAAATTCCTCCCAAATCGGGGTATGGGTGTTCTGTTGCAGGGTGATGGAAGGGTTCAATTAAAGGCACATCGCTTGACTGACATGAATAGCATGAATAAACGAACACTGGTTCCATCTCTATAAATCATATTTCATACTTTAAAGTGACTGCAAAAGTGAGCTTCAGACATTTTAGAACTCAATTCATAAAATGACATTAAATCAAGCAGAGCAATAGAATTAGTTCTGTCCAATTCTACAGATTCATTTTTTTCAAGCTACTATGTATCGCACACATCATTCATCTTCATATTAAAACAATCATCATATAGATTCTATCAAAAAATTGCAATGCACAATCCTCCAATTTTGGTCCCAGAACAAGGTAGAAGAAACAGTGCCTACATCACGGTTCTCATGCCTTTAACATACTGAACGGCTAGTTTAACCTTTGCGAAAAGGTTTGGTATGAAGATTAGCCGTGCACGCATCGGGGCTTGGCCTGGAATGCCTTGGGCTCAGCTCACCTACAGCCCTCCTAACATGGCCCCCTCAAGTCCCCATCCCCAGGTAGGGGCACACTCACTAGCAAACACAAGCATAGGTTCCATGATCAACTCATTTAGATTTAAGGTCAAAAGATTAGAGTGAGAAAGACAGAGAGAAAGAAACATTTTTTTATAGAGTTTTAAAATTAAAAGAAATGAAAAACTGTGAGTTCACAAACAAATAAAAATGAACAGAGAAAACGGTAAGGAGAGAAAAAAGCAAACACATAAAGAAACGAAAAATGATAGCTCGTAGCTAAGGAGAGACAGACTTCCTTTTTAAAAACAAAAACAAAATTACCTAATTATGTTTTAAATGGAAAAGGACCCCCAAAAAATGAATTAATAGTTCAATATACAGCCATGGAAATAATTAGAGGACCAAACAAAATATGAGCATAGAGTCGCCTAGCAATTTTTTCCCCGAGAGTTTAGGCCTATATCAAAATAACAGAAAAAGAGATGAACAGACAGACGGACGGACAGAAAAAAGACAGGAAAAGAGAAGGAGAAGAGAAGCCTGGTAGTAAGGTGTGACATGCATGCACCTCTTTGCTCGTTGATGAATGGAAGAACACAGGGTGATGACATATGTGTATGGAGTTCAGTGTTAGATGGGGGAAACCCAATCTTTCACAACGCTCAGGGGCAATGCAAGGCAAGTAACAAGTCAAGGACTCTCTACAACTATGATATCCATTGGCATTTAATAAACTTTTAAAACAATTTTGTAATTATTGGCTCCTGATTTTTTTATTTTTTTGTGTGGGGGGTATAACAATCAAGTAGCAAGTATTTTTAAAATATGTCCAGCGTTGTGAAAATTATAATTTCTTAAAGATAAAAATTAACTAAATTCATAGTAGGGCAGTTCTAAGCAAAACAGGACATGGAGCTGAAATTTTAATGTGCCGCTGTGCCTTTGAAAATGCAAATTAGGATCTGAAATTATCACAAAGGCTTCTTTACAATACAACCAATCACTGAAGTAAAAAAAAAAATTGTGATTCAGTATTCTTGCGCTGAATCATTGATCAAACCCAAATTTGCACGTATGGGACTATGGGGCTTTAAATGCCTCTATTTCTTATATCTCCTCACTTTTTGCCAATTTTTTTTGGCTTAATGTAATTGTCATGGTCTACTCCAACAAACTTTGGTATTTATATTTCTTTATAATGCATTTCTCCTCACAAAAAAGACGGGGAAACCAGATGTCACTCCGTAACCGTCACTCCGTAACCTGACAAGGGTTCAAGTTTTAAGTCATAATTAACAAATATTCACCAATTTTTTTATGCAAGGTGGCATATTATACCTAGAATAACATAGAATCCAATCAGTGACTCAAATTGTGATAGCCATTTAAATTTCACAGAGTTTAAGCAAAATGTTTTCTGCTCAAATATGCATGTCCATTGGCGTCACTCCGTAACCACGATTATGAATATTATATCTCATTAATTAAGAGGATCACTATAAAAAAAATTATCATTTTGAAAAGAGGGTACCATCAGCTTTTTTCATGAACCATTTCTTTGTACATAAAGATTAAGGTATGGATGATAAACTTGTTTGAATGCTGAAATGTTGCTTCTGAATGTCACTCCGTTACCTTGGAACTGCCCAGTACCTAATCAAAGCCACAACTTTCCATTTCCTTCTTTTGATATGCAAATTACTCTGTTATTTATTTTCATCAATCGAACTAACATCCTCAAACATTAATTTCTGTCATTATTTTGCAAACATTTAATCAAACTGCTGTGTATACTGTGTAAATGTACCCATTTCCAAGTAAAAGTTGAAAGTTGTCTGTCCACAATACCTCATTTCAAACCCATATTGAGAGGTTCAAGAAAGAGGTAAAGTGTGTAATTGATCAAGCCTTAATAAATACTTGTGCTTCATGTAGACAGAGCAAATGACTAAGCGCAAATACAGCCAATGCCTAAAAACTTGTTTAACAAACGTGAAAATGACCGCAATATCTCCCTTTACTTTACGTTACCTTTCTTCTTCTTCTCTTTACTTCTCTCCCCCTCCCTCTATCTCTACCCAATTCTGTTTTCTACATGTAAGACTCTTTCTATTTTTTTTTTTACTGACTCTTTCTCTCCCTCTCTGTCTCCCCCTCTGGCCCATTCATTCTTTTTCTTTGCGACATCCACTAACATTGTCCTTGCCATTGCTGTACTCATTGAGGAGAACAGCGTTCATTCAAATATACATAAACCCGCAGAAATACACTGGGGAAATACCTTGTATGGACAACACTGGGAGGAAAAACCAATCCAGCAAACATGAGTAGTAGAAAAGGCTATCAGTTCCAGTTTGAATTGTGTGCATGTAGCAGATTCACACTGCCAATCAGATTATTTAGCCCTAAATGTACACATGCAAAGATTAAAATGTGCATATTATGCTATCTTCTTTTCAGGTCACTACATTAAATTACAGTATATTATGCTATAAGGTGTACTGACTATATTACTGTTTCTTCTATACGTTATTACCTACAATGAAAAAGGCTTGGATGCTTGCACACTGTCCACTACTTTTGGCAAAAGTAAGCAAATTACCATTTTACAAGTTTGGCAACAGCTGCTGCACAGTTTGCATATTTACAAAAATTACTACTTTAACATCATCTATAGATAGTAAAATATCATTGTTAGTGGATTTACAATGTACATGTGCATGTAGGCTAAGATAGTCTTAGCATTGCATATAAGTGTAGGTTCTAGTATTACACAAAAATTAAACACAACTCTGGTCCGTCAAAAAAGCAATGCCTCAATTTGAACAAATATACTACTTCAACATCAGCTTTAGATAACATACTATGTACAAATAATCCAATAACATGAGATTAAAAGGAGTATAATCAGAGCATGTTTCACCACTAATTTCATCCAGAAGAATATTTCCCAATCGCATCAGTACATCGCCTCCACAGGCACGTCACTAAACATTGTCGCAATGAAAGGAAATGCACAAGTTCTTATTCAATTTACAACTGGCGCATGAGCCTATAAATATTGATAATTGAATCACATTGCACTTCATCGCCATCATCCGCGCACACTGGATACTGGAATAATTCCTTCTCCTTCTTCATCAGAGGTAAATGAAGCAAGGTAGTACCCTTCATCTACAGTCTACTCAACACATTGCCAAACTAAGATCGACTCATTCATTTCATGATGTTGCAAATGGAGACGTTGATCAGATCTTGATGCCAAGAAGAATGGTATAGTTTCTCTGCTCAGACTCTTTCTCATTCATTACAGATTTCGTTCATGCATCTTGCCTTACAGAATGTTTTGCAAATCCATGGTTTATTTGCTTTTAAGAAATAATTTCTATACAAAGCAAATCAACAACAAATCTCTATCTAAAAATAAATAAGGGAAAGATATATACCAGCAGATAAATTAAATTAAAATACAAAACAGTCGAATAGGTTTTGCCCTTGATATAATAAATATTTGATATGAATTAATAATTAAATCTGCACAAATGCCTGGACAAACATATGAAACCTGGGGCCCATTTCTCGAAAACAATAAAAAGTCAAAGTCTGTGGATATCCCATTGAAACGTGTGTTAACACGTGTCTCTATGGGTTCTCTAAGAACTTAGACTTATCACGGTTTCGAGAAACAGACCCCAGAAGTCTTGCTTTGTAGCCCAGGCAGTCATTGTTAAGATAAAAAGAAAGAAAGAAATGGGACATAATAGCCCAAAATGGGTTAAAAATCTGGAATGCCAATTAAGAGGTTATGATTCATACTTCCATAGCTGCCCAAGTCATTGCAAGTAAGGGCATTGCCTACAATACTGCACAAACAGGTTGAAAGAAGATTACAGTTTACAAACTAGTCAGCGTTGCGAGTACAGCAAGACCGAGAGTGCGCAACATTAGGTGGATTCACACCTGCCCGATCTGGAAAAGTTCCCGTAATCTCTGATCGGTTATTCTTACCCCGATCACAAACTACGCGTAATTTTGGCAAGTGTGAAACCAAATTACGCGTAATATCCCGAAGATAAATCCGTAAATTAGTAGGTACTTCGTCGAAACTACGCGTAGTTTCGCCAAGGTCGTGGGAACTTTTGTAGTGTGAACATAAATTACGGAAACTTTATTCCCTTTCTTTTTCTTATGTATTTCTTTTGTTTTTTTCCTTCTTTCTTCTAGTTCCTTATGTATTTCTTTGTTTTTTCCTTCTTTTTCTCGTTCCTTAATATGTATTTCTTTTTTCCTTCTTTCTTCTCGTTCCTTATGTATTCTTGTTTTCCTCTTCCCCGCTTTTCTATGCATTTTGTTTTTCCCTGTTTTTGCCTTTCCTTATGTATTCTTTGTTTTCCTTTTTTTTCTTCTCTTTCCTTATGTATTTCTTCCTCTTTCCTTATGTATTTCTTTGTTTTTCCTTCTTTCCCCGCTTTTTCTTATGTATTTCTTTGTTTTTAATATATCTTCCCTTGTTATAACTTTGGGTATTTTTCCCGAAGAAACGTTCGAGCAGTGTGAACATGCAAACAAATTACGCGTAATTTTGGTTGGAAAGTTCCCGTATTTTACGGATTTTCCCGATCGGGCAGGTGTGAATCCACATATTGATGAAGCAAGATTTGAAAGATAAATTCATAAGGTTATTGCTAATGGAAACAGACAACTGTATATGCAAGGCTAGTACAAAACTGTATATGCAAGGCTAGTACAAAACTGCATTTCACACATTGAATATAAATACTACATGTATGTATTAAACTGATGAGGCATTCAGGATCTGGATCATGTATTTCAGATAAGCATTTCATTGTGATAGATGTGATGTCACTATTCAATTACATATATACTGACACCCCACACAAGGTGGTTGAGAATGTTTTCACTCAAAAATACATCCCTTGTTTCTACAGACTTATATGTTATTTTCAACAAGACACATTTTGATACATGCTGGTATCTTAATCACACTACATGTACATGTATATTCAAAAGATTACAACTAAAAGAGCATTTCCAGGAAGTAATAATCCATAACATTCAAGGACAGACTAAATGATCTACTGATAAAATTGATATTCTCATGATAACACACCTAAAGTGAAAATTATGAGCTTGAATTTGATATTTGTTAATCATTACTGTAATTCAAAACATTTTAAACAACAATAAATTGTAATTTTCTGATAGCCCTTAAAAAGAATACAAGTTTCACATATACATGTAGGCCTATCTAGAACTGTTCACTGATCGAGAGTGGATATTTTTTGTTGTTATTCATTTCCTTAAATGGTGAGCAACTATCATGTTCCAATTAATTGTAGTCCACGAAGTTTTAAAAAATGCTATCAATTTTTGGTGCATGTAGGCAGGAAGGCCCATGAGCACTATTTTTAACAACTTTAGAAAAAAATGGTAGAAAAAATGCATGAGTCAAATAGGTAGTCAACATGTCTCAAAGTCATGACTGATGCAAGAATTAATATATGCGATGCTAACCCTGAGACCGAGCACTTGACCTAGTTGACATGCTAACAGCATGCCACAAATCGTTTGTTTCCGACATACCCACTAATGTACAAACAATTCAGCGTTTGATCCACATCGAGATGTAGAAAGCGCAATTTAGACAATTTCGAACGAAGGTCACTCCATTTCTGGCCCCGCAAATACGATGCCAATAGAATAACAACAAAATGCCAGAGTAAATACTGACTTGAAAAAATTCCATAGAGTCTTCGCTCTTTCTCTTTTTACATTCATTGAGTGTCACAGTTTTGGAATAAAGCCCATTCTTCATGGCTTCTATTCTTAAACTTGCTATAATCAAGCCCCCCCCACCTTCCACCAATTTCATTCTCTATTTCCCATCTCAATATGATTGTGACTAATGCTATAATCATGAATGATAGCAGAGAGAGGTGTGTCTGGGTAGTACTTGAAATGTGTCAAAAATATTTCAATAAAGAGGCAAGATTTTGAGTTCAGAATTAAAGGGTTGCCAACAATGCTATGTCATTATTAGAATAAATAACGTGAATCTCTCGAAAATATTTATTCAACAAATAGCGCTTTGTACATGCACTATTATACAATCAATGACAATCATTCTCTTTACAAACTTTTTTTTTAAATTTAAGCTCAGTATACAATTTTGGGTATTAAAAAAAATGACATGAAACTAATAATAAATATATATACAGACATTGTCTGCATAGTAAATGTATCAAGGCACATGTTTCAGAGTGTGTGATATTGCTTCATGATTTCCAGTGATTTTAGTGTAAATGTCCAAAAGGAATGTCAATCCCTTCACATGACGATGCGATGCCGATGGTTCCTGCACAAATTGTGTTACTATCTGTGTGCTGTGATTTTTTTAATACCCAAATTGTAACTGAGCTTAAATTTTTAAAAAAAAGTTTGTAAAGAGAATGATTGTAATTGATTGTATAAAAAAAGTAAAAATCTGTGTGCTCCATTGGCACTGAAGAATTTACATAATAGATAGATAGAATATGGTTTATTGATAATTGCCGCAAAGCCAAATTGTGATGCATTTACAAGAGTTAAACAAAAAATTCTAAACCCCTCACAAAAAGTTTCCGCAAATTGACTTTGGGCCATGATAACTTTTCTGGTATGCTTTAGTTATTCCTGATTTTCATACCATTGGAAAGAATTATTCCGTCTTTTTATAAATCTATTGTAATGATCGTGTCAATGCTTCAAATGCACAGAGATACAAATATGGAGAAAAGTAAAAAGTAAAAATGTGCAAAAATGCATTTTATTGATCAAATTGCACCTCGATTTAGGCCCTGATAATTTTGGGGATTTTCAATTTTTAATTGAACTTATACCAATAAAAGTTAATTTATCCTCTTTTCATGATACCCTAAATTGTAAAAAAGTGTTTTCTTGCGTGCCAGAACTCTGAATGTTAGGAAAGTCAGGATCAAATATTGCATATTAATCCAATGTGACTATTATTGTCTGTTCGATGTAACTCAATTTTGAGCATAAAATGCATTTCGCAACTTTTCACGTTTTACTTTGCATTAAATATCATGAAATTTGTGCATTAAACAAATGATGTTACCATTGCAAATATGGATCAATAAAAAAAGATAAATGACTTTTAATCTATAAAAATTAATGATTAGAACCACATTAAAATGTATTAAAGGTTCAAAGTTGTGGTTAGCCAGACAATTAAACTGAAACATTATCTTCGCTTGCTGCATCAGGTGGTTTCCAGGTTCTGTGGACCCAAGCATGAACATCACCATGACAAATTAGGTATAATCAATCAAATAGGAATAATGAACTCGACAATGGTATAAACGTCATAAAAATTAATAAAAATACTCCAAAAGTTATCAGCGTCTAAAATTCGATTGTGGAACTTCAATGTTATCCAATAAAGTGCCACTTTACAATATTTGACTTTTACTTTTCTCCATTCTGATATTCTGTGCATTGAAGTCATGACACGATCATTACAAATAGGATATCAATAGAAAGGGGAATAAATTATCTTTTCAATGGTATGAATATCAGGAATAACTAAAGCGTACCTGAAAAGTTATCAATGGCTCAATTCGATTACGGAACTTTTGGGAGGGTTTATATTATCATTCTTAGAATCATAGTATAGGGTAATTTTTTTTTTTTAAATGTCAATCATATCAGAAATAGATATTTGAGAGTACAAGGAGCACATACTTATAAACTTTTCCAGCTCACTCCAATATACACTTGACCCACAATTGACCTCTCCAGCCGGTACTAGCACGACAATCTTGGCTTCTTTGACACAGACTTCAAAGGTCATGGACACTAGCTACTGGGGGATGCAAGGCAAGGTATCGTCAAAGACTGGGGTGGATCCTTTAAATGTGTAAGGACAAGTGGCCCATAGGGTAGAGGCCGATTTCAAAGACAGATAACATCAATTATTATTCATTTTGAGTTACAATATATAAAACACAATATAATTCATATAAAAATTATTACAAATGTGCAAAGTATGCACTCATTCAAAAGTTTTTATCAAATCAGGCCCAGGAAATGTGCTTTTTATAGGCCTATATAAAACTCACGGCAAGATTTTTAGAATTCGAACTGAGTAAAGGCACTAGTTAGGATTATTTTCAGATGGTATATGGTCATTTCAATATTTTAAGTCTTACAAACTATAACACAGCTTAATTTTCTAGGATATTCCGCCAGGTTGAGTTCCCATATTGAGTGTTTTTATGTTATACAAACTAACACGATTTACTAAAAAGCTGAGTAAATTTCTCCTGTCTGCGGCTGGATGCCTTCTTAAGCTATTTCATCATTCACTGACGCATGATAATCAACAATGATTATTGTTTATTTGTATAATTACCGGTAGATATGGGAAATTTCTTTTTCGCAGTGTAGCAGAAATACCAGTAATCCGCTGCCACGAGCCAACAGTTTTCATTATATTTGTGCATCAACGTTTCGCAGACAGAAAATTATCATAACCAGCCATCTATAACCAGAGATCCCACATGTCATCAGATCACTCGAGAAAATCTATCTAGAATGGTCAATTTAGATGAACAATACAGGAAGCTATTAAGATCGCTCGCTACTAGAAATTTATGGTTATCACTACTCATAAATGAGTCTAATTATTCATCAAGATCATGAATTAAGAAATGCCATAACATTCCTATTCCTTTAACGTCAATGATATAAAAAGCTGTGTAAAAGCTTCTTTGGGGGGGGGGGTAAAAATCGGGGTAAATTACAAAGCGAACAACAGTGAATACTTAGTGGTCATGGTAAGGAGCCAGGCAAAGTCATTCTGAGCAATAGATATAATATATCGTGTGACATCCTTGGCATAAGTTGAAACAGACAGGTTTATGACAATCAAATTCTAAAGGGATGACATGGAGAGACGG
>CALNVZ010000174.1:69809800-69879711 GCA_940671915.1 Paracentrotus lividus
TGAGAAAAGAAGTTTAACACAGCTTTTTATATCATTGACGATAATGGAAATAGAATGTTATGGCCATCTCATTATTCATGAATATCTTGTGAATAATAGACTCATTTAGAGTTAGTGATAACATAAATTTCTTAGTAGCCGAGCGATCTTTAATAGCTTTCCTGTATTGCTTCATTCTTAAATTTAGACCATTCTAGATAGATTTTTCTCGAGTGATTGATGACATGTGGAATCTCTGGTTATAGATGGCTGGTTATGATAATTTCCTGTCTGCGAAACGTTGATGCAAAATTATATGAAAACTGTTTGGCTCTGGGCCAGCGGATTACCTGGTATTCTGCTACACTGCGAAAAAGAAATTTCCATATCTACGTAATATCACAATAAACAATAATCATTGTGATTATCACATGCGTCGGAGATGATGAAAAATAGCTTTCGAAGAAGCAGAACAATCCAGCCGCACAGACAGGAAATTTACTCAGCTCTTTTAAGTCTAATCGAGTGGCTTTATGAATTTGGTGGTATGAACCATAAAATCCACACTCAATATGGGAATCTTATCTCTTGGCTGGAAATAATCCTAGAAATTAAAGCTTGTTTATAGTTTTGGTAAGACTTAAAATATTGAAAGTGACCATTTATACCATTTTTTTAGCTAAATTATATCCAAAAGCTATCAGTGCCTTTCTACAATCAGTATTTTCCTGAAATTTTCTTAAAATCTGTGCCAGTATGTATTGTTTATATATAGGCCTATAAAAAGCACATTTCCTGGGATCCTGACTTTTGATAAAACATTTTGATGAGTGCATACTTGTGCACATTTGTAATAAATTTTTATATGAATTATATGTGTTTTATATATGTAACTCAAAATGAATAAATAATTGATGTTATTCTGTCTTTGAAATCGACCTCTACCTAGCCACTCATGTCCTTACACAATAAAGCATCCACCCCCATGTCTTTGACGAATCGACCTTTGACCTTGGCATCCCCCAGTAGCTAGTGTCCATGACCTTTTGAAGTGGTGTGTCAAAGAAGCCAAATTGTCATGCTCGCCATACCGCTGAGAGAGGTCAATTGTGGGTCAAGTGTATATTGGAGGATGAGCTGGAAAGTTTATAAGTATTGTGCTCCTGTACTCTCAAAATATCTTATTCTGATATGATTGACATTATAAAAAAAAAAATTACCCTATACTATGATTCTAAAGAAATGATAAATAATATAAACCCTCCACAAAAGTTCCGCAAATCGATTTGAGCCATGATAACTTTTCAGGTACGCTTTAGTTATTCCTGTATATCATACCATTGCAAAAAGATAATTTATTCCCCTTTCTATTGATATCCTATTTGTTAATGATCGTGTCAATGCTTCAATCACAGAATATCAGAATATGGAGAAAAGTAAAAGTCAAATATTGTAAAGTGCACTTTTATTGATAACATTGAAGTTCCAACAACTCGAATTTTAGACGCTGATAACTTTTGAGATATTTTATAATTTTTATTGACGTTTATACCATTGTCGAGTTCATTTATTTCCTATTTTGATGATTATACTCTAATTTTATGGTGATGTCATGCTTGGGGTCCACAGAACCCCTGAAAACCACCTGAATGCAAGGGCAAATGCGGAAAGATAATGTTCAGTTTAAATGTTCTGTAACACAACTTGACCCTTAATACATTTTAATGTGGTGTTTAATCATTAATTTTATAGCATTATAAAGTTCATTTATTCTTCTTTTTATTGATACACATATTGCATGGTACATCATGTTTAAATGCACATAATTCATGAAATATAATGCAAAGTAAAAAAGTAGAAAAGATGGAAATGCAATCTGTATATTTGAACTCAAAATTGGAGTACTTTCGTAACAGACAACATAATAGTCACACATTAGGCATTCAAATTTGGCAATATTTGATACCTGATTCATGTACACTAACAATTCAGAGCTTCATGCTGCTAGCCGCAAAAGAACAACACTTTTTTACAATCGGAGGATATCGATTGAAAAGAGGAAAAATTAACTTATACATTCGGTATAAAGTTCAAAAAAAAATAGAGAAAAACCCCAAAAAGTATTCAGGGCCATAAGTCGAAAGTGCATGCGACAATTGATCTGATCAACATAAAAGCATTTTGCAACATTTTACTTTATTTACTTTCTCCAATATTCTGATAGTACTGCTGCATCTGAAAGCATCGCACAATCATTACAGAATAATAATAACAAAAATATCTTTACAAAAAGTAGATATATAATAAAAACGAAAGAAAAATACTATCAATTATGAAATCAGGATAAAAAACATAATACCAGAAAGATCAATCATGGCCCAAAGTGCAATTTGCGGAACTTTTGTGAAGGGTATATAGTATTTTTTAGATTTAATTTAGATAAATGCATCAACAATTGGAACAATAATGCGGCAATAATTTCAATAAATACCATTATTCTATCTAATCTTTATGTAATTCTTATGCCTAATGCACACGATTTTACTTTTCAATCATACAATCATTTGCTTGAGCAACTTTTTAAATCAAGTCAGTAATTTGGGTATTAAAAAATCACAGACATTCAGGAAGTAACACAATTTGAATCAGGAACACGGCATGCAAGTGTCATGTGAGAAGGGTTAGACATATACCTAATGACATTTTACACTTGAAAATAAACACTGGAATCAATGAAAGCAAATATCAACACAACTCTGAAACTGTGAACCTTGATATACTACTACTATGCAGACAAATGTCGACTTATAATATTTATATATTAAGTTTCATGCTCATTTTTTAAATACCCAAATTGCTAACTGGAGTTAACATTATAAAAAAAAAAAGTTATGTTAAAGAGCACATGATTCGCTCATTGTATTGTTTAATACGTGCATGTACAAAGCAGCTATTTGATTGAATAAAATATTTTCGAGAAGATTCAGTTATTTATTCTAATAATCGAACATAGCATTTGCAACCCTTTTACATTACTGAACTCAAAATCTTGCCATCTTTTATTGAAATATTTTTGTACAACATTTTCAAAAGTACTACCCAAAGAACACACACTCTCTCCATATCATCATGACTTATAAGCATTAGTACACAAATACAATTAGTAGATGAGAATAATACGAGAATGAAATTCGAGGGTACAACAGAAAGGATGGGGGCTATCGGATCCTGATAAGACAAAAGTTTAAGAATAGAAGCCATGAAGAATGGGCTTTATATCAAAACTTGTTGACACTCAATGAATGTAAAAAAGAAGAATAGAGCGAAGACTCTATGGAATTTTTCAAGTCAGTATTTACTCTGGCATATTGTGTTATTCTATTGGGCATCGTATTTGCCGGGGCCAGAAATGGAGTGACCTTCGTTCGAACTTGTCTAAATTGCCTTCTCACATCATCGATTTGGGATCAAACTGACTGAAATATTAATCTATTGAATAAACACATATACAAGTAGAAAAGGATTGAAAATGGACAAAACGATTTGTGCCATAGAACACTTAATGTTAGCGTTACCACAACTAGGATCAAAGTGTCTCAACAAAAAAAAAAAAAAAAAAAAAAAAAAAACAGAGAATCTCAGGGTTTAAAGAAATACAAAGGAAATTGTTACATTTAACCAAAAGAAAAAAAAGATAAAACATTTAGTCAAACATAAAGTCATAAGCAAGGCATCAAATAAATAACATATAATTTCGGCATTCAGTTACAATGACTTTAGAGAACATGTGGACACACGTACCTATCGATTGAACCCATGCATTAATTTTCATACAATTTTTTCTAAAGCGAATGGATTTAGTTCTATTAAATAAGAGTGCTCATGGCCTTCCTTGCCTACATGACCCACCACAACAATTAACAAAAGATCAAGCCAATTTAAAACTTCAAAGTGGAAGTACAATTTAAATTGGAACATGAATAGTTGCTCACAATATTAACCAAAGAGAACCATGACAAAATAACAAAACAAAAAATTATACACAACATCTCAAGCATAACAAATAAGTGAAACAGCTTCTAGAAGGCGCCCTACATGTAGTTGTGAAGGACATAAATGACTCAATTCAATCATATCTAAGGAAAAAAAAGCTAATCAAAGAAAAAACAATTAACAATTTATGTTGTCTTAATGTTTTGATATTTGCCCACAACTATACAAGTACATACGACTAAAAATACTTCAAAAGAAATGATTATATTATGCAACCTACAATTTGCACCATTCAACACGTCTACGATCAGAACCCAACCAACCGAGAAATAAACTAAATTAACCCGAAAACTTTAGCCCTCTATTGTCACTCAAACCAAATATCTTCCCCTCCCCTGTAAAGAGAAGGAAAGCCGACATCTACAAACAAGCGTGAAATAAGAAGAGAGCCACCTACAAAGCCAAAAAACAAATTAGCCAACAAACTTTCCTTTCTTTCTCTCATCGGCCTGCCGAACCGAAGAAAGCGGAGTAACCTCGAGAACTGCCCTTCCCGCCAATGGTTGTTTCAACTTTTGTGAACCTGGTTAGATGTCACTATAATTTGTGGGTGTCTGCTCCTTAGATTGTCCTAGCCAATGTCTAGGTCGTGGTATTTCTATCATGGGAAGAATATTTTTGAGACGGCCGTTTTTGTAAAGATAATTCTGCGTATGGTTCTTACGGCGCCGTTATACCTCCCTTTAGCTTTTGACACATTATGTACGTGCTTTTATATTAACGCACCTGTTGTGCGGACAGCACCACCTTCCTGTAATACAAATCGTTAACCCCACAGTTAATACCAACGCAATGCACTTGACACTTTCACACACAAAAAACAGTTCACGTGAACACAGAACATTTTGTTGGGAATGGGGAAGGCTTATTGTGACACCTTCCTAGTCCCAAACCAAACAGGGCCAGACAGTACGTCAACCAAGCCTAACAACACCCTTTGTGCATCCTATAAAATCCGCATGTCGGTACTTTTACATCTTCATATTATTCAGAGTGATCATATTATCTATACCATGTCTTCCAACCAAGAAACATAAAGCTAATAGCCAGAAGAGAAGCGAAAACTAAATAAACAATCCAACCTTATGATATCTCGAAAGAAAGACTTCAAAAGCCATCCGCTCCAGAACTGTCATCGGAGAGAAGGTCTCAATCTACACAGAAGGGATTAAGAAGACACTACACAACACGGAATTAGTCCTCGGGCAAATTCTAATATGCAACACAATATATTAATACCTGAACCATCACGACGAACACCCGAACTGCCACACTGCGCGTCTACCGCCAAAAGCAAGTTAAGACGGTGGGGGACACAATCACGAGAAAGCAGTTTAGACGATAAAGGAAGCAACGAAGCTGTTATAGCAACTTTCGCAAAGGAACAGACGCTCTTACGCTATTACAATCTGTTTAAATAAAAACTAACAACAATCGGAACAATAAGTAAGGGGGGGGGGGGTAATCGGGGTAAATTACAAAAGCGAACAACAGTGAATACTTAGTGGTCAGTGGTAGGAGCCAGGCAAAGTCATTTCTGAGCATAGATTATAATTATATCGTGTGACCTCCTTTGGCATAATTGAAACAGACAGGTTTATGACATCAAATTCTAAGGGATGACAAATGGAGAGACGTGGTATTCCTTTGCTACAGTAAATTCTCTGGGACAGGACTAAATCCCTGAAAATAATGATTAAACAGATCACTAAAGGTTGTTTACAGGGGGATATCTTTGCAATGGTATTTGGGTAATTGTTGAATCCTGGGCTGGGTTTTAGGATCATGACTGTGGCTCCATGCGGGGCAGGCTAAATGAATGAATGAATGGGATAAAGGAGAGCAGAGAAGCACAACTGCAGGGATAACTATAATCAAGTATCATGACAAAACCTAACATTGCGGTTTCTCTCCCTATCTTCCTCTTCTTCCCTCTTCTCTTTCTCTCTATATCTATCTCTCTCTCTCTCCCTTTCCCTTCGTCTCCTTCTCTCGTATATCCTACCTCCAATTCATTTCAATAATATGGCTAAAAGCAGCTTTGAAAGCAAGACAAATGGTGTGCGTTGCAGAGAATGAAAATCCAATTTTCCATGGTTAACCCTGGCATCCGCGAAACACGCGGGGGCAGAATATCAACGATAAACAAACCTAGAGCACTCGATGTCGGGCAGGGAGAGAAATGGGTAAAAGACCAAATAAAATAAAACCAAATGCATGCAGGGATTGGAGTGAGCCTTATGCCATCAGCAAAAGGAAACAAGAGGGTTCATAAGGGAGAAAGATTGGTTGAGAAGTAAAGAGCTTTCTCCTCAAGATGACTACGCAAACGAGTTTGAGAGAGCTAGCTCGTCTCAGGCTGCTGGAGCTCCCCTAGTAACCTGACAAGTTAATCCTTGCCATTCCCCACTGCTAGCCATACAGCTGCAGCCACTCTGACAACCCTAATTTACGACTCCCCATTTTCATTACCAATTTTTTTTTCCTCCTGCTTCGTTCTTCTTTGGTTCTGATAGCGATTCCATGTCTTGTATCTCTCTTGGCCTCGGTCAATCACCCTTCGCACGATCCCTCAATTGACTTGCCTTGCCGCTTGCCATACTTTGCCCCCAGCGGGTTATGACAGGCCGTGTGTGTAACTCCCTTTTCTTTCTCTTCCTCACAGCCCTCCAGGCATCCAACACCACATACACAAGACAAAATAATAATAATCTCACAAAATCCTTGAACAGATCAAAATGAGAAAAAATGAAAACTTGATTACCTCTATCCCTCCCACTTCATCACCCCACCCACACCCTGTAGTCCAACCATTTTTATTTAAAGGCACTGTTCACGACACTGTTCACTCAAACCTGTGAAAATATTTCTGATATATATTTACTGATATGCAGCATGCTATTCTAAATGTGCACTGAAATATCATTGGCCTCATGCCCAAAGGAGCTTTACCATGTACAGGCCATTCATATTGTACACGTACTAAAAACAGTAAGGACCTTTTGGCATGAGGCTGATGATATTTATAAACACACCTAGAGAACATAAAAATAAAAACGAATTTTTCTCCATAGGCCTGATACTGATCATTATTTGAAGCTTTCAAAGTTTTGAAACATTTTGATACTATTTATTCAACTTAAAAACTCTAAATATTTTACAGAAATAATTCATTGATGTTCCCATGTATAACGATGCTTATACGGATTTTCTCCATAGAATTTAAGAATTAAACCTGTTGTGTGTGAAGCATGTTGTATGACAGTGAACTACTAGGGTTTCATGTATCACCTAACCACCTAAGATGAACCCTTGACATTCAATATCACATCCCATCTTTTAAATTCCTTTCTTCACCAAGAGATTAAACCACATATCCTTCTGATAGTACCTAGTCACCACCATGATAAAGACTCAACAACACTCATTTGCCATTGATAGAGGTGTAATCTTTTGGTCACGGTGAAGTTGAATTGGAGTTGGTCATGTTGGTGTGACCAGGGTTTGTAATCAATTTTGCAATTCTGAAAGACTAATTGTAATTAGCCCTTTGGTCTGTCTTTTGGACAAAACAGACAGGGATCAATGATTTTGATTTGCCATCAACACTTTGTGATTGTTTGCAAAAATATTTTGAGTTACAAAGCTTGACACCCTGATAACCTTTGACTTAGGTTTACTGTTAGTGTCATCGTTAGGGTCAGGTTTAGCCTTGTCCCCTCAAAAAGATACTTGTTTTTGTTTGCATGTGCATGCATGTACTCCAATGAAAAATCACCAGCGAATACAAAATACAAATGATGACTTTCTGACAGACAAAAGGACAGGCTAATTGTATCCTTTGGGAGCCAACCTATAAAACTCAACACCTTACACTCAAATCTTGAGGTCTGGTAATTGCAAGATCGTGAGAAATTAACTAGTGTAAATTTGATTCTGAATTATTTATCATGGAAATAAGGTTACTTGATAGAAGTCACGTTAATTGAAAACCACAGCTCGTGTACATTGTAAAAGTAAAGAGAGAACACATGGTGAGTCCATGTGACAAGGTATCTATCTACCTTAGATGCTATATCTCTCTTTGCTTACCTTTCAGCTATTCAATAATTTTTAAAAATCTAATGTCAGCTTTGTTTTAATATATCCTAATTTATCTTCAATAATCACAAGAGTTTAATTTCATCTTTAAAAATGCCTCTATACTACTTTTGGGTAAATTAAAATATAATGCAAATGTACAGAATATCTGATATACGCATCAATTGATCTTTGAATTATGTTTCAAATTCTTCACGCTGTTACACATTTATCTGTTAAGATATAGTATTCATACATTCTGAAAACAGTCATTCACAACAGTACATGTTCTGATAAACAGGGTTTTTTTTTAAATCACTGAATATGAATTACACTTTACAGCAGCATCCATAGGGTCTGATCAGTCATTGGTTTGTTTTTGTTTTGTCAAGAATGATGCAACGAAAAAAAAAAAGAAGTTGCGAAGAACCTAACTGAATTAGAATGGTATCACATAGGCCATTCACCTCCATATACTGCTGCATGACCAAAGGCCCTATTCTAGCGCCCTCTTCTAATTTGTGAAAGTGAAGCCTGAATTTCACGCTAATGGTTGCGTCTTCACAGGCATCTTCTATAAGAGCCGGGCTGGATAGAAAAGCCAAAGACTCCGCCTTTCACCAGGGTTTTGGCGTTAATTCAGTTGAGCACAACCTTCAGCTGTTACTTGAGACACTCTATTTCAATGAAATGCTATCTCCTCAACGTGTCAATTCAATCGATTACACCTGCGCATGTTTAATAGTGTACACAGATTTATCAATGGCGCATACATTCATTCTACTTTACTGCACACATGTGTAAATATTCAAATGTCAAGATAGAAGTCATAGGTTGTGGAACTAAATTCTTTTTAATAATGCAATACACAAAGTAGAACCTTTCAGAATACAGTCGAACCTCAGTATTAGTATGAAGTAAGAGCACCTACTGGAAACAGAAGATTGACAAAGTAGACAGTTTCTTGACAGACAGATTCTCCAACACTCACTTTTTACCGAGAGTGAAGAGAGAGAGACAAGACAGACAGACAGAAAAATATATCTATGGTGAAAACAGTGGTGTATAACTATAAGACAGGCTTCATTAAAAATTCAAGTTCAACGAGATACATGTATTTAAGAGAGCCAGAAGGGCTTTGCCTCTGTGCTCTGCCACAAAATATCTACGTTAAATACCCTTCTAGCGCTTACAAGATGATATTATCTACATTAGATGTGAACTTCTTGAAGCTCTTCATATTTTTCTCTCTTTTTTATATTTTTATTTATTCTCTTTTTTCTTCAATATATTTTTTCATTTTAAATAGAGCTGATCATTCAAGCTGCAATAACTTGTATTATATCCCTTATCTAAGATTGTTTGCATTAAGAGTATACACAAGGAGAAAAAGAGATTAGTTAACTAAAGAAAAAACGTTTCTTCGAGAAATAGTTCGTTTTTCTTCATGATCGTCACGCATAGTACATTTTTCCCTAGGGAAAAACTGGACTATATGTTTTCCGACCCCCCCCCCCCACCCTATTCACGAGTTGCGCACGGCGAGCAGGTGCTACTCTGCTGCTTTACTGAATTCTCCACTGCATGGCGCGCATGCCACGGGGAAACTTTCGCGAGCTTGAAGCTGAATGCACTGACGCAGGTGCGCAACAGCTGATTTTTGTTTGTAAACAGACAAAATGGCTGCCTCCACTATTGCCAGATTTGATGGTAATAACGGAAGATTTCGCAGTATAATGACAGAGGAAATTGTGCGATTTCATGGAACTCGACGGAACAGCGTTAAATACTCAGAAACAAATTAAGTATGCTGTATTCTATATTCCGCTGAACTTTTGATTTCACAATTGAACTGTGTGAGTTGTGATAGAGCATCGAATCAAATGCACTCCTATTCAAGCGCTCGGCAAGATTTTTCGTGTGGCTTCGAACAAAAACGGGCGCTTTGTAAGTAGCCTACTTTTGTACTTATTGGATCCAGAAGAAAGAAGGCATTAGACTATATTATATTGATTCATTAAAAAATAAAATTAAAAGTGGAAGGGATATAAAACCAAACTAATTACCAATGACTCATTACCTCAGAACAGGTTAAAAAACTATCGCCACTCAGGAACATCACATCAGTACTATTCTACCTCGGGCCGATGCCCTCGCAGAGAAATTAAGTACTATGTTGTATGTTCCTCTTCGATGCGAATAGTTTTTTAACCAGATCCTCGATTTCATTGTAATTTGTTAATAACTTACAATAAAATGAGATTGACCAACACTGTTTCAGTACATTTTGCTCTTTTTTATCCCAATCAACACACGATATGTAACATGATTTTTGGCTGGGTGAAAATCATGTGCATGCCATTCTAAGAATCATTATTTAATCAATACAATCTATGTTGCTGTTAACGTTGTAAAGCCAACATTTGTTTTTGCATAGGTCAATAGTTCACACTGCACACGTAGTCCTCTTTGCAACTATTTAATAATAGACCACATGACAGGCAAAACATCTGTTCAACAGAGAACTGCAATTATGATAGTATTTACAACACTTGGAAATTAACAGCACTCTAAGGATTAAAAATTGTTCCCTGCATGTACAACATTACAGCCACTACAATGGCAAAACAGCTAACTCATTACATGCTTTTTACTTCTGTTGATTTCTATCTATTTGATTATAAAAAGGAAAAAATGTTTTCCAGCTCAGTCAATGAAATTGCGTGAGGTATCTCTTCTACTGAAAACAGGGACAAATTAAAAAATTTTTTAAATCTAGTTTTTCCTTTAAAATCATACCCATGAATCTTCCAAAAAATTCTCAAAAAAAAAAAAATAAATAAATATCTCCAAGTATATTGTTAACCAGATGATAAAACAATCAGATATCTGTGGACATGATTAATACTTCAGCAGTTTGAATTCATATACACAAAAGTCATATAACTGACACAAAAACAAAGTTCATGATTGTTCATGATTGTACCTGAATATAAATCTTAGAAGTTCTATGTTCAGGAAAGGTTTCTACCCCTGTAGGTATAAAAGCATGTCAAAAGTAATTTAGAAGAACAATAATCAATAGTCCCTTTGGCTTTGAACTGTATATCACTTTCAGAACGACGTGGTATCTCAAGAAAATCAATGTAGAAAGTTTCCAAATAGGGCATGATTTAAAAACTCCTAAATCTATCTATACATTTTCAAAAGACATGATAATGTATGTTAATGATAATATATATATACTATAATATATATATAATATATTATAATATATATACACCCCCTCTCTCTCTCTCTCTCTCTCCTCTCTCTCTCTCTCTCTCTCTCTCTCTCTCTCTCAATTTCTTCAAAAACTCATATTGAACTTGTAAGAGGTGAGAGCAAAAGAGTATGAAAGAAATTGAATTAAAATTAAAACAAATAAAGAGTAGAATTCAACAACAAAAACTAATTTACTATCAGAGGTCTTCAATTCTGTGACTTTAAATAAGATAGATTCACGCTAAATCCTGTTGGCACATGAGACACATGTTTTTAAAATCTTCTCCTTTTCTGGCACACCGAGTACTCTTACCTGAGTAAATATTATGGTTGCAGAAGAATGCAAGGCAGCCAGTAGGCATCTCTGACATGTGTTAATTTCACACATTCCATGATTGTGAATTCAAAGGGGCATTTGATACAATTTTGCATGTTGAATATTTGAGAATATCATTTAAAGTGCCTTTAATAGAAATAGTTTATCTGAATGCTATAGAAGGTGGGTGAGGGCTATTAGAGGGCATAGACTTGTCAAAACATATCTGACTGTGGGGAAGGACTGGCGCTACCAAACCTTGAACTTCACCTTTATCTGTTTTTATTCCATAACAGAAGTTGTTTGTCTCCATTACCACATTTCCTCTTATATGTTTTTTATTTGACAGATAGTGCCTAGTACTGAACAAAGTACTATTATCAAGGCCCAAGTACAGTCTTGGGGGAAAATGTACCAGTATATACAAAATCATTTATACTATTCTCCACCAATGCATAATGACATGAAAGAATAACCCTTTGAACCAACTTTCATTACGACCCTGAATAGTATTATTTTTTTATTGATATAAAATAATTTCTGATATCATTATTTGCAGCAAATCCATGAATTAGTACTTATCATGATACCAACTAATTTTAATGGATCTGATTCCATCGATTTTCATCAAATGTTTCAAATCATAAGCCATACAAAGTAACAATAGCCAGTATAGGCCTAAGAATGACACACTGGACACTCAAGTGCTTAACATTTTCCAGTATAGTCATGTACATTATTCAGCTACAAATGAAATCCGTAAAATCTATTAAGTGTTTCTCCTGAAAGCCCTGCTGAGCAAACAATGAGAAAATAATATTTGAAAGCTCATATATCCCATTGTTGTATTTTTGCTGATCATGATGATAGCTAGAACTTGAGTGCAGGCTTAATTATGCATTCTACATGCAGCTCTTAGGCCGGCCTACATGTAGACCTATTATACCGAGTGAGTCAAAAAAACTTTACACCTAGAAAAATGTCAATAAAAAGAAAACCAATTTATAAACCCTAAATTATTTTACATATTCTGAAAGAGTAACTCCCCCTGCATTTCTTCTGTACCATTTTTGTGTGGTATGTCTTTACGCTTGGATGAACATGACGCATTATTTGCGAACATGTCAATTTCGAATTGTGCCAGAATGGGAGTAAAAAACAACAAAAAGCTAGAAAAAAGCAATTAATCCTTATTAAAATAGCATAACTTTTTAACGAAAATGTCTTCCGCTTAATAACTTGGCATGGATGTTGGTACACATATTGACTACATTTTGTATGCAAATGAGATTAATCTGTAGAGTCAGGCATGGTGACCACACGTCAAAGACAAAATAATCACTTTTCAAAAGTATTAGGAGGCCTTTTTAGGTCTGTCAGTGGCAATTTGCTCTTTAATGTGTACCCATTCACGCATTACTTCACGAGTTAATCTAATTTTCATACAAAATGTAGTCAATATGTGTAACAACACTCCTGCCAAGTGATTAAGCGGAAGACATTTTCGTTAAAAAGTTAGCTATTTTAATCAGGATGAAGTTGCTTTCTCTAGTTTTGTTGTTTTGATTTTACTCCCATTCTGGCACAATTCGAAATTGACATGTTCACAAACAATGCGTCGTGTTCACTCAAGTGTAAAGACATACCACATAAAATGGTACCAGAAGATGCGGGAGGAGTTACTCTTTCGGAATATGTAAAATAATTTGGGGTTTATAAATTGGTTTTCTTTTTATTGACATTTTTCTAGGTGTAAAGTTTTTTTTTACTCACTCGGTATACATTTGCTAATATAGTAATAATAATTTACATTTACATACTCTTGAAGTATACCATTTTTTCAAGACTATGTTTGAATTATTGTGGTTACCCTTTATCTTAAATCAAAATCATTATTTTAAAAGCCACCCTGCACAGTTCGTAATACATGTATGTCCAATAGAATTTGCCATAAATATAAAGTATTTACTTCCACAAAAATATAACACCAAATGGGTCCTTTGTGTGTCATTAAAGTGAAATATATGTTCCATAGCTCTTCTAAACCAATTCCTGGTTCAATCTGTCTTGTCAGTTGAGTTCAAAATAGATTTCATTCACAACCATTTCCTTTGAGCCCAAGCCAAGTCTTCTACCATGATGAAATGTGTATGATGATGACAAGAAAGTAGTATTTTAGATAAAAGTTGGATCATTTTATGACAGTTGGGTAATTTTAGGAGCAGGAACAGATTATATAAATGAAACAGTTTAACAAATACACAATAAACTTTGCTTGCTGTTCTGTGAAATTGATTTCAAGATAATCTGTATTCACAGATTGACTGTAATAGTGGTTACTGTTGAGGTGGTTTTATTTCTAAGAATTTTGCGAGTCCATTTTGGCAGAAATTTCAACTTTATAAGGCTATTTATAATAATGACAATACACAAAAATCTTTAAATTATCCACTTGCAAATTTTCTAAGCCAGTCCATATTGCAAAAATATCTTTGCACAAAAACATTAGCTTACAATACATGAAAAAGACTTCCATGAATTTTAGGGGAAAGTTCACATAAATATTAATTACAAAGTTCTACCAAGCTCTAAAAGTATATTCACACATTGTACTGGTAAATAGTCTATGCTTCACATTTATCAGCAAATAACAGCAAATCTTGTTATTTTGCACATTTGATCTTGTTAGCAAAAGAAATGTCAACAATACCTTGCATACCATGTGAACACGGCTTTAAAGATAATCCTCTATGGATTCCTCTTCTCAGGACATCTACCCCTCCAGAATAACCCCGTACGGGGGTCTATCCAAATCAACAACCAAAATCTCAATCTCCCATCTTTCTCCAAACACAAAAAAAGTTCCACAATCTCCTTCTCAAAGTCACACACATTTGTAATCTATCCCGCTCCAAAATCAAACACACGACCACCCCGTCCAAAAAAAAAGTTATCAAGCCCCGGAAGATATCATTCCTCGTGGGCTGAAGGACTAGGTCTGGAAGAAATAACAAATATAAGGATGGTTTGAATTTAGTCTGGGTGAAATTGAGTATGAAGTTAAGACTCAAGGGGTTAACCTGGCCTCTGGTAGGCCGCGGGACGTTGCTTGTTGGTTTTGCATTTGTGAATAAAATTGGGAATTTGCTCGACAACTAGAAAGAGGTGCCCCCTTACAGCTGAAGTTCAAATCATTGTTGTGGTCTAGAAGGTAATACAGAGTGCAAGTAATGTACTGAAATGATCCAAAATTCTCTTTTTCATGTTCTTAGAAACTTGAAGGAAAAAAATATACAACTGAAATGAAAATGTTGGGAATTAATTTTAGATAATTAAAATATCTCTGTGGCATCCGAAAAAAATCAAAGCACAGAAAACCTGAATTTTTTTCTAAACCTGGCACAATTCTATTAGAGATGAAATGGTCTCATTGAATAGCCGTTTTTCATACATCTTTATTTTTATTTTGTCTTGTTTTATCTGGGTAACTTCGCATTTTAAATTGCATTTAAATTCATCCAATATGTATTCTATAGGGCAAAACATTTCTCTTGTCCTTTTTCGAAAAAACAAGGCGTCCATTAATTATTATGTTTCCTCTCCATACACCATTATTCCACATTTGAAATGATGTCTACTGCACGTAGGTACCAGCAGGAATATTTTCTATGTATTTATGAAACCTACATTATTCAATAAAGAAGACCACATTTATAATTCTGAATTCAGAAGTATCTGCCAATCAGCTTACATTACAAATAAATTTTTGAATCACACATGTATTATTTGCCCACTCCATGTCTCTAACGTACATACATTTATTACAAAATCAGCCATGCTATTGACATCAATATGCACGTATGTTCATATCCTAAATTGATTTGGTATACATTTCTCTTTTCGATCACTCGCAAAATAATACTCCCCTCTATCTGACATGAAGAGGTCAAGCGCATGTCAAGGACATTCTGAAATTTGAGCATAACAAGGAAACATGAAAGTCCCAAGTGCAAGCAGAGAAGCAGTTATTGCTATACCTGCATTTATGCCAAAGATGCTCAATTAATTTACTGCGGGGTTTTTATTATTTGATAATTTTATTTGTCAACATTTACAGGAGGACTAGAGCGGCACTATTCAATTGAGGCTATTTATATTAGATTCTTTAAAACATCCTGTTGTCAATATAATTATCCTATGGGAAGATTTAGGGCGGAAATACCAGTACATAAATTTTCTAAAATTTGTCAAGATTTATTGTACAAATGGTATGCTGATTAGTCTTACAAATAGTTTAGATCTCTTAATGAAATATTATGTCTTCCCTTACATGTATGTACCTGTAAATAGCATAATTTCCAAAGCAACTAAATATTCATATAATGAATGAAAGCGCTGTAAAATATAAAAAACAACAACAACAACAACTCAACAAATGCATAAAGTCCATTTTCATAATTAAAATATAAAATATAGTATTTGTTCATGTCTCTATGTCTGTATGTCTCTCTCTCTCTCTCTCTCACTCACATTTTTCTTTCCATATATCTTTTTAATTATCTCTGTCCATCCTTCTCCTTCAATCTCCTCCCCTCTCTATCTTTCTCTTTTGATATTTCTATTTAATGTAACAGGGTTTTTCTAATCCTGACTCCCTTTCTATTCCAGCCTCTCTTCCACGTCTTTCCGAAGCACTTTTGCCTGTCTGAAGTTACATTACCGCAGGGATAAATCCAAAAGAAGAAAGACTTCTTGAACCTTGACCAAGAAAGGAGTGCATTGAATTGCAAATGAAACCCAGAGAGCAAGGGCCTGTCATCCGACACCCAACATACGTCTCAACTGGGTTGGCAACATACTCCCCAACGAGGATGACAAATAGTATAGGGTATAGCATTTATTACAGCCTGGCTAGATGTATAGCACTTAAAACATAATGCAATTGAAGATAGGTGATGATTATCCCTCTTAAAGATGAAAATAACTATAAACTAAACATGTTCCTAATCAAATGGGCAAAACATGTAATTCATATCTCATACTACTAGTTTTTTGATAATTATTTAAACATGTTAAAAGTGTGGCATTATAAATTAGATAGTTAACATTTAGGCCTACATGTACATACACTGTAATACACTGAAGAATTACACATTAATAATATTTATACCATTCAAACAAAGACTTGTTGTATTCGGCTACATGTTACAAATTTCACATTACTAAATGATTATGATTTCATACGAAAGAAAATCATACTAAATAATATACTCTCTACCGCAACAAAAATATGTATGTTAAATTGCTCTGTGGTTGTGGACACATAAATTTCTCTGTATGCACGTAAGGTATGTTTGAGCAATGCGCACCAAAGAGTAAATGTACCATACCATAATATTATTTGCTGAAAGCCAGAAAGATGATAACTCGTATGTCCTTTAAGACAGTATTATCGCCCTTCTCGCTCCAAACATATGATATGAGGTACTTGTCTCTAATGGATTAACCCTATGGGTGTGATCACTGTATGCATCTATCATAACAATCAAACTACACTGTAAGCAAAACAAACGATTATGAAGCAGAATTATAAGATTTATTTCATGCATTTTTTCCTGATTTAGTATTAACAATTTTTACCTTGCATGCAAAATGCTCTTTGTGACAATGAATTCATATATGCATAATTATTTGGTTTTTCATTTTGGCAGTTTTCGTAGTTTGATAGGCCTACTGTGAATAACTTTTGTTATGCATTTGTGTAGCTTTGCCTACGCATTAAATGTTGCCTCATTGAAATACATTAATTTTAAAAAGCTTCAAGATCATGTTTACCCTCCATTTAAAAAAAGGCATTCATCTAACCTCTCTTCCAAATCATTTTTTTACAGAAATAATGCATGAAGATTCTTATAAATTTTCATTTTTCGACATATCCATAAAAAAAAGCGCTCCTCATGCTAATTCGACAGTCCTTTAAAACTTGTTTGTAAACTTACCTGTTTAAAAATGAGTAACTTACTACTAAATTAATATTTTATTTGTATATTATGTATGTATTGTAATTTTGATCACTGTATCAGGCATTAATGGTACTTCATTATTTTCATCACACTGTCCTCTTTTTCTTTCAAGCGCATAGGGACTTTCTTTATGTTTGTGATATGCGCTATATAAGAAACATTGATTATTATTATTATTATTATTATTATTATTATTATTATTATAATCATATTATTTGAACCAAAAAATAATTAAATTGACATTACTCCAGATCTTTCTGCTGGAAATGAATAAACACGATTTTGAATTTGACGCAGGTTTACATTCTGATTGAACTGTCTTACATATTTAACAAAAAATATTTGCCCTATTTTTCACTTCATGGATTTCCTGAAACCAAATCTGGAAATACCCCTAATCGTACACACAACACAAAAGAAATATCTAATGATTTCAGAGAAATGGGTTAATGTTTCACAGAAAGAGGAGCATAAAATGCATGGATACTTTTTAAAGATTCAAATCTGTACAATCCTGACCCAATACACATGGAATACATGTGAATAGGAGACAAGCACACATGCAGGGACATTTCTGGTCTTGTAATTAAGCAACTCATCATCCCAAATTGGAAGCCTATTTTTCATTCACCCATGACGAATTTACATATCTCAAAGACGTGGCACTGCGAACCGAGGGGCAGATATAGAAGAAGAAATGAGTCAACAGCTGTGCGTTTCATGCAGGGGATCTATGCATGATATACTGGGCCAAGATTATCTGAAATTGTAGCACTGAGAGCTCTGTAAATTACACCGAGCATGGGGCAGTTTGCAAAATAAATTTCTAATGCGGGGGTCTGTAGACGACAGATGATGGGGAAGGAGGGAGAATGCAGCACGCGTGCAACGAGAAGGGATTTACCGGGAAAGAGAGATGAGCATAAGCCCGGTAATTTATTACCCGCCATGCAGAGCGCTAGCTGCGGAGGGAGGATACGTAGCTAGCGCTCATGCTCCTCTTTCTCTCATTTGTTTCGTTTCCATGCGATGCTACTGCACACTCCTGCATCAATTGATTATGTAGGTCATGTGACTATTATCTGGCGAGAGGGTCCAATGCCAAGGTGGAGGATCAGTACTTGTAAGATGAGGAGAATGAACAGTAGGAGGAGGGAGGAGGATAAGAAGTATAAGGATAGAAAGAGGTGTATAAGAAAGAGAAATAGAAAATGAAGAAGGAAGAGTGTTAGAAAAGGGAGAGGAAGGAGGTAAAAAAGGATTGACTGTAGGTGTGCGGTACGAGAATCTTATCCCTGGACCTTAAATCCAAAAACGTAAATACTGATGACTATACACCATTGTTTTAAAAAAAAAAAGTGAATTCTGGACCCCCCCCCCCCAAATCAAAAAAGTTATTGTAATAACCTGGTATGCAGTATATCTCATAAAGGGCTTGATACCCCCGCCCCACCCACCCACTGCCCCAACATTAAAAAGGCTCAGATTTATAAGTAAAATGTATTTGTTTGGGTTTTCAGGTGAGAAAATGTGCATAGTTGAAGGGTTGTGGAGTTTACAGGAATAAGCATTATGTTTTTGAGGGGTGCATATTGGATTCTTCTAGTGCTTATGCGTGCATAGCAAAGGCACATATTTTAAAATGTCAAACTTTTAGGATCTGGCAATCTGAATTCATTATTCTTGGCCCATGTGTAATTAGCAACTTCTAGAGCAGGAACCCTAGTTTACCCTACAGATAATGCATCTGGATGAATAGCGATACTTTTAAAGAGACTCGATCCACAGATGGGTCACAAGAAGAGCTTGGAGTGGGTGAATGAGATGGAATGAACGAGGAAGTCAGGAAAGAGGCAGACATCATTAGCAATGAAGTGCTCTTAAATACAAGACAAAAACACAGGGTCAAGTATGGAGTTCTTTGGTGAATCCAGAGAAAAAGAGGTGAGAGGGGAAGAGATATGAGAGGCTGGTTACTAAGAAAGGTTTGCTGATGAGAGGTTCAAGGAGGGGACAACAGTCAAGCACCAAAGGTTCTCAAGGACATAAAAGAAAGAAATTTTGAGAAACATCTAACATATGAAACTTTAAGTCGGAAAACTGGAAAGTACAACTTACTTGTTGCGACGTTTCGCCAATTAACATTGGCTTCCTCGGGCGAATGACGTCCGGCTGAAGGGAAGGCCTTTATATAGCTTGAGATTGTGCAAGTTCAGTGTGCACTGGACTATGTCCAGTGCGCGAAAGACGGCTTGGAATCTTTTGAATTGCCCGGTCCCACGCATGCGACAGATTGAAACGAAGGCCTCCTTTTTTTCATTTCAATCTGTCACATGCGTCGTGGGACCGGGCAATTCAAAAGATTCCAAGCCATCTTTCGCGCACTGGACATAGTCCAGTGCACCCTGAACTTGCACAATCTCAAGCTAAAGGCCTTCCCTTCAGCAGGACGTCATTCGCCCGAGGAAGCCAATTGTTAATTGGCGAAACGTCGCAACAAGTAAGTTGTACTTTCCAGTTTTCCGACTTAAAGTTTCATATTGATCACGACTGGATGAATAAGAAGAATCTACATCAGTTTATCTCATACAGAGTTATGGAATAGAATTGCCATGTAGTGTACACTGCTAGACAACATCCCATAACTATGTAAACACACAGAGCATTTTTGGATTCTTTAGGCCTATAGAATTAGAATTCAAAATAATAACCAAGAGTAATGAACAAAATTTATTAGAAAATCAAGAAGATATTTTCCCATCACATACCGTAATCATATTGTATTTATTTGCAGAATAAGATCAGTGGATTTCAATGTACTTTGAGTCCATCAATATCATTTACCTATTTATAGCACAATAAACGTTTCAAAATCAATTCAAGACAGTTTTTCTTCATTTGCAAGTTTACTACCAGATGAGAGCTTCAAGCTTGGCTTCAACCCCATTATGGTTCTCACCATTTGATACGTCATTAACTGAATGCCTGACACCTCTCAAGGAGATCATCTTGATAGCCCATCAGGTGCATGGTTGCAAGCATTGGGAATGAAATCATACGTTAGCACCTTAGAGGAAGCCTTTAGATGTACCACAAGAGTGCTAGATGAGTAAGGCTGAAGGGAAGGGGGTCCATTACACCTGTGTGAGTGACTGACCTACCTACATGACCTAGTCTCAATGTCAAGGTTTCTAAGGATGAGAGGATGAAAGACGGACATGAAGAGAGGAAGGAAAGAGGGGATGAGAGGAGGAAGAGAGGAGCGGACACTGACAGTGATGAGGCCATCAGAGCATCAATGACACCCAATAAAGACTGTTCAGTGATCTAATCCACTCCCTCAGGCATTCCTTGATCCTGAACTCTTAAACCAGTATCCAGAGTAGACATCTATCTCTTCAATACCCACTTACAACCAAAGCCAAGCATTTGAATTTCTGAGAAAACAAACTTCACCTTGTACAAGAAAAAGCAATGGGGCTATGAATAAACCCCTCTATATCAGTCTATTCCCTTTTTGCTTTGAAAATATATTTCTCAAAACCTTACTCCAGGGCTCCGTAACACAAAGGTTTGCAATCAATCGCAAAATGGCAGTAGCCAATCAAAATGGTTGTTTCACACGCTTTTTGCTCGAAAGACTGACCAGCAACCAATCACAGTAGCTCTTCCAAATTTGCAATTGATCGCAAACTTTTGTGTTACAGGGCCCAGGAATAACTTATACCCTTTTCTCACGTACCAAAATTTCCTTAGCCCCGTACTATAGGTAGTACTAACTTACCATTTAGCCCCACCTATAGTACGGGGTAAAGCTTATTCCACTTTCTGTTCCGACGACGTTTTGGCAAAGTAGGCTAACCCCACCTATAGTACGGGATTCTCTGGCCCTGCAAAATTGCAGGGTTAGCCGGGCAATTGCGGTGTTTAGAGGGAAAGTCCGGGATTACAAACTCTCGTTGGAACAGAAACCCGGCTATGCCAACAGCTGTGCACATACCGTACTATAGCGAGCGCCAAGCCACAACGGAGGCTAACGATAGTACGGGGTTACCGATTTCTGTGTGAGAACAGCATGCATTTTCTTAGCCGGGGTTAGGCAGATATTTTGGCTCGTCGGAAAAGGAAAATAAATAGTACGGGGTAAAGGAAAGTATGAGGTAAAGGAAAGTATGGGGTTAAGAAAAGGCCAGTGAGAAAAGGGTATTAATGTATTAAAATTCAGACTTAAAAGGGCAAGGAGCAATCTAAACTGAGTAAAAGGCTGAATATATATCAGATGAACTTCCGACTCAAGAGATATATATCCTGCTTTGTTACTTCACATCAAGGCCTCAACGACTTTCAGGGATAGGTTTACCACGAATTCTATTCCAAGTTTAGGGTATAGACCTTCACGGGAGCACTCAAGATTTCAATTATAGCGACCTACTTAATTCAAGGAAACGCGAACAGCAGCAAACAGAGCTATCATTAATGTTTCTCTCTTCTCTTCTCCCATCTCATCTTGGTGGGAAGCTAGAGTAAAGGTGTGCAGGCGCAGGGATCGGTTATCCACAATGTGGATATGAATTGGTAATGAGGAATCAGGTAATCATTAGCTGCAATCCATGCAGTGTCAGGGGCAGCTAGGGTTTCCTGAACTTCAGCCGATAAGTGGCTTGAGGATGGGGGTCAGAGAGGGGTGAAGAACAGCCCCAGGGGCGCCAGGTAGAATGCACAGGGCTCTCAGGTCATTGTGAACAGAGTTTTGGTCATTATGGGTCAAGTAACGCCAATAGCTCACAACAGGGTTATTCAAGATTAAAACCAAGTTCAACTTGTGGTAGTAAAAATGAGATTACCTGTAGGATTATATCTCCAATATAGACGCTTTGGAGTACTAATAGCATGCCAATGGAGGAAAATCATTCACAACCGACGTACAACTGATTTTCTCAAGAATGTAATTCAAATCAATACAAATTATTTTGCCTAGGACTTTAATAAAGGGACTTATAATGGATAAACCATGGGGAAATCACCTTATCTCGGATGAAATAATGACATTGCACGACAGCCTGAGGGGTGTTACGTAATCTTAACCTATAAAGCGTCTGGTCTGGGAAGAGAGCGACCTTGGAGGTAATCCTTCATGGCTAGACTAACTAACCAGAATTCTGAAGTAAATCTGATCTATGTTTTGTTTTTCAAATGGAGCATTATACAAGTCCTCTCTTTGAATTTATACGATGAGACCTGTTGAGAGTCTAGAAACTAAGGATTGTTGAGGGATCGAGAACCCGAAGCTACTGATCGACTAAATTCGGTCAACTTCGTTATGTTCACTGTCCGAATGTTAATCTCCAGTAGGCCGACCCATGCGTGAGCCTCACTTTCGATTGTGTACGAGTCAATGGAGCTTAAGAAAAGGGCGCATTCCCCACGATCTCCGACTTTCAAGCCCCTTTAAAGCCAAGTGTGTCCTGAATGCTTAGCTATACAAGCATTTAGTGGATGCTCAATAGTCAGGTAATATAAAAGCAATTAATTAAGAAAAAAATTAATCACACATTATATCTTGTGTAAATGTAACAGCTGGAAACATACATTGTATCTACCATGATGAATTAGAATCTCCTACTTCTAGGATTAACGTCCTCAAGACAAATGAACAAATTGACAGATAAGTTTTAACGATTCAAACAGTCAACGAGCAACACAAACATTGTACATGACAAGGAATACCATGGGCAATATGACTAATACTGCAAATCCTACAATCTACAATCAAATAAATCAATTACAAAAGCATTTTTTCCTTACTTCTCACTTTTTCATTCGCTCTATTTCTTTCTATTCCCACAGTTCAGAATCAAAGTCCATGAGTGATTGCCACAGGCACAGAGCGTTTCAACATAAAATCTTTTTATTTGAATGAATCAGAGTGATCACAAGCAGTTCTTTTTCTTCTTCTTCTTCTCGTTTGCTTGGTTTAGATTTTGCTAGCATTCAACGCTGTACCCCCACGGTTTAAACCCCAACCATTGATAGCTCTTTGTCACTGCTAAACCGTCAACTTCCTGTACCAATATTGCTCAGGTGGAGTGCACAAAGATCTATTTATCGCAACCGAAATATTTGAATTATTTGCCTTGATTGGGTTTATACACAACGTATAAGCTCATGCTCCAGGGGTTGGAGATTGTGTACGAGAGCTCATCATACAATGCTGGTGATTGAAAGAAAAATGAAATGCTAGGGAGAGAAGAGAAAAAAGATATCTTTTTCTTTTGTAAACTTTATTCTACAATTGGCAAAGAAAAGAAATACATATCTGCAATTTGCAATGGCAGACCAAATGGAGCCCTGTTGAGATCTTACTGGTAATGTCCCACAGAAAAGCACGTTGATTTTAACATAAAACTTCACTGGTTCCTCAAAGTATAGTTCACATTTTGAGAGATCTTGGAATTGTAAATATTGCTAGCAACTTTGTGAAAATAAAATATATCCACAATGCAATTAGTCTTTGCATCTTTGAATTTATAAACTAAATAAAGATATGCTAGACACAACTACTGCACTGAAGTCAGTCCTTTTTTCAATTACTGCCTCGGTTTCTTTACAATTGTTATGTTAATGCAATCTAACCACAGTATGTGTTCATCAATATTAATAGCAACCATCATTTTTATCAAAGCAAAAAATATTAATGACCCCCTCCCCCCCCCCCTTCGCAGATAATTCTTCTTAGAAACAAGAACGAAGTGAAGGTAGCCAGCCGGGTGCAAATATTGTCAGGTTACCTCCCACCCTTTAGGCTGAATCCTAAGAGTGTCAGAATATTAAAAAACGTTACCTAGCGACTGATGCCATTAAATCTCCTTTCGCTGCGGTGCTACTCATAGTATTATCCTCAATACCTAGATCCACGGCTGGATTTCTTGCCCCTGAGGGTTTAACATGTCAGTGACCCCCCCCCCCCCCTCCTCCTTTCATTCTCCTCCATCTCCATCTCGGACTTCAGCCGTTCGAAGATGGGAGGGGCTGGTGTCTTTCCGTAAGAGTCTCTACAGCATAATATGTTCAATATGATGATACCACACGAGGTTGTGCGCAAAAACTCAAGTGGTTGCTAGCTCATAGTCACATTTGAATGGGACCGAGGTTCCGACCTGACAAGATGATTGTTTTGAAATCTGTTGGGAGCAATGCACATGGTTTGACATAGATGTCAGATCACAGGGTTTGTACATGGGAACTACTGAAAAATGTGGGAATCCAAAAATGGCTACCTCTTTATATAATCACCTGCTTAATCCAAAGCGCACAGGCCCACAATCGCCCGGTTGGAATTGGGTTAAGTAAGCCTCATCTGGGAGCATTTGGCTCTGTGACGATGGAGGCGGCAGAGAAAGAATGGGGGAACTGCCGTCAATTGGAAATCATCGCTTCATCCGTTCTCTCTCCATATCTTGCTCTTTTTTTAATTTTGTCTCTCATCTGGGATTGGGAGTGGGTGTGGGCAGAGGGGAGGGTCGGTGAATAAACCTGCTCTTTTGTTTGGGAGTGATATCATACCCTTGCCCAAGCTATGAAGAACATCTCCGGAGCTGCCTTGTCCACCACGGGCAACATGAGACACAGGGCGGCCTTCAACATGAGAAACTTGACCCATTTGACATTTGTATTGGGCTTTTTCCATCTCTATCTGTCTGGTTATCCTTCTCCTTGCCCTCTCTTTCTCTGTCTCTCTTACTCTCCCTCTCACACACATCATTCTCTACTGAGCACACACTTGTCCCTATTACCTATTTCTAAACTAGTCGATCATTCCTTTATCCTCTTAACATTCTATCGTCCTCACTTTCTCAGAGGCCAATAACTAGGACTTATCCCAAGCGTAGACATTTTAGCCAGCCACTATACATCATCCTCCACATAATATACCTCCATTCATTCATGCATGATCTCTCGATCGTAAAGCCTCCCAATGTATATTACGCTACTGTATTAATGTGACTAGCCTACTCAATGTTTTAAGGATAGTTGTAGGTCATCCTAAACAATAGGGATGATCCCCCAAAGGTTGTCCAGGGTTCCCTCAGGGTCAAGGTCAATGGTAACATATCCCCTGTAATATCACCAGACAATAGGGGTCAATGTACACAAGGGTAGTCTCCGCTCATGGACCCGCTACTGGCCACACGTCGTCGTCGCCAAACCACTAATTGAGTCAATTCATCCTCACCATATGCTTACGGATTGCAAGTGTATTGAGCAATGCCTAAATTTCCATTAACTATTTTTTTTAAATCTTCCCCTGTGAAATTGTGAATCGTGACATTTGAGCAAGCAATACAACATGACCCCTGCCTGGCATAGCAGCATATGATCTCAACAGGGCAAAACAATTAAATGCATATAATGAATAATGCTTTATTCCTTACAAATTCTATTGGGAATACAATGTGTTATGTAAAGAGTCACTCCAAACCTAGTAAACGCTTGCTGCACAAGAATACTAACATTCAAAACATCTACTGTAAGCCCAGAATTTTCAGGTAAATGAAACTTTCACAAATTTTATGAGTGGTTGAGATTTGCAAAACTTTCATACTTGGCAAAATACATTGACAGATACAGAAGTTATTAGTTGCTGTTATTAACAAATTTTCATTCCGTGAAGGAAATGTATTTTGTTACAAAAAAGTTTAGCTGACCCCCTCGAAGCAGGCTGTACAAGTACATGCTGGAGACAGCTAACGAGAGGGTTAGGGGTTGACAAAGGGCTTGTGCCCAGGAAGGAACAGTCTAATACAGCTAGCTGGCAAAGAGGAAGAACCCGTCAAGGCTAATTCATTCTACACATGATCATAACTCTTGGACTTCCACAGATAGGCACAACCACTCCTCAGTGAATTGCAAAATAAATAGATTACTTCTCTATCTTTTCCTTTCAATACTATGTATGCAGGCCTACATGTACATCACTGAAGCATATTTATATGCATGGAGGAGCAAATGCATTACATTTTATACCTCAAGATTATTCCATCGCCTTGTTTTGTTCTGTTGAAAAAAGAAAAAAAAAACTTCACACAATCTTCTGCCTAAATCACCCAGTTTTTGTGCATATTCATCCTAGCGTCTATCCAAAATAGGTTTCATGTTTTATACTCATCTAGCACACAATCTAGCCTAACCCCTATTGAGATGTTGTTGCCAATTTGGCAAGCCTCCAGACCAGTGATTCACTGCGGTAGGAATCCATGGCTCAAGTGCATTGGGATGTTACATAGTTTTATGATGCAGGTTTTATTCCATGATGAGTTTCATCCAGGCCGGTTGACGTGGGATTGTCAAGCAAGCATGGAGGGGAAAACAAAGGACACGGATGTTGTCCTATTAGCGGGAATTCAAACACAGCAGGATGCCTATCTACCCTATTACCCATCTCTAACTTTTTACTTTGCTCAATCTGCAGATCCATCCGATTCAATTGTATATCGTACCACTAAAATAAGGCTGATTTTAATCTAAGGTCATGCAATGTTTAAGGCAGTGCATTTCAATAGATATTGTATGAAAACCCTGTGATTTGCCATTGAGCAAAAGAACTTTATTTTGTAAAAGAAATGTACTCGAGTCATGCAAATGTAAACTTGTAAACAATGATTCTACAAATTACTTTGTTCCAGTATACAAAAAAAGTATTCACTTTTCCCTCCTTGTACTATACTTTGTAGGCTAGATATAGGTTATATGAACATCTATGTTTATTTTATTGTGTATTTTAGTAATCATAAAAAAATCTGGCAAGCATTTCTCATTTTAAATATTTGGCAAGCTGTAAATTAATATTTGGAATGTATGTATGACTAATCCCATACTCAGATCCAATATGCTTTTGTGGACATTTTATTGCATGCCTACGGAAAAAGAACTGTTTCATGAAACGTTGAATATTAGGACTTCCAATAATAATGATGTGAAGGGGGAGGGACTGGGACGAGCAAGGGAAATTCAATATCTCCAAAGTCGGCCGAGGCAGTGGGTAACATTGAGTTTGTTTTAGCGTTCTAAAGCAGTGCATGTGCACAATATCACTTCTCAAATATTTGATGAGAGCTCGCTGAGCAGAAAGAAAGAGAGAAGGAGAGTCGCTGAACGACAGGGCTGGAGAAGACGAAACATTTAGGGATGCAGTCATGTTTTTCCAGCGATAAATGCGACTATGTACATACAAGCGAAGGATGCGAGGGATGGCGTGTCCCTGTCGTCGTCGTGGAGCAGCATCGTCGTCAGGGCCCTGCACAGATAGTCAGAGGCAACCATGGACAAAACTAACAGCGCAAGATTGGCTCATATTGGCGGAGAAAGAGAATGATCAATTCTGTGGCCGTGCGATTGCGGGATGCGAGCTGTCAAGAGTCATCTTCACTGCCATTACTCTTCCAAGGGATGAAGAGGGGAGATAGACCTTAGTCTTCATCATCAGCATGCTTTCTAAATTCATCATTTTGTCTAATTTCAAAGGCCGCTATTCTCGAAGGGTGACTAAAGTTCGTAGGCCTACTAAATACGTATTTAGTAGACCTTACCATTGTCTTGAACAATAGGGTAACATATTTAGTAGGCCTTCTAACTTTAGTAACCCTTCGATAATACCGGCCATAGTCTTTAATGCACCTAAAAGACTCGATTTCAAAACATATATACATTTTATTAAAAGATTTCCTTTCCAAAACAAAAAAGCTATAACTATCCCGAAGTGATAAAGGTATTTGTGTCTGACAGGTGAAATTGTTTTGAATAATAATCAAGTTAATGAATAATAAACAAACCTGTAATGGGCCAAAAGAAAAAAATATGAAGGAGACTGATGGAGACTGACCATGAAGTCAGGCATAATGATAATGCCAGATTGATAGGGCGTGGAACTATATTCTTGACACAAGATTATGCTTCAAAATCAGTAGGTCTATATTCAATAATGAATAATGCTATGCAGCTTTCATGCAGAAAGAAATAAGAATCTATGCAAAATATTTTTAAATAAATGTAAATCATCTTTAGAGGAATAATAGAACTATGCAAATTCAATTTGGTACTTGGCAACCAGCTCTGACACAAAACTAAGCCCTTTTCTCACACTTATGAATAGCAAGTAAAGGTCTTTCTTCCTTTTAAAAAGTAGACTTCATTATTGCCTTTGGCAAAAAAAGACTTAATGAAAGGTCTTGATTCCATGGTAGAGACAGAAACAGGCCTGCATAGAGAAGACTAATTCAACTCATGTCATGTATCCCATCCAAGTATGCCCTAGCATTGCAAGGCATGACTTGCCTGTTCCGATTGCAATTTTGGATTTATTTTCTCATTTCATCACAGCCTTGGTCGACTATAATCTTCGTAGCAGTCTGCCGGAGGGCCAGAGTTATTTGTCAGGCAATTGTAACTTAGCTTACATTTAGCAGATAACCTGCATGAGTTTTCATGAGCATGCCGTGTCTTCCATCCCCCCCCCCCACCCCCTTTCCACTCGCATTAAATAAAGTAAGACATGATAGTGGCGACCTTGAAAAGTTGTAGGTCGCAATAAGGTTACATCACTGGAAATCAATGTGATGTGAAATCAATACGTCAGCCCTGACTTACATTGTGTTTGACTCATCATAATAAAACCCCATGCCAGACCAGAAGACAACCTGACAGCTCATACCAGGGATGGTCATCTGTCATACAATAGATCTCAAGTTCAGATTGGTTGAGTGATAAATGGTGACAACGGCCTGATACGGTTACCAAGGTCCTTGTCCAATCTACCAGAACAACGTCTTTCAGAGGGGATTTCCTCTTCCAACAAGGGGTCATCATTGGACCAAGGAGCTTCACCGATTGCACCAAGTTGGAACAGGATATATTCAGTCATTTTGTCCACAGAATCAAATAGAACAAATTGACATTGTTATAAATGTTTGGAAATATTTAATAGGAAACACTAAGGAATATTATCAATGTAGGGCACCAATGAAATTTAACATCAAGCAATCCACAGATTAGTGCTCTGCCTCTAATTGAGGAACAGGTATGATTCATCACAAACATTAACCTGCTCATTTCTTTTCCTTCTTTTTTTTTACCAACCTCATTTCAAACAATAAAACATGAATTAACTTCATGATGATTGAAAACACTATGATGAAGAAATAACTTGGAATAGAGATAAGCAGATCGGGGGGGGGGGGGGGGGGGGTGCATGAATGAAGCAGCTATTTTTCGTCCCCCTTTAATTTCCTCACCTTCACATTCAAGTGTAAAATGAAACTGACTTTCTGTAGCCAGCAAGCAACCATGTTAACAACACAGTTCACATGAAGTTTACAAAGTAGAAATCAAGTGGATTACCCTGAGCACAAACACACAAAAACCTATATTTCTACATTGCCCCTCTCTCTCTCAAATGGGACACCATACGGGCTGATTGAACTCCATGGCAAAGGGAAAAAAGGATATGGAATTCACAGCATGAAGTCTTGTTACGACTGAGAGGTTCAAGTATGCAGGCTAGCCTGAAGCAGGACAAAAACTTGACTTCCCTGCCTGCTCTACATACATACATGCATGTACATGTAGTGGGTAGAGATATCTCTCAACAAACATGGATCCGTCTTTATTTGGGTTTGGCAGTGTAGCACTATGGCAGCATAATGTGTTGCAATAGATGTAGGGGGGTTGTGGTCTGGAGGATAGACCGAGGATCGTAAGGTATGGGTATCAAATCCCGGTCAAAACACTAACATCCTTTAGTACAGCATTAGCCTACATTATGCTACACTCGACCAAGGTGAATCAAATGGGTATTGCAAGGATGAATTACTAGTTCTTTAGCACCATGTATCAGGGCAACAAGACTAGTGCCTCCCTGACAATAATCAGAAGATCTTTGAAATGCATCGATGGAGATACATCAAATTATATTATCCACTTTTTATTGTTTTTTCTAGATATTTTACATTTTATGTAGGGCGTAGAGTGTAGTTTGTAAATTTGAAATGCAATATGTACCACTACTGTAAAACTTTCATTCAAAATGCACAATATTCTCTCCTTTGTCTCACCTATAGGCCTACATAATAACATTTTTAAAAGGAAAAGACACGTTGTTGACTGCAATTCAAATTTTTGCTGTGAATTACTCCCAATTACTACCAAAAATATTTTTCCTGTTTCCATGTGATTGAAATTTGCACAAAAAAATTATACGGGTTGCAGTATCTTAAGTCGTTGAAGGAAAAAGTTGACGTGGTCCCTCCATAAATACATTTTATATTTTTAACCCTAGTATGTGGCTTCAATTCCAACTGTAAACAGAGAAGGCAGCGAGTGGGTTATTTGGCTGGCATATCACACAGGTGAACTTATGTTCACGCGGGTTACTTCCTATCAAATAAACACATGACACAGATATTGCCAACAGTGATTTATTCAAAACCAACCTGTGTCAGAAAAAAAAAAGATACACACGCTAGCTCACTTGAACTTTTCACATGCTAATGGAAACTGCTTCAAGCTGTAGAATTCTAACTTTCCCACAAGGGATAATACTTAATCCAAATTCATTTCTTTTCCTTTTTTCTTTTTTTTTTGCAACAAAATCTCTGGTAAGATGGAGACTAAATTATAAATATTAAACAGACTCGAGAGAGTTCATAGAATGTACACATATATCTGCACGTACACTAACTTTTAAAGTGTCAATTTACAAATTGGAACAGGTATCAATATCAAAAAGAACAACAAAAATAAATGAGTGAAAGTTTAAACGAAAACCTGATAAGTTTAGGATTCCAGGATTCAGCCCAAAATATGTGGGCCTTTAGGTTTTTGCCCATTTACCAGACAACAACAACTTAATAGTAATTTAATACAAGCAAATTAGCACAAGTATTTTTATTTCAAGCTGAAAATTTCAAGAAATTATATTTCTCTGAAAATGCCTACATGTATGCTACAGATACTTTGTACATGTAGAATGAATACACTGATCAGTCAAATAAAACCCATAGAAATTGAAGAAAATACATAATAATATGAATTTTTTAGAAATCATACTTTGAAATATTTTTAGACACTCTAGCAAGGCAAAAACTATCCCGTGAGCACAACAGATGAATGCTTTAGCACAGATTTATCACTGAAATGTACTCTGCATGGTTTCATGTTGCGCTTTCTAAGTGCCTTTAGGGCTTGAGCTATCAACATCGGAATGGGAAACAGCAAAAACATCATCAAATAGATTCATTCACGAAAGATAAACATTCTTGGGTTACAATTGTTATTTTGTCTTTTTCTTTCTTTTTCAACACCAGTACGTAAGAATATAATGCAGTACTTATCAATTATGACAGGATGAGCGTTTAAGTGAACCATTACTCTAGCACAGCTATCTGATAACACATGTATCAGAATACCAATGATAACATTGTTACAAAGGTTATTGTGGTAGCAATGTATACAATATAATGACATGTTCAATATCATGATATACCATTAAACATAGATGCTTGTTATTACATTTTGCTTTGTTCCATTGTGTTTCATTATTTTCTTTATTTATCTCTATCTTTAGTTAATAATGTAGTTAAGACAAATAGTATTTTATAGCGCTCTGAGCCTTAAGGGAATTAGCGCACAAAATGTTCATTGTAATGTAATGTAATATAATGTAATAATTTTATCCAAGATTATTATCTCATAAAACTAGGGATAGGTCAAACATTTGTGGTTTGCATGTAGTTATCGTTGTGTTTGACGGGGTGTCACCAAAAATAAATGATAATCAATGTCCATGCATCCCACCATTCATTTTCTCTCACAACACCAATTAATCACTGTATTCATCAAAAAGAATCATTTTCAAATCATGTACTTTTGCACTCTTGCTTATTATATAAAATTTCATGTACCTGACATGTACAAGCCTCTAATAAATGCAGTAGAATGATCGCAATAATGCTGAATGTGTATTTTATGAATTGAAAAAATATTTCATGTTCACAATTTTACTGAATAATTTCCTTATAAATGCATGGAGATTGAATGGAAGTGTGTTTTCATACAATCCAAGATGCCAAATTCAAGATCACATATTAAACCTGCGACACCATCGCTGGGTTTAAAAAAAAATCAGATATTACACGATGTGCATGCAAATGTGTCTTGCAGATCACACAAGCCTCAAACAAGGGAGAAAGGGAGCTGGATCGGCTGAGCAAACGTTCAGAAAACCCACTCTGCCCCGAGGCTACGGGCGAAAGAAAGAGAGAACAAACGGTCCTGCATCGAATGGGGTCGCACGTAGAGAGAAAGAGCGCTGCTTTCCCCATACTACGGACCCTGGTTTCTGCCAACAACATCAGGAAAACGATAGCCAAACAAGGCACATGAACTCCTGACCCCGTTCAAGACCAACAACCAAAAAATAGAGAGGAAAAAAAAAAGAAAGAGGGGGAAATAGCCATAACTTGGCTTTGAAGGAAATTTAGGGTTTGACTTGAGCAATGAAAACTGGTGACATTAACATCAAATGAAATGTTTTCCATTCACGGTATTATTTGATGGTCTTGTGTTTTCTTTTTCATTCACGGTATTATTTGATGGTCTTGTGCTTTTTCCCTCCTTTTAAGTGAGAGTTAAGTCATTCTAACAGTGTACATGAAATGTAATTTCCTTTTTTTTTTATATATTACAACCCCTCCCCCCCCCCAACATCATCTGGGAAAATCTAAAAATATAATATAAATTTGTTCAGAAACATATTTTATTGTGAATACTTACTGTAGATTTGATTTGGTTTCTGGGCAAGTCCAAGCTATTTTGGCAACTCTATCCCACGCATTAATGACAAATAATTTAACATAACTTAATTAAGAAATGATACATCTCGATTATTTGTTCAAGTTTAGGGGAAGGGTTCTGTACCTTTACCCCAAAAAGAAAAATAATTGAGATGTTTTATTTCATAATTAAGTTATGCTAAATTATTCGCGTGTGATAGAGTTGCAAAATAGCTTGGACTTGCCCTTCTTTGGTTTTCAAACAATAGCCTAAAATGAATCTACCTCAGCCCCTATCATATTGCACACTGTGTAGGTCCATGTGCATCATAACCAATATCGTGTTCAGTATGTATCCTATCAATCTATTTCATGAAGATTTCTGAGAATATGTCCATCCTGAGATTGAAAAAAAAAACATTATCACCACAAACTACATAAAATCTCATTACCCCAATATTTTTTAGTCCTTCATATTATAATTACAATATAAAGACCCTCCCATGCAAATTGACACAAAGTCCCATGGTATGACTCAATAGATACATAGTATATTTTGTCGGAATATATTTATATTATTGTTTAACAACGAGTGAAACTGACCAGAATGATATAATATGAAAAAAATGAGCAAAAATGATCACATATATTTATCAATAAGAAAACATTTCTAAAATTATAAAGAGTATCTCCATTATGTCCATTTATTATCAACTAAGGGTCTGGCAGAAAAAAAAAATGATTTTGATAATTCCTATTTTCCCTATGAAATACCCTATCATTTTCATATCACACTGCAAGACATCTTTGCCATGAACTCTACAAACTGGATGACTAGCAATAACATTACCAATTGAAAATCTCAAATGAAAATAATATTCTTTATGTTGTCCTATCTGCAAACCTTACAAAATATTTTGCGAGTTGAACTGATGCCTTATAGATGAAATATGCCATCATGAAATAAAGAGTATCCAACATTTTATACAAATATATTCAAATTTCATAATGTTAAAAAATTGGTTATCATAATATACAATATTACATTATTCATAAACAGACTACATCTATTACATCAGACAATGAAAAATTGCCTTTTGAAAATTTCCACAGAAAACTGGAGATGTCTTAGATATACAGCTACATGTAGAAGCGAAATTAATATAATATTCCAGTTTACTATTTGCAGCTCCCCTGATTATTACCTAACATCTTAAATAAAACAGATAGACTTCCTGCAAGAAGATTGCAAAAGTGCAAATGCAAGTACAAACATACAGTATCAATTTCTAATGAAGCTTTTATCACATCTCGACACTTACAATCTAAATCATTGAGTAAACTCTCTGTGTATTTGCAGCAACAGTGGATATATTCAAGCTTTGCTGAATGGCAATAAAAACAATATGTGTACGACCAATATCTGGGCACGCTAATGGCAGGTTAGCTAAAAGAGTGATGGGCTGAAAGTTAACACTGAGCCAATTTAGACGGCAAGCTAAATGAACCACTATAAACAAACCCACCATATTTTACTGAATTATTGATCACAGCTGCAGCCCAGGCACATGCTTCTAATTACAATATCAATTTCCAATTTGGTGGGTGATCAATCGCCAGACCTGTTTGATGTGGTTGTATGTTTTCGTAGTTTAGTTCCATTTCGTGAGGTTTGCAGGCTCAAAAAGCAGAGCAGAAATCATGGCCATATTTGCAGGTGCTTTTTGAAATGCTGCCCCATGTATTTGATTTTGCATGGTGTTGTGTTCGACTTTGATTTTGAGAGTCAATATGTTACAGATACCTGGATATGTATCATTTTCAAGCATTTACTGTGATATTAAGTTGATCTTATTTCTCCTGCCCTCCATCTCATTATTCTACCCTCTTTCCTTCCCTCTCTCTTTGATTTGAGTAGAAGAGGAAAAAATCAAATTCTACATGTATTTCTGATCCTTTGCATTTACTGAGCGAGTCCGAAAAAATAAACACCTAGAAAATTGTCATTAATCAGAAAAATAATTTATGAAATCCAAATGACTGTACATATTTTGAAAGAGTAACTTCTCTCACATCTTCTGGTACCATTTTTGTGTTGAATGTTTTTATGCTTGGATAAATATGGTACATTGTTTGCGAACATGTACATTTTGAATTGTGCAAAAAGTGGGGTAAACTCAAAACAAAAAAGCAACTCAATCCTGATTAAAATAGCATAACTTTTTAACTAAAATGTTTTGAGCCGTATTACTCGGCAGGGGTGTTGTTACACGTATTGACTACACTTTGTGTGAAAAAGAGATAGATATGTAGAGTCAAGCATGAGTGGGCACACGTCAAAGACAAAACAATCACTTTTCAAAAGTATTAAGAGGCCTTTTTAGGTCTGTAAGTGACCATTTACTCTTTGATGTGTGCTCACTCGTGGACAAAATAATCTTGTTTTTACACATAATCTAGTACATAAGTGTAACAACATCAAAAGTTATTTGGCTCAAAACCTTCTATCTAAAAAGTTATGCTATTTTAATCAGGATGGAGTTGCTTTTTTTGTTAGCTTTTGTCGGTTTGAGTTTACCCCCACTTTTACATACATGTATTCATCCATGTGTAAACACATACCACACAAAAATGGTACCAAAATATGTGGGAGAGGTTACTCTTTTTTTACATGTATAATAATAATGATTTCATGAATTGGTTTTCTTTTTAATGACAATTTTGTACATGTAGGTGTTTAGTTTTTTTCTGACTCACTCAGTATATCGTCGGCTTGGAGCCAGAAGGGCGCTATTGCAGATCAAGGATGTTCCGTTTGGAGCCAGAAGGGCGCTATTACCATTTGACTTTTGTACAGCATCAAGCGCCCTTCTGGCTCTCAACGGAACATCTATAAGATGCATAGTGCCCTTATGGTCCAACAGACGATATATTAGTATTGGGTAAAAATATTTTCTTGAACTTTCAGGTACACAAATTTAGTGCATCCCTGAATATTTACATTGAACCTACTGCATTTAATGACAGAAGTTTTTAATTTTTTTTTTACTTGTTATCTTTTTTTAAAATTATTTATCTATTATATTACGGGGTACTGTGTTAATTGCACACTACTTATATTAATTTCTCAACTTATATTATTATAGCCATTCATTACTTTGTTTAAAAATAAAGAAAATCAATAATACATACACCCCTCCCCCCCCTCCCCCTCCAAAAAAAGGCTGTTTGGTAATTACTTCAAATCTACACATTCACATGCTAGATGGCAGGAGAAACAGTGATAGGCCCTATATAATGTGCTTTGGTTAGTATTAACATCAATTTGATTTTTTAAAGTTGTTATGTAAATTTAGGGACTGGGATTAAAGATGTACTGTATAAGCCAATATTTTCGCGTCCAGATATTTTCGCGATTTTGGACTAGTTGGGGAAATTCGCGGAGCAAAATTTCGAGATTTTGGTGATGATTTCATTACTATAAATAGCCTTGTATTGAAGTGGAAATTTTCGCGATAATTGACTCGCGAAATTCGCGAAAATAAAGTCACCGCGAAAATAACACTTATACAGTATTCAAATCAAATTTATTTTCAGATTTTGGCATACTGGCATAACAGATAGATACATGAACATTTATTTATTGCTGTAATCAGGTAATACTTGATTCTGGAATAGGAGTGAATGAATAGAAGGAAATAAAGCAAAAGAAATTGTTGTGCAAAACAAAATGTACATCTTATCCTGCCTAAGCAAAGGTGCATACTCTACTGTATCAGAATTATCTGGTTAATATATACCATCAGATTCTAACAATATCAAACTTTTATACTCAACAATAGTACTACTGCACAGTCTAAGAAATGGATTTATTTATTAGATCATTTTTTACCATATCTCTATCTTATTACCCAAGATGATGCCACTGTATGATAGATTTTTGAGCAGTGATAAGGGAGTGAGGTTAGCCATACCCTCCAGCCAAATTGAGTTTCAATGAAGGAACATGAAGGGGTTGTTATCCGGTATCGCTTTACCCGATTCAACTTCTTCGACGCCAAGTTTGTCATTGTGAGCCCTGTCGTTGCCATATATTAGGGGTCTTTAAAGATAGAAGAAGAACGATGATGAGAAACGGTTCTTCCCTGAAGAGGAAAACAGAGGGGGGGGGGATAAGAGGAGAAAATGATTCGTAGATTTGCAATGAACTGAAATTGGTGGCAGACAGGAAGTCTGATTCGTTTCATGTGTATTACGCTTTCGTTGAAGAAAGGAACCGGCCATATCCCTAGCTGCTTTCCCCACCACAACAGGCCTTATGATCGAGTTTCCAAGCAAAAGCATGGTATGGAGCAAAATCAGTTCCCTTCTTTTCTGCTCCTTTCCACTTGTTTAATTTGAAAGATGGGTACGATATAAACAAAATTCAATTGACACATTGGTATTTAATCAGCGATCTGGTTCCACATTCTTTGCATTATGACCACATCCAACTAAGTCACATGTAAACATGGCAAGTTATACTTAATTATATCTTTTTCATATATGTGAATTCAGTTCATACCTTTCAAAGATATTTTTGATAAACCCCAAAAGGGGTAAAGATTACAATTACATTTAAAAAAAAAATTATTCGACAGACAAATGGACAGAAAACAAAGCAGAATTAAAAACCTACATTTCTCTTTAGATAGCTCTAGAACATAACGTAAGTATAAAAACCTAAAATTTCTCCCTTTTTTAATGAAGGACAGTCAAAATGCAAGGAGAGTTTTTGTATTCAACTGAAAAGGGAATAGAAATAATAAGGAAAGATGAAAGTGAGAAAATACACAGTACAAAGGTAGGAGGAGGGGGCCAACGAGCCACTCAAGTCCAACAAGATATAGGTCAGGTCATGCTTGACAAGCATACCAGGGTTTTAACTAGAATGTGATGATTGATTAGAATAAATGATGGTTAAACTGACTCTTCAAACTGATGACAAGGAAATGTTGTTGTATGTTGCTTTAAAAAAAAAAAGCTGAACCATCTTTTCACAACTGGCTATAAAGTAACATTACCATCAGGAGGAGAAGGCAACATTACTTTGGGAAGACAACTTGGGATTTTCCCTAATTTTATTTCCTGAGCAAATGATTGGTTGCATTTTAATAAAAACAAATACATACATGTAAACTACTTGAAAAAAATGACTCAGTAGACAGTGATGCAAATATTGATGTTACTGAAATTACCAGGTTCAGGGTGAAAAAAAAAGACTGGGGCAAAAGCATGATTTGCCCCCTACCCCTCCGGACTAAATGCTTAAAAAGCCCCGTCAATGAAGAAATAGGGCCCCTATAAATATATACATATTAATAACCTGACTGCAAATAACATTTTTATTATTATTAAAAGCACCACTTGCAAATTTTGTTCTTAACCTAAATACATTTGTACATGTATATCCTAGTATAAATTCTATTTTTAAAAAAAAGTTTTCCAACACATCCACATAAAAAAAAAAAAACATTTCAAAGTGGCATTTACGTGTATGCAACAATTTTACATGAATAAAAGTATATTCATCTTTTATCATGCAGTTGCCTTCTTTAAAAAATATATATATATATATATATATACATGTAGGCCAATATATTTGTGTAGGATCATTCAAAATACATGAAAATCTATGAATTTAGCATTTTTTAGTTCAAAGCATATTTTCAATGTTACATTTTCAAAGAAAAGATTTAGAAAATCACAGATGTGTTTGTGAATTAGAAATATGATTGTACTTGCCCCCAATATCATTACTCATTCACATATTTCTACAAATTAATTTCTCCCATCTTAAATACAAATATACATAAAGCTAAACGATAAAAATATTACGTGCTGTAATATAAGTTTGATGCCTCTTCATCGGTAAATCATTCTCAGCCGTACTGTCTGCACTTTCACAAGTATCACATGAATAAATTTTCGCACACACCCACTATTTCACTAAATCCTCCATTAATATGCCTACATTTATGACACAAGAACCATATATATATCCACACTTTCCTTAGATGGGGCATCTTAAATTTTCACCATTTTTTATGCCATTTCTTCCATACACAAGTTATGATATATGACTCTGAACTGCTTAAAAAGAATAAAAACTGATTTTATATACTTTCCTTTCCAACCGTCTTCTACAAATACTATGTTTAAAAATTATAAATACTAATGACAATTAAAAGCACACATCACTATTCAAAATACCATTAAAATTCTGTCATTATGATCAAATTTTTTTAGATGTAATTTAAAACAAAAACAAAATGAATTATGAAAAACCATAAATTTCCCTTTGATATAAAGGGTGCAAAAACTGGCAACTGTGGAAAACAGAAAAATAAATAGAAATTGTGAATGCAGAAAAATGTGAAACTCCACATCATCTCATAGCTGAAACTTTCTTTGAAAAAAAATTTACCATGTGCAATCAAGATTTTGATACAATTATATGTTGTGTCAAATAAACATCTTAATTTTTGTAAAAAGAATGCAAAGAGCATGATTGACAAAGTTATATAATAGAACAAGTAAGTGTATGTTTGTTTGTTTGAGCATTTTTTTTTTTTTTTTCTTTCTTTTTTTTCTGTGAAACAATGATAAATAAACCGATTGTGAACTATAATATAAACATAAACATGGAGAATACTGTATTAAGCTGCTACATGTATATTCAGGAGGGTTTTAACTTTCATTTTTGAAAATTGCTACTTTTCACTTCACTGAGACTATTTCTAGTAATTGAACACAAAAAAAAATCATAAAAACACACCCTCAAGAATTTCCCCATCTAGTCAAAAATTATGAAAATATTTGCTCTTAATTTTAGGTGTAAATATACCCATTTCAGCAGATTTAACATAATTCTTAAAACCTGTCATCAAGATAAGATGCTTTGACTCAATTGCGCCTTCTTCATTCTTCACACATTTTTAGGTACAGATGCCACTCTTTTGCACTAATGCACCATGTTTAATTTTTCTATTTTAAATATTAAAAAAAAAAATTGGGGGGGGGGGAGAGGAGTGTTTCAGTTGGAAAAAAAAAGTATTTTCTTGTTCCTACCTTGATCTCTTTGATGGAGGGTGGATGGATTCCTCTATTCTGGTATACTCCCCCTCTTGTGATGAATGTGATGAAACAGATGGAATGGGATCCACAGGCATCGTGTCAATTATTACGTAATCAAATCCACAATACAAATGTAAAAAAACACAAATTTGGCACTTTCCCCGCACAAAAATTCAGCTAGGTTGGATTTTTCTTCTTTCCACGATTATCATCATCTAGGAAAAAAAATGACCACAGCTCTAATTCATTTCTTCTTGTTTCCTACGAAAAGGGTGTCAGGATTTTGCTTCACTAGGAGCTGTGGTTTGGCGAATGAGATCCTTTTTTTATTTTCTTATTGCGTTGCGTTGAACTTGGAACACTTGATCCTGTTTCCTTATCACTTTGCGCTTCACAGATGTTGTGTAGTTGGGGATGCTTGGAATGTGCTGCCAAATTTTCTATAAACACAGGCTGGGATGGACTGTGGTGAAATTCGATGCGAGGTTAAAAGTTGATGATTGCACAACAAAAGAAATGACATTTGCGGTTGTTTTATCCACTGGCAAAATTCAAAAGAAACACTGGCTACTGCAGAGGAATTCTTTGTTTCGAATATTGAGATTTAAGGTACATGTATTGGTTATTCACTGAAATTTGAGATGGAAAAAGCTTGCAGGAATGAATGAAAATGTAATTTAAACTCAGCTGCAACTTCGGCTGGTGATATTTGCTCGATTCCAGTACATGCATAAAACACTTGCAAAATCCTCTTTCACAACCATCAAATGCTTCACTCAAAATCCATATAAAATATCAAATGTTTGTTTCTCCTTTCAGTACTAAATTACATATGTCTGACTGAATGTCCACCATTTGTGGTTTAAAAAGCCTCACAACTGCCATTCTGCTTGATCGTGAAATAATTTCTTCATGGCAAAGTCAACATGACAGCAAATATTGGTGAGTAATGCTGCAATGAAATGTCTGTGCCAAAGTCTACAGAAAAGGTGTTTTCATAATCAAGTCATGCCCACTCTATTGCCATTCAATTTTCCTTCTTTAATACAATGTAACCAAGCAATAAGACAGTAAATAGATTTCTTGCACGGCTCGCTACAATTCCAATGCTAAGTTTTCCTTTCAGCCGTGGTTTTCACGGGCGATTGTTACCGTTGGACCGTCGAACCAAGCAGGAAGGTAGTATAGGGAAGTATAACAAAAAGGACGCAGAGAAGTGTGTCTAAGTGCTGCAATGATTGAAGGTTGCAAAAACAGTCTGAGAAGGTAAATTGGCTGTGAAGACGTGACTGATCTTTGTGCGTTTCACGCTAGCCCGGGTCGACTCAATGCATGCACAAAGATTCGGGGGAGTCGCCTGCAGGGCGAACAATCAGACCTGTGTGGCGGCCGTGAGCCCCGGCACTCTGGCAGGTGTTCTGCTCACCACTTCTCTCGCTGCCCCTGCTGCCTGCCTGCCTGCCTGCTTGCTAGCCTGCCTGCCTGCCGGTATGGTAGAGATGCAGCTACAGGACAACCTCCTTTGATGTTATTGCTCACAATGAATTATTAATCCTTTCCCCGATATATCCGATCATGAAGTTAACTGCTCCTACTGTCTCTACAGGTCAACAAGCACAATGATTTATAGATTACCCCCAATGAATTACACTGGTTGTGATTTACTGCCAGATGATGCACTTCATACAGTTTCCATTAGCTCGCCAAGCTTACAAAGTCAACAGCTGACTGCTGAATCTATTCTCTTTCCGCTTTAAAAACATCAATCGGACTAACACGCTGCAGTTATACAAATGATTGGTTGCTGGATACTTGTATGTCGTGCAGTGAATAAGTCAGACAGTGATTTTAAAGGGTAATCAATCATAGAAAGCAAACAATTTGGGATTGGTTTGATGTCGGAGAGCGAAGCAGGTGGCTCCAACGTGCTCTCATACGCACACACAAATACACACAGGCAAGGCTAACCGTGGCACATGCCTGCTCCACATGGGGAGTAGCGTCCAGTCTCTTGGCTGCCGGGTGAACTTGATCACTCGCAGTTCTATCAACCAAACCAACCACATGTGTGATGTCAATTACATCCAAACACACTCCTCCACAAATGATGTAGGCCTATTTTATTTTCAGTCAAAAGTCTTGTCAAATCTCACTTTCTACAAATTATATAATTACCATCAACTTTTTTTCCAAAGCTGTTCAGGTAAATATTGGGATCAACTCTGAAACTGAAAAACAGTAATTTAATCTGGGTAAGGGTCCGTCTTGGTACTTTATGTTGAGAGGGTTGTTGACAAGAAGTCCATAATATTTGGGCAGATATAATATGCCGATCACTTCTACTGGTGCCCATAAGCTATCAAACTGACAAAGGTTTCAAAAGGTCATAGAAACATAATACGAAGACTAATATCCTGGCTAATTAAAGCTGCACAATCAATTAAAAAGAATATGAAGTATATGATCCTATGGACAGCCAGAAAGATCTCTTGAATATTATTAAAGTCGACGATGTTGGTATTCACTAGCATGAAGAGTTCTTGGAGCAACGCAACTATCCAGAGCACACACAGCAGTCCAATCAGCTGCTAGGGCATCAGTCTCTCCCCCACGAACCGCAGCAGAACGAAGAACACGAACCAGAGAGAGAGAGAGAGAACACAGAACAACACGACACAGGCGAGTACATATAGGCCCACCCAATGACCCAGCAGTCCTGTTTATTATTGTCACAACCAATTACTGGAGGCAGGGAGCTCTGGCCTGGCTGGCTGTGCACTGCAGAATATAATAGCCCTGGCCTATATTACACGAGTTCATTTGAGGTCACGGTATTACACACACTCATACACACAACCAATGCCTCGCAGCACAGTTCTATTCTTCTTTTACCTCAATCTCTCTTTCTTTCTCTCTCAATTTCTCTCCCTCTCTCTCTCTCTCTCTTCTCCCATTATACTCCTTCGTTAACAGTTATAGATAGATGAAAAGAATTGCGATCGTGCTTGAACATGGTGTGTCAAAGGGAAAGAGAGAAAGAGAAGAGAAAGAAAAGGCTTTGTTATTGTGCATTTGATTGTATCCTCCGCGTGAGTGTGTTTGACTTTGCGTCCAATCCTGTATATGCCTAAAGCAGCAGCTAGGGCAGCAATGAGTGTACAAGGCATGTGTGTGTATGAGTGGGAGGGTGGGTGAACGCTGTGTGATATGACAACGAACCTGCACACAGGCAATAATTTATCAAGGTTGTCCACCGTCTAGCCCTCCATCAAATGGCTTCCCTTTCCACTATTATCAATTCATTTGCATATTCATCATTTATCATCATTTATTGCATTTTATCAATTCCAACTACACACACATGTGTATTTCTAGCATGAAAAGCCTAATTATAAACCATAAATACTGGAAATATCAAGATTACAGAACAATTAAAAAAAAAAATTTTAAAAAAATTTTTTTTTTTTTTAAATCATTTTTTAATAAGAAAGATCTGAAATTGGAATAGTCGCTTCAAATTAATGAAATTTTACTAATTAGTTTCTGAGAGACATAAAAACACAAAAGGGTAAAGGGAAGGAATATCTAAAATATAAATATTAGGTATGAAAGAAAGTAACACACACCCGGTCAGATCAAGAAATATGAACATGACAATGCACATCAAATGGCTCTGGTTATTTGGGGGCCCAAAGCCTAAACGCTAATGACTGTAGTAGGCCTATATATTGAAACCACTTGGTAATGATTACCGTAAGTATAGTTCTATAAAGAGTTATCAATCATGTTTGTTTTATAATATGCCAGCCGGACCTCATAAAGTGTTGCTAAATGACACTGAAAAAACAATCAAGATATGCACCCATATAAAAGGTGATTACACTTTATTTGAGTTTCACATCCTTCATGAAAAGAAATTACACGCTATATCACATTACAGTCTTCAAAGAAATCTACCAAATGAAATATAACTCATGCTTTGGCTGTAGCCCCTATTGTTTCTGGTTTGTGGTTAGAACAAATAATTTCCTGATGGATTTTACAGATCTCATTTCCTTCCGTGGTGTTATTTGTCATCAATAAAACTCTCCAGAAAAGCACAGAATAAGCTTGATAGTGAAAAAAATAGATAAAAAATCTATCCCAAGTCTATTGTTTTATAGCAAAACCTTCAAAATCATGCATTTAACCTAATTCTCAAACTGAAAACACACCAGTTTGTGTAATTCACGCTTTGAATCACAATTGACAGAAGTAATATAAGACAATGTACATGTACATACATGTACATGTAGAGTGAAGTCATTATTTTATTTTTAAAGACAAATTGTTCACAGCTTGACATCATGTAGCCCATTCAACTGATCATTTCTAAAAATATGTATTCTGTTTTGATACATGTCACGCCAACGTTTTCACTCAATGACACATCATGCCCGCAATTGAGCAATCAGCACTCATTCGGAACTGTATATTTTTTCTTCAAGGCAAAGAGTGAAGCAACTAATTACTTTGCCGCTGTCCTAGCCATGACCTCAACTATCTACCTAAACATTCAAACCCCAATCTGGAGCGACGATTCCCCCATTATGCACCACTCATGTTAATTGGAGTGATGGTTTCGTCGCCATGGTATCCCTGATAAACAAGAGATGGCGTCACGTCGTACCGACTGCGTAGTAGACTTCAACCATCGGCGCAGGGGTTGGATCAGTATTAAATACTATATTTTTATTCATTAGATTGGAGTATGCAAAATGGTCACAATCCTCTGAAGGTATTCATGATATATATGTGTTTCAATAAATCATTTCATTTCCATTTCCACATGATATTTAGTTTGTAAGATGTACATGTCTAATTAGATGTGAATGTTTGTGTTTGAAGTGCGGTTTGGATTGGCAGGGAATGATGAGGTAATGAACAAAATTTACATCTAATTTGGCTGGATTTCATACTTTCTTTCCCCGTGATTTTCATTCAATTCCCATCAGATATTAACATTCATAGAATTAGGTGTTGCCATGATATACCTTCATGTGCACATACGTTTTCTTCCTTTATTTTACTTTATTTATTTTTCTGTTCAAATTATCTTTTTTGGGAAAAAATAAATAAATAACTTCTTTGATCAATGATCTTCAAAACAGCAAATGGAATTGTAACAACTTATGTATCTAAAATGAAACTCTTTAAATAGAATTTTTAAATAAATTACATGTAGGCTACAAGCTTTTGCTTTTCTACATCGAGTATATGACACATCGTTACAACTAATGGATGATTTTCTCCAAACTTGCGCAATGATGAGTTGCCAGTAGAAAAAATATCCAGACCTGAGAATGTTATCTATAATAATATGTACAATGTAGCAGGAATATTAAAAGAAGTATATTACCACACACATTTAATACAATATTCACACAATACATTGCTACATTGCTGCCGGCTTGTATCTACAAACTTGTCATTTCTCCTTATTTGAAATGGAACTAAGTCTGAACTCTACACTATAAATATCCACAGAAAAAAAATAATAATACCCATACTGACAGGAAAAATCTGAAAAATTCAGGGCACTGCAGCTTAGGCTACGACCGTTATTTACTTTTTGAATTTTCCACGAAAGCTCTGCCAATATCCATCCCGCAACACTGTGTTCGACAAGTTCTCTTTCTTTTCTTCTCTCACTCTTTCTCTCTCCTCCATCTTTTACTTTTCGTCACAACACGACACATGCAGGCAAGGGAGAAGAAGTTGGGAACGTTCAATCAAAATGGGGAAGGAAATTGTAAACAGAGTAGAGTTACTGATCAGGAGAACCCCAAAGTGCAATCTGCTCACGACATCCCCAGCACGATTCAAAAATTAGATGAAAGCCTATCCTCAAACCGCCTTCTTCTCAGGCCATATTTGGGGAGGTGCCCCGGCACGCCAAACCGACCCAAATTGCGTGTCCACCAGAAATTTAATTAACCTTTTGCGTTTTAACGGCTGTAATCTGCTCTTTGCAAACAAGAATTAGGGGATGACATTACCTTTAATATCACATCCACCTATCAATCTTCATTCCCAAGTCAGCCACAAAAAGTGAACTTTAGGATTGACAGAATTTATTCATTTGAACTCCTCTGCCAATAAGATGGCTGTAGGAAGGGGTACATGAGGATGACCTACTATTAGCCATTTTCAAAGTTGTTTCAATAAGCCCAAAAGAGCTGCAGGAAATATTGAAATTTTGACTCTTTTACAACCTTAATAGTCAGATATGGACTCAAACATGTATGCATTTTTGACAAGCTTGTTTGACGTATTTTGCTGTAGCAACTTTCGATGAATTTCAGATATTTTAATTATACAATATACAAAATAATTCATTATCTCAAAATTAAAAGTTAAACTTTTCCAGTCTCCTCTATCACTCTACCTTTTTTTCTCCCTATTTATTGAAAGAATACAGGTAGATTCATATATTTTTTTAATACACCATGTGCTGCAACAATTATAATCAAAATCATGTGCATCACAAATTACAGCAAGAAACTGGAACTATTATATAGGGGTCCATGCCAAATTACAGTTGCTAAGATTTGTGAAAGTTTAATGCCCTGAAGACCGTCATGGCCAAATCAAAAAGGCTTCATATCAGACACACAAATATCCTTTGGATCCTATACATCTCTCAATTAATGATTCAAAAACTACCGATCACTCGACACACACATGGCAGATAACCTTCGATGGTAATTTATGCATGGTACCAGTATAATTTTCTTCTGAACCATCATGACCTATTCACATTTAAGACTTCTCAGTAAAAGTACCTTGTTCATGCCATGGTCACAACTATTCGGACATGTACATGTATCTCTCTGCCTCTGATCTGCATCAAGATTTCAAAGAAAATCCTTGGGTCAGAAGCAGGAAGGTGCCACTGTATTTCAAGCATGCAGGAGCGAAGAGGCCACAATCTTTCACCTGAACAGCCATGTCAAGATTCAACCATTTGCAGGAGTTGTCAGCAACCAGATGCAGGCTAGGCTGCAGGATATGCTCTTACAATAACATGCAGGACCAGTTGAAACCATAGTATTATCTACATGTTACCCTGACCCAGCAAAAGTGACATTACAGTGAATGGTAATAGTGGTTGGTTTATGATGCTATCTTAACTGCCATGAGACGGGCTTGAGACTCTGTTGGCGACTTTCGTCTTGAAGACGTCTCCCGAGTCACTATGTCTCATGAATCTCTGCCATGTCTCATGATTTGCAGGAAAATTAAACATGGTTATATATATGAGATTTTTCTTCTGTCTCAAGAGATGTCTCAGAGATGTCTCATAGTCTAAGAGATGTAGATCTCTGAGTCTCGTAGTCATTGAGCCTCTCCTCAGGTGAGATGATAGTGGTGGGTTTGGAGTTGATTTTGAAGTATAAAGTATTGTTCTTACCTTGTTACTGCCTAGTAGAAGACCATTTGTGAGTTCAAATACGGTTGTACACAGGAAGACAGGTGGTTAATGGAGAATGGAAAGTGCAGAGCAGTTATTGCTCTATCTGAAGACCTACATGTATGGAAAAAGGAAAAAGAAGAAATTTAAAAAAAAATTATCAATGACAATATTAAAAAAAAATTTAAAAAATCATGAATACTAGTGATGTCATTTGTAAATTTTACAAGAAAAAATATGAATAACTCATAGCCTTCCCTTCTGGCTTTTCACAGAATAATATATAAAGACAAATTTAACGAAATTGGATTAAAAATCTCTATAACCAATGAAATAATTATCAATTCATAAATTTCCTTGGCAATTCCCAATATGCACATGTATAAAGGGAGACTCCCTCTCAGACCATGAGCTAATAAAACTGGACCGAATTGTCCGCTGGATGACCCTTTATGGTGGTGAGAAACCTCTCAGTTGACATAATCAAAGTGAGTGCCCACTGTGATTGAGACAATCATAACACTTCATTCACAAATACACACAAAGAGGGCTTGCCATTACCAGTTCCTTGGATAACAAGGTGAGACCATTATCACATTGACATGACCAACTATAGAATGATAAACAAACAATTACATTATAATATGTTGTTGGTTTGTAGTCAGTTTCATGTTAGAAATGAGGTATATGTACTTGTGACAATAACCTAAATGCTCATTCAAAAGTATAACTATGCATATTCTTACGACGGTCATTAGCAATTTCAATAATATATCACAAGTGAATTACAAAGGTCTGCTTTCACGTTTAAAACATATTATTTTGTAAAACTTTTTTTCAATATAAAAAATAAGTATTCCATCATTATTATTTTTTCTATACCGTGGACCCTACTTCATGCCTAAACTCAGTGATTATTAGTAAAAAGTTAACTTGAAAGTGTAGATAGTAGTGTAGGCCAACTTGTAAATCTTTGTTATGATAAAATAATCTCTCTCCAGAATGAGCCTTGTTCCAATCATAATCCAGTCAAATACCAAAACCTACCAATATTACCAACAAATAATATGGCAAATATAGGCAGTACATGTGGTTTTATTTTCTGTGTCATTCTCCTTGGTCGGACTGAAGCACACACCAATGGTCTTTCATCAGGTTCACCCTGGAGACCAGACATTAGATTACATAATCAGCCTACAGGATTACCATCAAGGATAACCATTGTAATCTTCCAAGGCAGTGTGTTTGTTCAGTCCTGGATAAGTAGTGTCATTAGTGTAAACACACTCAATGGACATACCATGGAAGTGGTCAAATACCTCATCACTGGAAAGATCCCCTGAGTATGACCTCAGATGAGGACACACTCAGCCTCAGTGCACAATAAACAAAGTTCATTTCAGGTCATTGGAGGAGGGGGGAAGTGGAGAGAGAGAGAGAGTGTGTGAGAGGGCAAGTCTGGCCTGACAAGAATGACCTGCAAGGAACATCCCCTAATGAATAACCACACTAGACTGGGCATGATGATACAAATTGTGTCCAGCGGAGTGGATAGATCTGTTTCACCAAGGGATTTTAAACTTTATCCCCTTCTCTCTCTATATATATCCCCTCTTCTTCACATCAAAATTTATGCTTCTCCAGTAAATCAGCAAAGTATTCTTGTCACCCTTTTTTGTAAAGTGTTATTATAATCGTTTTTGATCGGAATCGGAATCGTTTCTACTTTTTTTTTTTTTTTTTTTTTTTTTTTAGTGCTCTGTATGCCAAATCTGTATGATTTTTTGCTGTAATATTTTCCACAATATTATTACCGGGTAATATATATAAATTGAAACCTAATAAAATGCATTTCTTTGGAATGAAATAATTAAATATCTTTTCTTTTACAAGAATAAATTTGTAACTATTAAAAAATAATTATAAATTAAAATAAACCTGGTGACTTTTCCCAAGAATTAATAAGATGCGATGATGAAATAATTATTGGCACCTTCTGTAAAACTTTTTTTTTTTTTAAAGACCTAAAAAGTCGGGTGCGCCTTATACACGAGTGCGCCTTATACACGGTAATTTACGGTACATAAACCACTCCTTCATTCTTGTAGAAAATGTCACTGTTTTGTTTGTTTTATGTTGGTTTTTGTTGGTAGTTGTTTTGTTTTTGTTGTTGTTTTTTTTTAACAGAAAGAAAGATAAACATCTAGGCCTTTAACCCACAACCACGGAAAACCCTTGGGTCCGATAATCAATAGACAATGGCAGTCATTAGTTTGCAGGGACAAATCCATGGTCTTTGTAGATACATGTACTGCATAAAACAGAGTCTGAACGTAGGAGACTAGAATCAGATGTGTACTGTGGCTACGTGTACTCCCTTTTGACACACTCAGTGGGTACGGCTCTAGTCTCCTCTACAGACATTCAAGTGTCAAATTAGAGTCTGTGTTTGTAGACTGGGCAGTCATTGACATGCAAAAGGCTCACCTTGAACATCCAATATAACCTAGATACTAATATTAAAAAATAATCAAAAATTACAGTTACATCAAAAGTGTGAGTCAATTGGCATTAGATTGGATACCACATGGTACCACACACTTTACAACCTCGTCAACAGATTTATACGATATTAGAGGTGTGAAAACACAGGTTGAAAGTTTGAAATAGTCCCACAGAAGCAGTTAAATGTCACTGTTGTCACTTCTCTAGACCTCTTTCCTCTACTGTAATAATTATAGACCTGCCAATTGTCCTTGACATGGTTTCACTTGCTAGCAATGGACTCATAAAAAAATTGTGAGCTTGTGACTTTATCATCAAGTTGAGACATAAATCATGTGACAGTTAAAGTTCAAGTGTTCCTCGTAAGAACTAGAGTTAAATATATTGTATAGTGAAAAAAAAAAATAGATATCCTGCATTTCTGATTTTTGGATACATAATCATGTATGAGAGAAGATCACAACCCAAAAAAAAGTTTGCTCAGAAGTTTTACCATTTTTGAGAAAATTACATCATTATGTTAATTTGGGGGATCTCAAGGATAAAGATGTTTCTTACCTTACTTAGGCGATTTACCAAAAGAATAAGCCGCGGCCTTTTGCGTGAACCCGCGCAACGGCGCTTGAAACCGAATGTACTAATCCCCTCCAAATAAGTCAAATGAAGAATAATAAGGGAACGGTATATCCGGCATATAATCCTGCTTTGCTTGTTCTATTCAAGTTGATATGTACAATGTATATTTCAAAATAAAGACAAAAATTTGAATTTTCAAAGCAGAATAGTAAATTTCCAAGAAAAAAAAAATTGGGTACACTGATACATGTAAGACACACAGCATTCAGGGAATTTCTTCCTACCAATACCCATTTACATGTACCTCACCTGGGTTGAGTGAGGCATGAGTACATGTATATCAGTGTCTTACCAAGGACAAATGTAAAGTGGCCGAGATTCGAACCACGTATACCTCATGATCAACAGTATGCGACCGTTCCACTAGACCATAACACATCTACTTCTGAAGGACTTAAGAAAAAATATCCTCAGTGTACCCCCTCCTCCTGTTCCCCCCCCCCCCAAAAAAAAAGGTGGAAAATGAATGCTAATGAAAAAGTGAGGTATTGACTCCTCAAAAAATTGTGGATTAAAAAATGTTAAGGTTTTTCAGACCGGGCTCAAGACCAAGGGTGTTCAGTCCACCCAGTACACCAAGTTCACCAGGTACACACGGTATATATTCATCCAAACACACTCTTGATACCAAAAACCTCATTAAGACTTTAAACTTTGTTTTAATTACAGCAAAAAGGTCAAGAAAAGGCACGTGCAACTCTAGAGAAGTTTACAGGAAGCAGAAATATACCAGGTCTTTATCTGACCTTTCAACGTGCCTTTTCTAATACTGTAATCTCAACTCTTTACTATTTCTGTAAAATGTAATTATACTATACATTTCACGATATTAGCCCTGGAACATTCCAGAGGTTGGGGAGTTCATTCATAAACAAAGAGAAATATAGCAGACAGGAAAAATAATGGAGAATGATATTAGAAGAAAGAGCACTCCAAGATATTTCCTCTCTTTGGCAGATACCTGCAAGCATGCCACTTAATGTATTTAATTTCGGAGTGCATTAGAAAATTAGAAATGTAATGGGAGCGTAATGCGCCTTTACCTTCCCATCTGCGAGTGTGGGATTTGATTTCTGCGCATTATGCCACATTGCCATCCCCTTAATTACATAGAATGCCTTCAGTATAAAAAGAAGAAGCGGTATTGCGATATGACTCTTATGGATTTTTGCCAGTTGCAGATTTAATCAACGGTGTGGAGTTGTGAAGGGCATTTGGAGTAGGACGTCTGACACAGATTCCACCACAGAAAAACATTTTTTAATTATTTTTATTTGGGGCTATTTTTTAAACTTAAGACATTGGGCCATATGCATATATGTAAAAGCAAGTAATTGCTTTTAATAGAATTTTGCTAACGCATTTTTTTTTTTTCTTTGATGATATTATGATATTTTGCACTGTTGTTATGATTGTAATTGCTTATTTTATCATTTATGAACAGAATAAATGAGTATTGAATTTAATTTAATTTAATTAAAAAGTAAATGTAAAATTAAAGTTCTCTTAAATTTTCATGCATACCATGCACTGAACCATTTTGTATTAAATCTTCAAGAAAAATGAAGTAGGCCTACTATCAGGGTCCTGGACTATGTATCACTAAATTTCCATAAGTTTTGAAGGATTTTACAAATGACTGGTGATTAGTTCTTGTGCTAAATGATTTAATCATGTGATTAGTACAGCATCCAAGAACATAATCCACTCATTCATAAACTCATTCACAACTTTGCAAATGACTTAGTGAAACACCCCCACCCCAGTACTATTTTAGATTTGTGGTGTATATGAATAGGGTTAAAATGTATATATATCTAAACAAGGTTCAAGCATAGTATGGTTGGAAGGATGACTTTGATAAGCAAGCTCAGTGGAGTCACTAGAAGAAACAGTGCTACCCTGCTGCTTTACAAGGCAGTCTCAGCCAAAATGTCAAGGTAAAGTACGCCTGTTTATGCATCACGGAGCACACGCTCTCCCGACTTCCTCCACCTTTTCTCCACCCCCTTCCCTTGTTTTTATCCCTTCAAAAATCATTGATTGCTACTGACACTGACAAATGTAGCACTACCGTAATTCCTTCTTTTTGTCTAACCCAGCGGATACGTCAAATAGGCGGAAAAGGCTCTATATACCAAGTGCGGCAATTGCACATTCTCGGCTCTTAGTCTCTTAAAGAGAAAACGCAACTCTTATACAATGGCTATCCTTCAAAAAAGAGGAGACTCTTTCAAAGCCCATTGTCTGCGTTATTGATGAAAACTGGGTTCGTATTGAGAGGAGCAAACTCATAAGGACTCGTTACAAAAAACTTGATTGGACCATTACAGAGTTTATACTCTTTACGAAGTGCTTGCTATATATATCCAAGGTTAGAGATAATACAGTCTCATTTTCACAGCAGGCAGGCAGCCTTGGATGGATTAGTTTCAGATTCATTCTCAAATAAACTTCAATTTCTCAGTGGTAATTACACAGTGCTTACAGTCAACAAACTATATTTCATTTCATTTTTTTTTTTTTTTAAATGATTACCGGTATTGATAAGAATCATCCAAATTGCATCCTCCTCTACAATTTTATACACTAATCTCTGGTAAAGTTTCTGTATGCTGTGTGCACCATATTAGGTAGCCATAAAGCAGGGTAATCATTCAGGCATGAAAAGTGAGTTTAAGAAAAAACACTGAAAATATTTTAGAGTCACTGCGAGGGAGCGAAGTGACCGAGCGGGGGGAGGGTGTGGGCCACGGTGTGGACTTTTTTCAATTTGGGGATCAAATCGTGCAATCTAGTGCATTCTTTCATGAGATTCCCACCATAGTATCTGATGGGATTGAAGGTAACTTTTAAGGTATTGCACAATACAAGCTCTAAATGAAAATTTAAAAACTGTGTACAAAGGGAAAATGATGCATCTGGAGTAAGAGGTGAGCTGAAGTAAATGTGTATTGCTGGAGTACAAACAAAAATAATGTTCTAACCTCCTACTTTCTCAGTAGATATCAATCCTGGCTTTCTCAGCACTCATTAGATTCAATTCCATCTCCTACATGTACAATGTAATTCTCCTCTTTCATTTCAGAAGCTTATGCTAAAGTGTCGCGTTGTGGCGCGGCGCGGCGCGTTAAAAAGTGGAAATAATCGACGAATAAAAAAATAAGGTGTCTTTAAAGCGTCCTACAAAAAAGGAAAAGATTCAGAATTGTTGGCACGTATTGTGTGGTGTGGGCGTGTGTGTATGTGTGTGTGTGTGTGTTCGGGTGTTTGTGTGGTTTGTGGGTGTTTGTGTGTGTATGTGTGGGTGTGTGTGTGTGTACTGCATGTTTGTATGTTTGGGAATTTCGTGAAACAAATTAGCACCAGGTATTCCCTTATTCCTTGGAATTGGCTCATTCGGGACAGGACTTGTTTTTAGATCAACTTATATTTCTCCTCTCCAAATTGACAGCATTAGAATTTTCCTTTCTACTTCTACATCATTTCAATTACTTTATCAAATTGCTCAATTGTCGATAATGTGTCAAATAGTTTTAAAATAGCAATTAACGCGGAAATCGATATGTATTGATAATATGTTGCCAATTTAAGGAGGTGTCTAAACAATTCCAGTAGTTTACCTCACCTGTACCTGGATCGAGTGCAGCACAATATGGATGAATTTCTTGCGGAAAGAAATTAATGCCATGGCTGGGACTCGAATCTGGGACCCAAAACAGTGTTGTAAATTTACTAGCAAAATAATGGTAGAAAAGTTTAGAATTTTCTTATTTTGACATATAGAGCCGTGACCTTACATAGGCTTTATACTGCCTTATACTTTATTATAAATTTCATTGAAATTCGCAATTTAACAATGTGAACGTGGACCAGGACCAGGAGTGGACCAGGACTAGACCATCGCGATTTCTGATTGCTGCTGATGTCATAGCTGCCGATAGCCGTAACAGGGATCGACCGAACTTTTCATCGTTTTGGAACTATTAGTCACACAATTTTTGACATACACAAACACACACACACACATGCACACTAACCCCATACAAGGGCTTAAGCTAAAGTCTCGAGTCCGAAAAAATGATAATCATTTCCAAAAATTTCACAAAAATCGATCCAGAATCTTTTCCTTTTTTCGTAGGACGCTTTAAAGACACCTTATTTTTTTTTCGTCGATTATTTCCACTTTTCAGCGCGCCACACCGCGCCACAACGCTACACTTTAGCATAAGCCCTTTCAGAATGACCAGAAAACATACATAAGTAAACTAACGTTACTAATTCCTTTGTTTTCTTCGCTTCATTAGTTTCTTTACATCATCAAAAATCTAGTTGTAGATTCAAGATTGGTTCTACTCACAAAAACTGAAGTAAAGAAGAAAAAAAGAAAGACTAGTGATGAGTTCTTGGAGAAATAAGTCACAGTGTTGACTATCCAATACAAAAAGTCTAGTGCCATGTGGCATCGGGAACGCGCGGTGGGTCACAGGCTGAAGTGAAGACGATGCAAACTCAGGAGACTGTAGTAAAGTCACGAGAACAATTCTATGCTATTTGCAAGTCTAGAACTCCATGGCCACGATCACATTAAACAGTGATAAGGTAACTTGGCGAATGACACAATGTTAATTCGCAAAAAACTTTGATGTCTGCGAAAATAATTCCCCTGAAAAAAAATCCACAACGTAGAAACAACTCTTACGCGACCGCGAACGAACATTAGCCATGCACAGGCGAGCGTGCCAGCGTCAGCATGCACGATCACTCCGATACGGGGGAGCTCCGGGGTGCGAAATTGCGACACACACAGAGCCACACGGTTCTTCTTCTTCTTTCGTATTATGGTAATGTGAAAAAGACAAATTCAAAAGAAAAATTGAAAAAAAGCTGGGACTTTGAAATTTCCGTGTGTTTTTGTTTTTTTGTTCCATCCGCAGAAATGGATATCAAAATTTTAAAAAAAACAGAAATCCGCGGAAACGCTGAAATTTTCATGCCTGATTATTAGGTAACACTAAGTACTTTGTAACATCCAGTTAATATTTCATCAAGAGCAATTTCATCTTTTTGAATTATCAAACATTGAGAACCAAATGTTCTTCAAACTTTATTTTGCTTCATCATAGGCCTATAGCTCAAAAAAATAGTCTTAAAAACAATCATCAATGAATCAGCAGAACAAAAGGAAAGAAGCACTTGTAGTTTTGTTTCCATGTAATTAAAAGAAAACAAGAAGATAAAAGATAATGACACAAGGTTAATTGATACTTTTTATCAAGGATGTTGAACTAAGAACACTTAAATGATTACAGTACTTGTGTTTATGGTACTATATTTTGCTTTGTTTAATAATCCTTGTACTTTTTAAGTGTTACCTTCAATGTTATTTCTGTTTACTTGTTTTTCATACTTGCTTTTCAGGAAGTACTATAGTAAAGTAGATAATAAAATGGTTAAAATTGCTACAACTTTCACTATTTCATCTTATCAGGGCTTGACATTGCCTAAGAGTAATAGTAAGAGGGTGGGATATACCACACACACACACACCCCAAATATTACATTACAAACCCCTCCCACACCCCCACCCCCTATTTTCTAAATGCAAACCGACAGCAACATAAATGTTAGTCCAGTTTGAGTTGTAGAAATGGCTATAGCTGCATACACAAAGTACCCCAAATAGTAAATTGAACGACCACAAATTCATACAGGGGCTACATGTCTGTGCACATTAAGACCCTATATGAAATTTTTGTGGGACCTAAGTTTGGCATTTTACTTTTTCTTGAATCTGAGACATACCATAAGCATTAACAATAAACAATCCTGAATTATTGTCTTTACATGAGAAAACTTGTAACACAAACATCTTTGAAGTTTGAAAACAAACATTGCAGGAAAACTTCACCCTGGGTTTAAAGAAAAGAAAAAAATGAGAGAGGGTTTGAAGAAAATCGAACAAAAAATAACAAAGTAAGGAATATGTGTTGATTGTGCGAAATCATGTACAAGCTGATCTCCTATATATGTTACATGTATGTAATGTAAATTCCATAAAGTGTCATTTTTTCAGAAAAATTTTAATTATTTCACAAGTGCGGTCAATATATCATCAAACCTATGTTCATATACATGCCTCTATCAAATTGAGCCATTCCTTTTTCAAGAACCATGAAAAAAAAGACAAATTTATGGAATTTACATACACATCACATGGGAGAGCTGCTCGCACGTGACGTCACAAGATCAAAACTTTAAATAGGGCCTATACATAAGTTCGCCATTTTGTGGTCGATTTTCTTCAAACTTTCACTCATATCTTTATTTTATTTTTCTGCATTTTTTAAAACTAGTAAAATTCCAGGGTGAAGTGCCCCTTCAATGTTGTTTCAGGATCAAAGAACTGTAGTGTACCTCCATGTACATTGCACATGGGCATGAACATGTTTACGCTAATAATCAATTTACAATTCCCTCCAAATTCCTGCAAATTTTATTCAAAGCAAGTATCCAAATTATGGTAAGTTTGGTTTGAATAACAGGTTTGTATTTTATCTCTACCTGAGATCTAATAGATTTGCATGATAAATCTAACCGACTTAAACAGACAAGCACAAAGCTGGATTATGTGATGTAAATGTGTAGCAATGGCTACATAAGCAAGATTAGAATGTACCTCAAGAAGGCAAGATGGGAGTCAAGAATTATTCAAGGTACAGGGACAGAGAGACAGATAAAAGTGTAAAATGTGAACGTAATCATGCCCACGAAAGGGCAATGAGCTGTAAGCATAGAGCAAATCAGAAGGAAAGATTCAGCTCCAACAGGAATGAAGAAGTTGATCAAAGAATCTCAGTCAGATCTGTCTCCCTCCATCTCTCTCTCTCTCTCTCTCCTTTTTTTTTTTTTTTTTTCTTTCTTTTTTTTTTTGATCACTTCCCATCCTATATATTGATTTCTCTTTATTTAACCCCTCTCTCTCATTCCCTAAATGTATATCTCTTTCTCTTTCTAAATAGTACCCTTTACATATCTTTCTCTCTCTCTCTCTATCCAACCACTACATGCATATCTCTTTTCTCCTTCAATGCCTCCCCCTTCTTCATTTTGATCTTTCTCTCCCAATACCACCATGAATATCTCTTACTTTCCCTGCCTCTCTCACTCCTCCTTAAAATAAAGATATTTCTTAATTTCCTCTGTATAACTTAGTATAACCCTCCCTTTCTCTTCACCCCCTACTCATGTCTTTCTTCATCACTTGTCTCCCTCTCCATCTCCCCTCCCTCTTCATCCCTTCCGTCTCTCTCTCTCTCTCCCTCTCTCCCTTTACTTCTCTGCCAATGCATGCCTTATAATCATATCAATCACTGGAATAGTGAACTTCTTTCTGAAGCGAACACAGTGTCTAACGACTTGCTAAGTATGCAGAGTTTGCCTCCGCCCCTGCTGTGATTTCCAAGCCCTAATATAATAAAGCCAGACAAATGCTCAGAACACCACAGCAATTAGCATTCGTCAGACTTATCGTCAGTCTTATCGTGCGGCTTTTCTCCCAACAGCTCTCAAAGACAAACGAGGGAAAGAAAGCTTTTATAAACCCATAACGGATGACAGAGATGTTCAACACCTCTCAGATATTGATTTTCTCTTTCTTATTTCACTGTTAATACCTCCTTGCCATTTACATACAAGTTGTGTATCTTATGTGGTCAAAGGAAGGGGATGGCTGACTGGGTGCATGTCTTAACGTTTCACTCTTTCGTTGATTGAGTCACAATTTGCACCCCGTAGTGTTCCCGTCGTGTTTACCCGCGTCTTGTTTTATCCTCCCACAACGGTCAGTCATGCACCAGGTTTAAAGCAAACTGCAATTAAACTATTGCAAATGGAAAACATATGCCAATATACTACTTTAAAACAATCAGCTTGTATGTATACATGTAGAGCTCGAGGCTTTATACTGCTAAGGTGCGGCAGACATAGAGCTCAAAATTTCAACTCCAGACCCTTTGACATTGAAATTCAAAATGAGTGGACATTCATACAAATCCAAAACTCTTGATCAATCCAGATCCCCCTGTGCAAAAAGTTAGTGTAGTGCCATGTAGCATAGGAATTGACTCACAATTTTTGAATTACAATCATCTTCTTAACCACAATGATATAAAGTTCATTCCCATTATAACGAGTTGCCCAGGACTACGCCTATTAGTAAACAAAATCTTGTCACGCTGGACCCTAAGGCAAAGCGAGCTGAAGATGTGTCTCATTGTAATGATATCTTGTTTTATCAATGCTCATTATAACAGGAGTAGACTGTATTTTTAATTCAATCCACAGAAGCAAATTCAAAACGAGAACTGTCCAACCCCACTAGAAGATAGTATGCAGAGACAACATGGAAAGTCAACAAGCCCACTGTTCCAGCCTCGATTGTAACAAACGATACTCCAAAACCAAAACGACCAAGCCTGTTGAGTAGACTACCGGACAGAATCGGCCAAAGGCATCCAGCGTCTAATGCGCATTACCAATTGACGTCCACTGGAGCGTGACCATTCAGGCATTGATCGGCCGAGTTCATACTGACCTTGAATTTCACACGCATGTTGCAATGCCACAAATTAGTGCTGCTACAGGACTACAGAGTTACTCCCACAGTCCGTTGGTAGAGTCAAGGTGTCAGAAAGTTTCTCAAAATGACTGGATCAGGACATGATGTACACTATTTTTTCAACCTTTTACTTGTTGATTTTGTTTAAAATACAAATGGTTTATGGGAGCTCAAACTTCATTCCATCGAAGTTATATAACAATTGAATCGCACTTGGGTTTAATGTTGTTAGGAAAGACTTCTGGGTTTAATTGTATACTGTTTCGTATACAACAATCGTCATCAGAGCATCATGTGTTCTACAATGGCTTTATAATTCAGGATATTTAAGCTTCAATTGTTGATTTGGTTAGATATGGAAATGGTATGTGGAATATCTCTCTTTTAAACTACAAACTTAATATTTTCAAGATCCCTATATCTGATGATCATATTTATATAATATTTTCAAGATTTTCACCTCATGTATAACTATATACATGTAATCAAAGACGGTAGACTCTAAAAAATATTCAGGTATAATTTGTAGCCAATAATAGACCCCTCCCCATCGTCACAACATCCATGATCTTTCATCAGTCAGGGTCCCTGTATATAACTCGCCTGCTGATACCAATTAGGCCATGTCCACAGTGATTAGAAGCAAAGGAAAGATGTCTGTATTCACGCAGCAAGAAACCCTCTAAATCGTTTGACAGTTTGAAAATTTTTGTTTATTATAAATTTACAGACATGAGATCCTTAAAATTCAAAGAAATAAACATAAATAATTTTAACAAATTGCAATTGGTATAGTTAACTATAAATGCATTGTAGGGGGTGCGCTTACTAAACATTCATAAATTTAAAAGAGTGGAGGATAATCCCTACTTCAGTTAATATTCTTCATACACATCAATAATATATTACATTGTTCATTTGTCTACCATTCATTATTAAATGAAAGAAAAGAAAATAATTATCAGGAAAGAAGAACTGGGCCTAGATGTCCCAAGTTTGGATATTGAATGTAAATGTTTAGCTTAATTAATTACATCCATGGGTTCTAGAACATTTATATCAAATGATAAAAATATATTGGACCCCACTAGTTACACAATATTTCAAATCATCTCCCAGTCTACAGAAAATACATTTGTTTTAACATAACTTTTTTTGTGTTTGAATCAAAGCCACTTGTCTATAAATCAAGAATGAAAAGAAGGCATTTATGGGGAAAATCCTGCTATTTAATTGGAGCATGCCTCCTAGGGAGGTTGTCTATGGTGGGCGGGGCATGCCTGCAGTCTGGAAACAATAACTATTTTGATGACACTCAAAATGCCCTGATGCATCACTGATCATGCATGGTTAAAAAACTCATACACAGTGTACGAGTACATGGTTTATACTAAAGGGGAACTCATATGATACGAAAAAAATATCAATATTCTTTTATTTAAAATAAGGATTAGTCAAGCATAATTAGTACTTGGTACAGTACTTTTCACAAATATTCAAATGATTTTCTTACTTACCACATACATGTACATTACATGTACCAAGTGTTCATAACAAATTTTGTCTTTCAGTCTTTCAATTTTTAGTATGTTGAGAAGAATCATTTGACTTTTTTTCTTTTCTTTTCTTTGTGTTACCTTTATCAATTAAAGTATGTCAAGGAAAAACGTATAATTGTTCAAACAAAATGAATCCAGTTTGGCATGACGAATTAACCCGTTGAATACTGAGAACTTTTTACAAAACCGAATGAATTGTGGTTGTCAAGCATGCTTGCAAGAAATTAGTTTCATTTAAAGGTGAAACAAAGACATCTTTAAATAGATCAATGTCAGGTAATTCAAATTATATAAGTTCTTTATTATGTTTATGCAAGCATGAGTGAAATAAACGGTCATCAAGAGGGATGTTTTATGTTTCTTCAGCCCGCATATATACGGGCTTAGTATACAACGGGTTAAAATTGGCACCAAAGTTCATTATTTTTCTCCAAATCCAAATATGAAAGGTGTAATTGTAAAAGATAATCGTATAAGAATTACACAAATATATAAAAGCAAAGACTCCTCTTTTTTTCTTTTTGTAAATTATTTATTTATTAATTTTTTTTTTTTTAATGTTAATGTTTGCTTGGTTTTTGTTTGTCTTTTTTTTTCCTAGTTTTGACAAATTAACGTGTTTTTTTTTCACATTTCCAATTTGGCTTTTAAAGTTCTCCCAATTTTGAGTGAAAATGTAAATAAATAATTTGTATGTGAATGCACTTGAATCAATTTGGTATAGTCAACAAATTAAAACTTCATAAACCCTCATATTTTGTAAATTACTTTGATGTCATTCATTGCCAAAATTAATCAAATAATAAATAAATATGACTTCTTCTTTTTTTGCTGTTCTGAGCTTACTTTGAATTTCACTTTCTCTCATTCTAAGTGATTATGACGCTGTATCCAAAGACTCTCAGAAAGATCTTCGAGATCCCGCTGAGTATTTTCCACCCTTTTTCGACTCTTGGTGATTGAAAGAATTCATGACTTGAGAGAACATTAATAATCAAGGCGTGTCTAATGAGCATTTGGTGGGGAGGGGGGCAAGTAAGAGAATGCAAGGCAACAGTGATGGAGGGAATGAAGCAGAAGAAGGGGAATGTGTCTCCAGCAGGGGAACTCATACATGTGAGTCAGTCACACCTGTGAGGCCATACTCAATATCAACACCATACCAAGCAGAAGATTATATTACAAGCAATGGCAGAGATTGTGGTCGGCTAGGAGTCAGTCTGCAGTCAATTTGGCAGTATGACAGAGGCGTTAGATTGACAGTGTCCTCACCTATAATGTCCTCCATTAATAATACCCTCGAAATGTTTGAATAAGGCATGTGGTCCATTATGAAATACAATTTCAACATGATTACTGTTGGGCTTGGGAGCACACGCTCATATCAGCATGGGTGCTAGAAACAAGAGAATAGTCATGAATGTGACATAATAGATGTATTAGGATTGTTTGATTGGTACAAAACAGACGTATAGTGATTTATCTAAAAAAAAGTGGTTTCAAACATTTTTTAAATCTAAAAATGTGGTTCACATACTGTTTTTTTAAATGAGAGGAAATAAAACAAATAGAAAAGTTATGTCACAAAATGTTATGTCCACTTAAAAGAGAAAATGAACATGCATTCATGCATATCTATTATTACATGGAGTTAACCCCTTTATAGTTCTCACCGGATGCTGCATGTTACCAAGTGAAGAAGACTACTATTCTCTCAGAATGAATTATCTGATGACAAAATTCAACTTTATAAATATCAAAAGATGTCAATCGATGCCCTTTTGGTGCAGGCTCTGCAGACTTAAACATTATCAAGTGAAAGTGATGTTTTATATGCTGGTCAAATAACATGCAGAAATACATGTGTTAAAATCAGTTCCTAATCATGTAAAAACTGAAAACCGTACATGAACCACTCACTTCTAAGGGAGAGAGATGTAGAGACCAGAGAAGTAGATGGGACATCATTCTTGCGTGGTGTTCCACGTGCTTCATTTAGCGATGTACGAGAGGCAGCAGTGGCTTTGACAGTGCTCTCTGCGCTACACCATGCCTGTCAATTTGTATCAACTGTTTCAATTACAACCACAGATTATGCCTCAAATTGGCATGTGCATGGCACACCAGGGTGTGTCAGAAAAAAAAAATCACCCGGTGGTATTCAATTTTTTCAGAGGTTGGTTTATTTTTCTGTTTCTACAACTAAAAATCCACTATAGATTCCTTACATGAATGAACAAACTATTCTGAAATAGCCCTCACATTAGCTATACATTCCTCATGCTTCATGTTAACTTGAAATTAATGTTATGATTAGAACCACAAATTAAATCTGAAATTGGCATTTTCAGGGTACAGGGTGTGTTGTAATAAAATTAACAGGTGCTACTTCATTTTTTTTTTTATGGTGGTTTACAAGTCAGGTTGATTATACATGTTTAGATGCTTTGTCTGATTATTGTTTTATTCCACACACACACAAAAAAAAAAAAAAAAAAAAAACATATTTTATTATCAATTTATCAATATAATTGATGTGACCAAAGAGAATGAAGTTGGCTCTCTTTGAACTATATTTCTATTCTGCAAGAGAAATTTGGAATCTACCTAAATTTAGATTGTATTGTCTTCAAAGTAAAGATTAAAACCAATTGAAGTTTATACCTTTTTGAAATGAAAATGTGTTTTTGTATGTATACACTGTATTAAGATGCCAGATAAACTGGTAGGTACATGTAGCTTAGTCTTTTGCGGCTTGATTGAGATTGTTTGCGGTATCCCCTTCTATTGACTGACGTAATAGAGAGAATGAGAGGGAAGATCTCCATCTACATATTCACGACCACAGACAAATCTTCACTCCAGCTTTCCTTTTTATCGACTCAAAGATAAAGTATGTAAAACACATCATTTCGAAAGCATGAATGATTGGTTCCCCTGCAATGAAGAAGAAAAGATAAAGTGCGCATTAATGTTGGTCTTTGTGAAATGCTCCTAGTTTTTCTACTCATTTTCTTATCTTTCTATATTCTTGCTCTCTCTATCTATCTCTCTCTTACTATCCTAATCACTATATATCTACTTTATATGCAAATTCACTCTTTTATTCATCTCTCTCTATTTGAATTATTTTAGTATTTTCTTTTTCCTCCCCTCTCAAATTTTTTTTTTTTTTTCTCTCTACTGTTCCTTTACATTCACCTTGATCTTCTTCTTGAATAATGAACAATCATTTCTTATATTTAAAAAAAAAAAATTTAATCTTTAAAATACAAAATGAGCTCCCACATCCCATTATAAAATGATCCCATGAAGCTAAAGACTATAAGTACCACCCGTACATGAATATTTATTTATTTATTAATTTATTTTTTTTTAATCTTCCAATTAATAACTGCCCACATTTTGATTACTTTTATCTCCAGTAACATCTCCCTATACACATTTTTTTTTATTTGCATTTGATTTACAAGCTACACCCCCCTCTCTCTCTCTCTCTCTCTCTCTCTCTCTCTCTCTCTCTGTAAATCTCTACCGTGCTTCATGATTAGTGTAGCACACATGTGAGCCATAGTCAGAATGTGGAAGGGCAATGAAGTAAATTCAACAATTTTGAGCTTCCAGATTCAACAGAGGGCCCAGTCAGTCTTGCGAGGAAGAAGAAGCAAAGTGAAGGCAATGGCTCTTCCATCCCATTTGCTGCGAAAGAGAATGGCATAATGCATGGTGACTAGCCACCAATCCCTAATGCCTACCCAGCGAGACAGCCTGACGCCGCTTGCCTCTTTATCACATCGTGCATAATTGCTTGCCCTCCCCCTCATCTCTCATTCCTCTCGACTTCTCTCCCTCAAACTCCATTTTTCCCCTCCCCTTTCCATTTTCTCTCTCGCTTACTCTCTATATTTTTTTCTCCTGTCTCTCTTTTATCTCTTATTCTCCATCTTTCCTTGTTTATTCTTTGCAACCAGCCATCATATTAGGGTATCTGTTTTATGGAAATATTTCAATAATTTCATTGTAAATCTGACAAACAAATAAACTAAATTCTCTTACAAGTTCAACAAATATTCACACTAATATATATATCTATATCCACTCATTGCTTTTCTTTCTTAAACTTCCCCCTCCCTCTCGAAAAGTAGTAGGTTAGAAATTTATATCATATAAAAAGATCCATGACAATTCTAGCAATCAATAACAGTGACTTTCTGTTCATCATGTCTGCATTTCACTTCTTTTTTTCACAGAACACGTAATCTCCCCTTCTATTTTCTATGTTGGTGTGTCTTTGTGATCACGATTGCATGACTTCATGGTCAGGGTTAGCAGACTCCAGGCATCTCACGCCGTAGCACCAAGGACAGCACTTGATTAGCAACAGTAACCACGTCAGTTAGAAACCCCAAAAAAAAAACGCTTCTTAAATGCTCGCCGAATGCGTCAACTCCATGAGCCGCTATTAGATTTTCTCCCGCTCCAACACGTGCACGCTTCACTGTTGCTTGCTGCAACCAAAACAACTGGTGCAAAATCTAATTTTGTGCTAAAAGGCGAGCGGGATGTGACCATCAATAGCCAGAGTGGGCACATTGAAGTCAAAGAATGGGCAATTTAAGGGTAAAATGAATGGCCATTGAGTCTGTGTATCTATGTAAACAAGCTAACTAGAAAACAAAAGGCTTCCATGTTTCAAGGCATTGGCCTTTGTCAACTAGCAGAGAGGGAGAAATTGACGCAAATTGGAGAATTTTGGCGTCGGCAACGAGGAGGAGAGTGGTAGGAAGGCCAGGGTCGGCTGGGATATGAAAGCAGAGGCGTGTGCCTACCATAGAATGAGACACACGCCCACTAATAATTCAGAATAACAATTAACCAGGGGGCTTTATATGAAGGGATGCTCTCTCTCTCCCTCTACAAGGGTGCTTAGATGGTGGTGGAAGCACAAAGGTCCCTCCAGAGACTCTTATTGTTGCTCCCCGCTATGGAGTACTGGGCGGGGGTAAGAGACAAATGAAGCACAGTGGCTACAGTAACACTAGACAGCTGCCTTCAAGATCAGCCCTTGAAGGTGGCAAGAAGGGGAGGGCTTTGGGAGGAGGGAAGGGTAGGGAATCGGCATGATGCAGCGTGGCGCTGGACCCACTAATGAGGGAGCAATGTGTTGATGAAAAATGCGACAGATGCTGTTTGGTGGTGTCATGGGAAGAAAGACGCCATGTACCCCCTAGCTGTAAGGGAATCATGTATCCTAAGCTCAGACGAGGTCAAATTTTTATATACCAATCTCAATTTCTTACTTTTATCTTAATACGAACTCTCCAATAATTACTCTAATGGTAGGCTAAATCAATTCAGAGTAACTCAATTCAGTTGGGGGAACTTTTGCCTCCTCTCAATATTTTCTGCAAAAATCCTAATCATTCACATCAAGAAATCTACTTTTCAATGTTGAAGAATATTGATTGCCAACATCAATACTTCATCCCCCTAAAAGCAAAATAAATGATATAAGTTCTTCCATCACTGTTACATCTAGATGCTTCTATAATTCAACTTGGGAGCTCAAGCTTTTGTAAATAATTATATTTTTATAGTTGTTCTAAAGCAGGGCTTGAGGCTAGCTTATGTCAAATTGACTACCCAAGACCCCCAAACTTATAAAAATAGAACAAGGGCCCCATGCACACAAACACTGAAAAGTTCAATCAGGAACTCCTACTATAGACGTTCCCTCATACATCTACTAATCTACAGATCAGCCCTCTTATGTCTTAAGAATTAATTGTTTTAAGTATGAACAAGGCCCTTCCTAATTAGCATGCACATGTGGACATCCTCTATCGAAATAAAACCACCAAAGGAGAGCAGAGCAGGCTAGGTCGAATGACAGCAATCTCTTATCAACTTTGCATGTTGGCCAATTGCTGAGAGTGATTGATGAAATTTCCCCCAGCCCATCCCTGCCTGAACCTCAGGGGGCTGAGCCCTAGAGTGAGGGGGGAAACTGCAAGCTCATGCCTGGTTCGGTTGGTCTGTCGGCAGGGGGGAACGAAAGTCAACTTCACGGTTGAATCAGAGGCCATATAGCGTGATACCGTTTACATTTCCTCCATCTTCATCTTTACTCTCACCTTCTCTCTCTTTTTTTCCTCTCCAAAAGTTCAAGTTTGAGCAGTTCAAAACTAAACTTAAAACATCTAGCATATCTCTTCCTTTTCAATAAATTAAGAATATTTTGTTCAAAACGTTGTTTCTTTGTATTTTCATATTCTTGCTGCAATTTCAGATATGTGTAAGTGAATTACAAATTCATCTTGTAAATAAAAATCAGTCAACTTAAGTTCAAACCAAAAACCATACAGCTCAGGCAAAATTATTACTTAGACCATGCTCATTTTCATAAGGGTTTCTTTTCTCTTGTATTTGCAACCCATTCTTGATTCAAGAGTTCAAAGAGTTCTCTCTTGTTGAATGGCTTGTGTTCCTGCATCCAGTCGTTGATTTCATTCCAAAGATTCACAACACTGAAACCCTTATGAAATAAAGCTTGGTCTAATAATTTTTTTTTAGCTGTACTGCAATATGGAAATGTCAGGTATTCCTTTATAGCAAAAATTATAACAAAATTTTGGTCAGGGGTTGAGTTTTGATGCCTACATGTGTAGGAGCGAAAAAATCAGCAGGAGAAAGACAGATTTTTAAATTTAAAATTAAATGATAGTGTGGAATACTTTATAATTCTTTTCAGTTGAATGAACTACCCAGAGCAAACAATTCAGGTCAAGAGGACAACTGAGTTTATAATGACCTTTTGTCATCCCCCCTCTCATCTCATCTCTCTCTTCCAATCTCTTGGGAAAGACGTTTCTCTGTACCATTGGGAGGGGCGATGCGGTTCAGTGGGAGGAGGAAGGAAAAATTCAGGTTGATGAGACAACTCAGTTATCTTGTCCTTTTTGTCATCTCCTATTCTCCCCTCTCTATCTCTCTGTAAAGACGTTCCCCTGTACCATCGATGCGGTTCAGTGAGAGGAGGAAGGAGGTAATTGTCCACCCATCAGGGGTGCATGATGTTGTATGATGGGTTTATTCTGACATGGGTAAAGGGGCTGAGGTTATCCCTACTGGGGCTCAGCTTGGGTACATTGTTTGAGCCATCAGGAGACGAGTTTGACATCTAGCTGATTCACTCATATTCTACCAACATTTAAAGGTTTCTGTGAAGAAAAAAAAAAGATACTAGAGCTCTGAGTGATTCAAGCACCAAAATTTGTTGGTTTGGCATAACAAGTCCAACTAAAAAATATGTCACATACGCGACATCTGTGCATGATTTCCTTCTGTAATTGAACTCAATATTGATATTGCAGTGGGAAAACCCCTTGTTTGGGGCAGCTTCGCATTTAAATTGTTTATTTCCAACTCGTATTTAATCAAAATCATACATTAAAAGGTAATAATAAATTATCCATATTTCTAAATAACTCGTAAAAACGTTTCCAGGAGCAAAAAATATGTGGATACTTAGTTTTAGTGATGCTACAAAGCAATCTTGCTGACATGTCTGTCTGAATATATTCTCTAAATAGATTATCTGAAAATGATCATTAATTTTTGCAATTTTCCTCTAAACCCCAGACGGATAACTAAAGATCTTGTTATTTGTTTCACAGGTTGCTAATGCCTTTAATAATCTTCTTGTGATAATTGGAGAAAAAGGAGAGCAAGAAGAGATTGACCGCTATGACAATGGCCTCCTCATGTGACCTGACAGGACATATTATCCTTCTACAAACTTCAGACAATAATTGATGGATGAATTATATCCCATCAATCACCTTTCTAATTCTTGCTATATCATATATCCCTACAATGATTGCTTACATCATCATCAATTCTGTCTTTTGTTTTCAAGATTGAAGTTTTGCCTTTGTTTGTTTGGTTTTTTTTTAATCTCTTTTTTTTCAGCTGAAAAGATTCCCACCATTATTCCTTTACCGATTTCTCAGTAATTATTTGTAAGTAGAAAAAGTGATAAAAACCCCACATCCATTACGTGAGCAATATTTAATGAACATTGGTCGATTGCAATATCCCATTACCATGGCAACCGTTTTTTGACACTTTGAAAAATATGTCTTGCACATCTTCATCCTATGACCAAATTGTATGCTAATTTTGTTGAACATGGCTTTAAAAGTTGAGGAAATAGTACAATCCACAAGATGGTACAACCTGAACGCCCATCCTACAAGCCAATTTCTGTATCCTCTGCCAAAACCTTTCAGATATAATGAGAAAAGACAAATGGATACAATATAATATAAATATCTAAATATCTGGTCGGTTTCACTCTATGTTCAAATATGGATTCTACTAGGACCTAGTAGAATCTGTGGTTCAAATCTTAACCCTATCAAGACCAAGATATTTTGATGGTTCATTGGCCCAGGAGGCACACTGTGCCCCCCCCCCCCCCC
>CALNVZ010000174.1:69879731-69896875 GCA_940671915.1 Paracentrotus lividus
CCATAATTTTTTCATTATTTGACCGATCAATTTCATATTTGGCATGACGATAAAGCAACTCAAGCTCTACAACTTGGTGCAAGAAAAGTTTCTCAAGGACACCATATGGGGGCGCTATTTACATTTAAATACAGAAATACATAGAAAAATGCACAGAATTCAAATTAAATCATTTTGACTCTCTTAAATCACAGTTTGAGACTGGTTCAAATATGTTTAATGATTCATTTATTGTTCATTCATCTATTTAGAATGTCCAAAGTTCCCAAATGGAGGCGCTTTATTCTCTGAAATAAGAATAATGCAATTTCACCACTAGAGGGCGCTTCAGGTAATTAACTAAAATAATTAAATTTAAATAGTTTTTGTACTAATTTTCACTGTTTAGGTATCCAAAGTGATTATACAATAAGAAATAATCATATTCTGTGAATTTCAAGGAATAACCTCATTTAAAAGATTAGAAATGTGAAAAAAATTGATATTTCAATATTTTCTTTATTGCACATGAAAAGTTACGAAAACAAAAGAAGAAGAGTTCGATATGGATATCGAAAATGACCAAAAAATGAAGAAAGATGGTTACCAATTCGTGGTTGCCATGGCAACACGGAACATCACACCCCCACAAAATATGTATCAAAATGTTCGTGAATAAATTTTACATAGGCACAGCACTACATTAAAAGTTTCAGCTCCATCTCCACTTTTGTTTGAAAATGACCGGAACAGAAAGGTATAATCCTGCGTAACCTCCTGAAACAAATTTGCCAAGCTCTGTGTATCTGGCTTTGTGATACATGTATGACAATGGCCACCTCCTGTGACCTGACGAGACATATCCTCCTCCTAAAAAGTTCAGACAATTGATGGATGAATTATATCCTATCATTCACCTTTCTCATAATCCCCCACTATGATCACTGTCATAATCATTGATGATGTCCTTTACCTTTCCCTCTATAACAGTAATAACAGGTTTCAGAATTATTCTTCCCTCCTTTGATAACAGGATGGAACTAATAATTTAAATATGCCTAAAATTAATTAGTAAACATCTACATCTCTACAATACACATACATGAATATCTAAAGAGATAAAGATAAGTGAGCAAGATAGTTAGGGAGGTAGAAGAGAGATTCTGCATCACGAGTGCAATCTGCATCACGATGCAGTGTACATCAGCCCGAGTTTCCACACTAGCCCAATCAGAACTAGTTTTGATAATTCACAAAGAGGGCATAATTAGTAGCTACTTTGGGAGTTAAGTCTTGAGATTCGATCCCTAGTAACAGAGCTTTTTTCCTTAGGCACGGTAACTTGCGAATTAGCTACATGTAGCTATTTTGGAAGTGAAGACGCACTCTTGTTCGACATTCAGCATCCTAAATGCACATGCTCCCTAGCCCCCATTAATTCCACAAGCGCACATTTATACGAGCAAGAATCGGTATACTTAGGCTGATGGACAGGATTTTTCAAATCTCAAGCTTTTACTCGAAGAGGGCTAATTGGGCTAGACTCTCAGGATTAAGCAAACTTCGGCTGATGTGGTAGCAGCTACAATGTACAATATTTACAATGAACCACCATGGAGAAGGGAAAGGATGCACATGAATGAAGTAATCCCTGGATTCAAGGTTGCTAATATTCATGACATCATTAATGCTTCAGTCAATTGTGTTTATCGCAAACTTGATCTCTCACCAACCTTCAGAATGAGATACCATTGACTTCAATAACATTTTTATCACCAGAAATAGGCATTAACCCTTCTGCACTCAGAGGTAGGTGTGTAACAGGGCAGCAGATGTATAGGCCCAAATGAGAAATTTACCTCAAGACTCCCAAAACAAAATAAATTGACCATTTACAACTAGATTCCATACATATTCCATACATACATGTACTGTATTATGACTCATGATTTAATTTTCTGTTAACCGATTCTTTCAGCCTGTGCTGTTTATTTGCCAATGAATAAATAAATAAATAAATGAAATAAAATATACATGTAATGTACGTATACAGCCCACTAAAAAATGGACAGGCGGTTATGAGCGGTTTGATTAGAAAGATTAAAGACGCGGCTGGTTAAACCTTCCTCATGTTTAGAATCTGGAACAAATCAGCCCCTCTCATGTCTTGGTTCATTGCTGTTTGATCTAGAACCTGTTTTGTCTACATAAATATGGTTCAGTTCAATGTGGTCTAATGATCTTTAATCCATTTAAATCTTAACAAAATATTTTACATCAAATTTTATTAGACAAACTAATAGTTGGACCAAGCCTAATTATGTTAATTTGACCAAATGATGGACAATATGGGAAGTAAGTACATGTATATCATATAACAAAATAAAAAGGAAAAAGAACACATCAGAAATTCAGATAATACAACATAAAAAAAATTGAGAATTCATCTATGTTCTCTTCTTTCTTTATTCTATTTATTTATTTTTATTTGGTTTTTTTTATTTGTATCTCTCCCTCCTTTCCCTACCTTATTAAATACTCATATTAAAAGTGAAACTTTTAGTTTAACATGATGTGTTTTCAGCATGTTCTTTCGATGATAAACAGCCGTGATGGTTCACAAACGTACAAGGTCAAAGACAAAAGGTGAATAATTTGCTGGTCCAAAATTACAAACTCTTAAAGAATAACTCAGAAGGTTCCAGGAATATATATTTTAAGAGTCAAGAGAGAGGGAGGTAGAGAAAGACAGGGAGAGGAAGCTGTAAAAATGACATGAAATATTGCATCATGCTGGTTTGGGGCATTTCTATTCAAGTTTACAATTTGTTAACCATCTTTCACAAAAAGATAGATAATCATCGATTCGAAGGGCACAAAGAATAAACATGCCATCATCATTACTTTAAAAAAAAATTGTCATTGTCTGGCAATCAGCGTAACAATAACATGTCACTACCCAATTACATGTTTAATCAGCAATTAAAACCACTCAGCCCAGTCCTCACTGCACTTGTAATTAAATAGCAGTATCAAAGGAGAGACATACAGAAAGCAAAATGATCGTCCTCAGTGGGAATGAAAAAAAATGATACAGAAATGAAAGCATGCGAGTCAGACAATGGCTGGTGCAATTGAACAGTTTTGAATAGGTTTTTTATTGTCGAAGAGCACTTTTAGAAATGGGAAGGTGGCTCTGCAATCACACACAAAATTAGAAATAAAAAAAAGATGTCATTACATTTTATTCTTTTCATTTTTCGTTCTTACAAAAAGATCTTTCTTACCAACAAATGGAAAGTAAAGTATGTTCTGCGATTTGTTTAATGTTTTCATTTTTTTGTGAGGACTGACTCGAGAAATTTGTGAAAATAAAACCATCACAAAAAACTAACCTTCTGTAGTAAACGTACATAAAAGGAGTTGACAGGTGATGCAAAACATACATGTAATGATAGTAATACCGCGTTTACATTGAGACTCGGCTCTCGTGTCGAATCCACAGGAAGGGTTCGACACTGCAAAGAGTGAACCTGTGATCGTGTTTATACACAACAAAAAAGGCGAGTTCAACACTGCTCCCAGATCATGACCGGAAGTAAGGGACGTCATTAATGTGTGTTGCGATGTATAGCCAAATTCCATATCTGATCTCAAGGTCATCGACTTCGACACGGCTTTCTGTTTACACACATAAAAATTGCCGTGTCGAACCCGCCTCCCGTATCGCAACCTACAAATTTGGCGGGGCAAAAAAGGCGTGTCGAACCCGGGCAGCGGATCACACTGATCCCGTTTACATGGCATAAAATTGCCGTGTCGAACCCGCGAAACGAGTAAACGAGGTATAAGTCATGATGAAACTTCATATAATGATGGCAGGCCTTCTTATGATCTGTTCATAATTGTATGGGTACCTCAGTCACAGAGACTCTAAACGGACCAATAACTTGCCAACGAAAGTAATATTATATTTCCTTTCTTTTTTGTCTTTTCGACAAGACTGACTGAGGTATTAGACTATACTTTGCGAACTATCAAAGGGGGAAGCTAGACATCTCAAGTTGTGGGTACAGTGTAACACTGTATCAGAAACGAATTCAGAACACAAAAAGTAATAGTATTTAACCACTTGGGTGCAGACCACGTAATATTATGTGCTTGGCGTTTGTACACTGTGCGCGGACCACGTAATATGACATGCTCATGCTATTGTCTGAGCTTTGTCTGTTTTGAAGCGCCAGCACCACACCGGTCATACCAGTACTGTGCAATTAGCACCATGCAGCAGTCAAGTGGTTAAAAGACACACACACAATAAAATCATCTTCCATCGGCACTGCACTGCAGAGCCCATGAACATTTTGGCCTCTTTGTAACGTGCACAAATGCAGTACTTCCAAACTATCTGAAATCCACCAATAGAGGACAGTCTTTCTGTTTCATCTTGACTTCTATACGTAAGATTGCCAACTGGAAGGTCCTTTTTTTTATAGTATTTATAGGATGTGTTGGGAGATACTTATTTATAGGAAAAATTTCAACTAGCAGCCCTATTACATGTATATCCAACTTCCTTCCACTATGATATGAACAAAGTAGAGTGAAAGATTAATAAGTCTATACTTTCAGGATGTGTTTGGAGATAAATTAAATAAACATGGGCATGTAGTAAGAAATAATTAATATAATCCTCTTTTCTTTTATTGTGGAACTAGCCCCATCATTTCAATTTATTCCACGCAATATGTACATTTGTACATTGTAATTATTGCATTTTACAATCGAACATAACAAAGCCATGTCGTGTCCTGTTTAAAAAAATACCCATGTATACCCGGTAATAAATTTTGGTTTTTATTCTTCATTTTTAAATAAAAGTATTCAGGAAAAATGTGTCAATTTCTATTGGTACTGATACAAAACTGCATTGCATAATTCACAATAACAATGCATTTTGCTGAATCAAACCAAATTCAAACCAATTGTCACATATATTTTCATTCTGAATCAAACAGATGATTAACACCAAGAGAGTTCAGAATGTAAAATGTTCCAAGTTTTCCTACGTTAGATTGGCTCATAGAGTCATAACTATGATTTGTATTTAACTGAACTAAATTCAGATTTCCATTATTTATAGAAAAATATGAAAATATTTCTAATACATCCAAATAAAAACCAAAGAATAATCCTTGTTTATATAGTAAAAATAAATTGGGATATGGACCAAGTTACTTGTTGGGATCATCCACAGGAAATTTCAACCAACATTTTTCTTTCAAAAATTCAAGAAAGAACTTTATTGTCTGGCTGTGTCTGGAACTAGATTGTAATTTGAATTCGAAATCTAAAACGATTTCAAATCTCAAGGGATTTCAGAATGCAGTATTTTCACATTTTTCTATGGCTAGACAGACACCACTCAAAACTCAAGATGGGTTGGATAATTGCATCTGAAAGTAGTTCATTACAATAAAAAAAGATGATTTTAAAGAATCAAAAGCGCTAGGAATGCGCAATGTTCCAATTTTCTCAGGTTATAGAGAGTGGGCAGGTGGGGTGAAACACAGTGTGGCATTTACAATACAAACTTATCCTCTCAGTTATTTACCTAATATGCATCTGGGAATACCACTACCAACAAGCTAGCTTAGCTTGAGTTCCCATTATTGGAAACGGGATGAACTTGCCCTCGCTTTAATTAAAGGAAGCCCTCAAACGACATGTGGGAGAGGAGAAAGAAAATATTTGTTTTTTCTTAAAGGAATTATAAGCAAGTTGTTCTCCAGGGGTCGTTGATTATTCATATTTGATATCTAATCATGTACAAATCATCTTTTTGCAAGATACAAAAAGGTCCTTAGGGTTGTCAAGATTTTAAATGAACTGTAATAACTAAGACTCACATCCAAATAGTATGGTTGATATTTATTATGTTATCCATATTTGCATTGTAATGTCTTTAATACATCAAGGATGTAGAAAGAATGGTTACATTGATGTACCTGCAGATTTAACTGTAAATCCTAATCCTATTCAGATACCTCATAAAAACATTTAAACAGTATTCTAGATGTCATACACATATACATATTTATATGTAAATGTATTACACTATAGTCACAGATTGTTAGTGGGGCTGATAGAAGGGTTAGGGAGGCAATTAGAATTGCCCTCAGCTTTAGTCTTTGTTTCCCCTTTTTAGTTGTCTCTTATAAAACATATTCCTTGCCATTATCCACGCCAAAAAGGTGTTGGGGTCTCTTTGAAAGCACCACGTTTGAAGTATTAGGTTTGATTCCTGCCTAGATGGCTAAGCTGAATTGGTCTAAATTCATTTGTTTAATCTTCATTCCCCTTGAGACTGTTCCCAAAATGAAAGTTGGTTTAATTAACATCCATACGTGCAGATGGACTTTTCCTTTCAGCATTCATGCAGTAAGATTTCAGCTGCCATGGGGTATTGAAATTCAACAATTAGTCGTATAGCAGCTTGCAAACGCAGACAAATACATCTATCCTATTATAATCAATATGGTGCTAAGGTGTTTTAATTAATCTACATGAATTTAAAAAGAGAAATGAAAAACCTGTTTTGGGCTGGTGCACAGTACTTAAATGGAACACTGGACAGCTTTTGTAAACTTACTTGGCCTGGAAAGCGTTTTACTTTTTTAATGCCTGACTGACGATACAAAATACTAAATGTACATGCAGATATTGAGAAAGAAATGTACATGAACATGTAATATGCAGTGTTAATTGAAAGTGTGGTTTATAAATATGTATTATTATTATTATATTATATTACATTTACCGTACCATGTATATAAAGTCTTAGGGTTCCCTTCCAAATAGCCCTTCGGCAAAGCATACTGTTACATTACCCGGGCACATGAAAAAAGATATATGCTCTATTATTTACAGGTTTCTCATCTCTGCCATTAGATTATTAGAATCATCATGCTTGCCTCTATCCGCTGCCAATGCTCTGCATCGGTCATTAACTCCAGTAATTGGTGTCATTCGTCAAAAAGACGGTGATGTGACATCGGGGATGCGCTTCCGTTCCCTCTCCACTTTACCATGGTTAAAGCTTGTTTTATTGATTTGCAATCTGTTTAGGGCATTGGCGAGCAGTTTCAAAATAAGACATAGAAATTAACCTCTTCTAAGAAATGACAAAGGATGAACGATACACACTCTATAGATCTTGATTACCAAAATCATCTGTTAATTACATTTGTAGATTAAATGTCTATAAAATTATACCCTCGAAAAAACAAAAACATAATATGGATAAATAAAACAAAGATACAACATACAATGTACTACAAATGTACTTGATCTACTAAAAATAAATTTCTTTATTTCACACAATTGATTTATTTAAATGCTTAATTGTGTGCATATTGTGTGCTTCCATTATTTATTCAATAAGATAAATCATCATTTCAAAAGTCAAAATGTGACAAACTGCATGAATATCTTTTTATAGTCATATAAAAAAAAACATTATTAATTCTGCATTACTTTCATACTAATTCATTTGAAATAGAGGTGGGCTATAAATTGGTAAAAAAAAGGGTCATGTTTCAGAACCACATTTGGCCTATCTTATTTTAAGCAGCTCGTTGCCCTGATCGATATGCCACTTATTTAAAGCAGCTCGTTGCCCTGATCGATATGCCACCAATTTTAAGAAAATCGGGTGAAAATTGAGACAGTCTTACCGATCTTTTGACCCCAAGTTCATTGAAATCGGACATTCAACAAGAGAATTACTTGACCTTTTGTGGCCAAAGGTCAAACCAAAATTTGAGATTTTTGACATTTTGTGTACAAAACCAATGGCAAGGTCAGATTTCCTATTTTACTCTAGATAAATCACAGGTAAATTATTCTTTACACTTCTTTTATTGTTCATTGAGAATGAAACCAAATCTAAATGAAGGCCTAAAGTATTAAAATTCCTAAAACAATGGGAAACACAGATAATACACATAAGAATAAAAAACAATAGAATACATAAGAAATTCATATAACAATGAAATACATAAGAATTATTATAGATATAGACCTTCTGATACTTCAAATCATTATCTGGATCAATTCTAATTCTGAATACATACTAGAACTAGTATAAAGAATGATTTACTGTGATTTATAGAGTAAAATAAGAAATCTGACCTTGCCATTAGTTTTGTACACAAAATGTCAAAAATCTCAAATTTCGGTTTGACCTTCGGCCACGAAACGTCAAGTAACCCTCTTGTCGAATATCCGATTTCAATGAACTTGGTGTCAAAAGATGGGTAAGACTGTAAGGAAAATATACATGAAACGACATTTCTGAAAACGCGGCGGTTTCGATTGGGCAACACAATTTGTCTAGGGTTGCCCTCACAGACCCTACTAAATTAAAGGGTTAAAACTCTAATTCTCCCTTTTCAGTACTTTCTTCACTACTATTTGCAATTTTGACACTGCCATTGGATTTATCAGGCTGATAAACATATAAAAAGATACCACATTCACTTTTATAGCCCTTTTAATAAAAGAAATACAGCTTTTTCAAATTTTGAAAAACGATGACTCAGCATTTTTTGGCCACGCCCCCTTAAAATCGTTTTTTGGCCCGCACTGTCTCAATTTTCACCCAATTTTCTTAAAATTGGTGGCATATCGATCAGGGCAATGAGCTGCTTAAAATAAGATAGGCCAAACCTGGTTCTGAAACATGACCCATTTATAGCCCACCTCTATTTGAAAGATAATTTTGGTTTTAACTTCTTAGAATGCATGAGCCTATAAAATTAATATTGTTGTTGTTGCTTTGGGGGTCAAACCTATCAGTTCTGGGATTATGTATCCCAAGATGGTCTGAATCAGCGGAAAATCAGAAAGGAACCGAGGTCATTTTTTTGCCTTCTAAATCTTGAAACAGTACAGAGCCATGTGTACATTCATACCCTTTGAAGACTGCTATTTCTTAACCCCGTACTATCCTTAACCCCATACTATCCTTAACCCCGTACTATCTTTTTTTGCTTTCAGACTGTGTTTCTTAACCCCATACTATTTGCTTAACCGGGTTTAAGAAATTCAATGCTTTTCACACTGGGTATTCCTTCACCCCAGACTATTTCCTGGATCATGAATATTAATGATTTCATTCTATTTCTTCATGTTCTTCATTGTTTTTCTCTCTTTCCTTATGTTATTCTATGCTTCTATCTTTCCTTTTGTTATTCATTGTTTTTCTCTTTTTCCTTATGTTATTCCTTGTTTTTTCTTTTTTCCTCATGTTATTCCTTGTTTTTTCTCTTTTTCCTTATAAATGTTATTCCTTGTTTTTTTATCTTTCATTATGTTATTCATTGTTTTTTTCTACCTCTTTTTCCTTATGTTATTCATTGTTTTTCTCTTTTTCCTTATGTTATTCATTGTTTTTCTTTTTTTCCGTATGTTTTTTATCGTTTTCCTCTTTGTCCTTATGTTATATCTTGTTTTTCTATCTTTCCTAGTATTTCATTGTTTTATCTCTCTTTCCTTATGTTATTCATTGTTTTCTCTTTACTTGTGTTATCAGGTTTACGAAAATTATACAATCATGACCACATTTTCATTGACTGGCTAATGCTTAGCCCCGCTTTTCCTTAGTACGGTTTGGTTTCAGACTGCAACTCTTAGCACCGCAATTGCCCGGCTAACTCCGCAATTACCCGGTAACCCTGCTTTTTAGCAGGGCCAGATAGTTCCTGTACTATTTACCGTGCTAGCCTACTTTGAAAATGCAGTCTGAAACCGAAGCGTGCAAGCCCTAAATGACCCTAAACCACTGATACCTCTTTAGACGCAGTTAAATCCTACCCAGGAAATAGGTGGTACTAAGGCCCCCCCCTTAGCACCACTTTTCCTGGGGTTAAGGATTTTAACTGCAGTCTGAAAAGGGTATCAGTGGTTTTAGGGGTCATTGTTTTAACCATTGCTAAATGGTAAACTAGACAATACGAAAGGGCATTTTTAGACCATGGATTGTATGACATGTAGTAATCCATGTTCAGACTATATACATGTAGTTCAAGAATAAAAATGCAGTGACTAAATGGGTCTGAACTTCAAACTACTACTATGTACTACATACATTTACATTGCGGTGCGCCAACTTAACCTAAACATGTACATGGGACAAGCTCATTAATGCAAGTCATTCAATGTGTCTGAATGATAGCCTATATGCAAGATGAGGGTGTATACTCAGACCTATAACATTCTGACTGTTATAGGTCCACGATCAGACCAAGTCAGGACAGGCTATATGAAATAGGTGTGAATTTTCAAACTACGCCAAGGGAAAAAAGGAATCATTTTGCAGATCCATACATAGGACAAAGTCAATAGTATGTAACAGTCATGTGTCTGAAAGATAAACTACATTTTATGCAAATTAGGGAGTTGTAGCTCGAATGGGTCTGAATTTCAAACTACACCAAGTGAACCAAAGAATGCTTCGGCAGATCCATGGGACGAACTCATTAGTGGAGGACATGCCAAGAATTCAGAGAACGTCAGCCCATAGTCATACTGCCACCCCATCATCAAAAACGTCCATCCTCACGAGCTTGTCATTCGGGATGGTCTGGTATCGTGTCTTCGTAAATCCATGCACAACCCTTCTGAGCTGGTGGTTTCTTAGGTGCTCTACAACAACAGAAGAGACGGATAGTGTAAAGCGATCGTATCTAACCAGGCAGGCTTGGAAGCGACTGACACGAGGAGGCCGGTTGTATATTCTTAAGGTGATTCAAGCAAATGAGGATTGACTGATACGTGATGTCAATGCTGCACAGGACTTTTGAGATGCGAACAGCATGGTAATATAGAGAGGGCTACATCTGCATTCATAAACATGGATCAAGTATGGTGCACACACACAATCCACAAATGTACAAGTACAACTGTAATGTTGTGCATGATGTCAATGAGGTTCATATTCCTCTACTGATACCAAATAAAGAAAACAGCATGCATGTGTACTGTAATTTTACCCCAGGGTATACTTTACAAGTATCATCAAAAACCTTAAATATATTTAAAATTTCTTTCACAAATTAAGCTTGAGCAGAGATTTGGAAGAAAGCAGTTATCTCATCGATATTATACTATTGCTAAAATTCCACTGAAACAATGGAAACCATAAATATATCAATATGTTGCAACATTGAAAATTCAGTTTGAAATTAAAATGTGATTTGCTTTAAAAAGTCAGTTGTTTCTCAAAATTTTTAACATTACATTCTCATTCAAAACATTATTTTTTCAGTATGCAGGTGGAGTTTGATATTAAATATTAAATAATGTCAATTACGTCGTATATTGTTCTCTGAAGAAACACTCCAACTCTTATACAGCAAAGTGAGCATTTCACCAACTTTTTTACGCATTGAATGTTTATGAAAATTGTTCAAATTTTTCTATTGTTATATTATAAACATTTAAAATGATTTATAGATTGTATCTTATTTACCAAAAATATACCCCAGATAAACAATATACAATATTTTACATTGGGTAAGAAGTTGACTCAACCTGTACCACATGTAAAATATCACTATTTAGGACAGATAGAGCTGCGATAAAAGCTGTTACACAGGAACAGTCAAAGGCCTACTGTCCACGCCGCATTAAATCGGTCATTCCCCGTGTCATTCTCTCAATTGACTGGGAAATAATCCGTGAATCCCCATAATTAGCTTGGCAGCATTACTTTCTCACTCCTATCATAGATTATGCATGAAAATGATACTATTAGGGCCCCAAACAAACCAGAAACTGGGGTAAGTGATTAACGCTTGACATTCTGGCCGCAGCTGACTTGCCAAATGTCAGCTATCATAACTTTTGTGGCTATTACACTTACCGCAGCACTGCACATCTCGCTCTGTTTAACCCTCTCCATTCCAACATCCTAAAATGACATTAACATTGCACATGGGATTGTCACTTCAGGGAAGGAGAGTGTTAACTTTTTTTTTCAGTTAATATTCTGAATGGCAGTGACATGCATATACTACACATTACTCATCCATTAATGATATTGGTGATGGATCATTAAGTTTTGATAATATGAGTTTGCTTTGATATATATTTTCTTTCCTGATTCTAATTCAGAGTTCATTGGCTGCTGTAAGGAACATGACCTGCATAATAATATAACCTTTTTAAAGAGCACTTTATCACACATGTATGATTATCACATGAGGTCCTTACATGTACAGTTGATCAGTCAAACATGGATTACTACAGACAATAAAGTTTTAAAGTGAAATATACACTGTATCTTGAATATTTTGTTTAAATCATAATCCATTAAAAAAAGTAAATGTGTCATAATCAAAGCACATGGATTATTAATATACATGTACATAAATATAAAAATACTTCATGTTCATGAAGACTTCTGAAAGTGGTGTACTTTAAAATTAGAAATGTTCACATTAAGTTTTTTTTTCTTTTCAGCATAAGATTCTAGACTTGCAAATAAAAATAAAATGAAAACACAACAATATCCAATTTGCCAGTGTTACTTCATTTTTAGTTCAGATTTCTAAACTTTAGGGAGCATAATATATAATTTCAGCCATGCATACATGTAAGAACTTGTAAAAGACCAAATCGACATTACAGCTCAAGTTGCAATCAAATTCTATACAAATCTCAAGCATCTTGGATAATAAATATGCTCTAGTTATCCCAAGATGATAATGCTCCGAGTACCCCAAACATGAACGCACATATTCTATTTCTCAAAAGAGAATTCATAAAGACATTTTAAAAATGGAACAAATAATGAATATGAAAGATGAAAATCCCTCCCACCGTCGCTTACATTAATCCCTAAGTTGGCACAGGCTTTTCTCTAATTGCCTTTGATTAGAATTGATGTCCTGGACCTGAATTTTTGCTGTCTATCTCTTAATTGACCTTCAATCAACTGGGTTTTCCAAGATCTGATTACATCAAATCAGTTTCCTTTCAAGCTAATTGAATCTAATATCCCAAATCAATCGCCTTTTGCATACTGATTATTCTACATGTCTCAATAAAATATGGATCTAGGTTCAGATACATTCAAAACATACCAAAGAAATAAAATAACCATACTTACAATGTACATTGTAGACAAAAGAAGGACAGGGAAAAGAGAACAGATAATATCAAGAGGCAAAATGGGAAGTGGAGAGGTAGAAAATGTAAAAAGCATGAGGGCGATGATCATGAATAAATAAATTCTAACACAGTTACATGTAAATGCTCCTTGGTAGCATGTTGTAAAATTAATTTAGGCCTACATACATGTAGTGCAACTGTCCAGTTTATGAAATTATGTGGGTAAAATTTTGTGTTTCTTTTTGCCTAGGATGAAATGTGCAAAAATTACCATAATAGCAAACACAATTTCCACTTTAACAGTATGAAACTTAGAATGGATGAGAAACATCTATAGAGCAAAAAAAAAATGAAGTTAGAGAAAGAGAAAGAGAGATGTACATAAAAATACAGAGATAAAATGATGAAGTTTAGACGGAGATGAAGTCGAAGAAAGGGAGAGAGAGCATCCACGGAATACTGGGTATCACTTCTGGTTAGCTATCAAGATAGACTGGAAATACCATGAGGGGGTGGCAAATATTGCTGCATTTGGAGTTGGCAATCATAGGGCATGATTCATCAGTTAATGAGAAGTTGTCACTTACATGTAAGCATGCATGATATGTTAACAGTAAGTGGTATTTAAAAAAAAATACTCTCTTCTTTTTTATGGAATCTTTAGAATACAATGTACATTTGTAATACAAAAATGCTACGTCGCTAGAATTTGCATTTGGTAATAAAACAACAAAGTCAAGATGGAAAATAAAAGAGTATGAATTGATTAAATTTATCTCAACTTCCTTTTCAAAAAGTTGAAAAAATGTGCAAAGAAAATGAGATGGAAAAAAATTCTTTATTTTGTTTTTTTCTTATATTATATTTCTGGTTAGTTTCATTCTTTGTTCAATTTTTTTTTTTTTTTTTAAAGTTAGAACAAAAGATAATATACATTTTTTTTTTTTTTTTTTTTTTGAGGGGGGGGTTATATCATACTTACTCAAGAGCATAATACTTCAAGCACAAAGGAGCACAATTTCTTCGCCAACCAACCCTCATGGGCCCGACATTGGGTGATAATTATGGTCACCATAGAGACTACTCCAAGACACATTTTTCGATTACCAAAATGAGGCAGAGGGTCTCCTCAGTACACAAGTAACATGAGCTATGCTCTGCGTATCAAGGGCCATACTCAGACGCTGATTTCATTAAATTAATGACTCTCTGGCCTCATTTCCCTGCGAAATTGGATACTTGCACAATTATAAAGGGAACATTCAACAACAAAAAAAAATGGGTGAGTAGGGAGGGGTAGGCGATTTTTAATATCACAGATATATGAAAGACCACAGGGCAACTAAGATTAGTTTGTTTGTTTTTTTTTCTTCTTTCTTTTTTTATTTATTTATAGGGAAATATCATTGGTCCTTCTATATGCATGCAGATTGATTAATGGTTACATTTACAGTTAATTGGTACATTTATATTTACAAACTAACTTTTAAGAAACATTTCACATCTATTCAGCATGTGCACATAAATGATTGAATTTAGTACATAATCTAACAGTAAAAAAACAGAGCTAAATTTGTTCAGCTCCATGGTAAAATTAAACCAAGGGAAAGTGGTACAAGTCAGCAAAGTAACTCAATCATCTAACACGTGTCATGCTACTTTCATTTTTAGTCATGTACAATGTCCACTTTATTGACAGCTTCCCTGTAGATCTGACATTTTCATTGAATGATTCAAGCTTGACATTGATTGATAGCGTGAACTTGACATTTGGGCAAAGGTCATAAGGTCAAGGGTGAAATGGAAATAACAATGATTACTCCACTGAACAAGGCACATCCTATTTATGCTTGTTTTTCATTGGATTGGTGTTTATTCTGACACCCTCGTGGCTGGAATTCCTACCATGCGTTGAATACCCCTCTGAAGACGAGACTGGCAATGGTCATACAACCTTTTCAATGAAAACAACCTCTCTAAGCTAGTAACAAACCATACAGTGAAGAATGTATTCACGATGATGTGTATTGCGCTAGCACATGTAGGCTACTTTAATTACTTATGTTTTGTAAAAGTCAAAAATTATTTGTCCACATATTTGTTGTATTTTGATTTTAACAAATGAAATAAAAATAGACATTTCAGAAATCAAGCTCAGTCTACACTGAAAAAAAAAAACACCAACACTATACAGAACTGGCCACAAGAGGATGCTGTTCATCAATTAACTCCCAGATCAAAAGGAGAGTGTACATGAGCTAACACTGAGATAATTATAGATTCCATGTAGCCCATACACGTCAAAAATTCATTAGGCCTTCTGCTACTGCAAGAAAAAAATACTGTAAATGTAGTCCTGTAATCCTGGGATAAGATGCACTTGAAATTATACATGATTTCAAGATTCCTCAAGTGGTGTGACCCCTGGTTTATCTAGAGCAAGCTTGATTGGACTTTGATGTAGAAGTAAAGGGTATCATCTTCTTAGCATTGATCATTGCTCTACTCTCCACTCAAAAGTCCTGTTCACATACAAATACCAAAATAGTGCAGATATAGTAGGTACACGTTTTTCTTGAACTTTGAAAAAACCCTCTCACGTATGGCAAAACAGAGCAAAATCTATTTCACTGATGGTGCAAAAACGGATGTTAATTTGGTTCCATGACAATTGCTCCCCTGCAAATTACATACTCTATTAAATGGAATGACCAACTTCAACCCTGCACTTAAAAATACACCGTACCCTAAACCTAACCCTAAACCTAACATAAAACCCTATTGCAATCCTAACCCTAACCCTACATCTTGGACAAAATAAAATCCAGAGCAGTTGTCGCAGGAGCAAATGTTGTGTCATCGCAATCTATTGTGATGTAAATCATGCTTTATGTTGATTAACAGATGGTATATTTTCATAAAACTGCTGTTTTTATGAAAAGGCCTATCAATATTCTGCAAAGCTTAGGGTGCTATCTCACTTCGCGGAGACGTCTCCGCGAAATGAGATAGCACCCTTAGCCAGCTTCTATCATAAGTTATTTGCATTGCTGTCATTATCAAGTGACCACTAGATTGTTATGAATTTCAGCACCATAAAAAACAACAACAAAAGTAATTCAATAGTAATCTGGAATTTGTTTCAAGCTTCTTTTGAAAAATACTTTCAATAAAAAAAGAGAAGAATACTTAACAATAGAAAATGGGGCTACACATATTAGTTTTTCTTTTTTAAGCATCTCCTATTTTTTGTACAATATACTAGAGAGTAAGCCCTTGTCTGTATTACGTAAAAGGGCCATTCCACGGTAACTCGCGTTACAAATAACCGGTACCTTTAACGATTAAAGTCTTCTATCTTTGAAACTGTTTGGATCTATAACTTACTTTTTCACCATATGTAAAGGAGACTTAGACTAACCAAATGGATTAAAAAAGAAAAATATTTTCAAGTGCGTTCAGATTCTCAGGCGTTAAACTTCGGTAACTCGCGTTACGCAAAAAGGACATGCGTCAAAATCATGATCAGATTAGGGTTGAATTGTTCCTAAACTATACCATGTTGGAAAAAATCAACATATACATAACTGAATTAGCATATTTCTAACCTATCCACTGCATCAAAGTGAAGAAAAAATGAACAGGTAAAATACAGGGAGCGTTAATGATCGGTAACTCGCGTGTACGGTAACTCGCGCGTAACGTTTGTCCGTCAAGATATTTTTGAATTTTCATAGCTTTTCTGTGACTTCAGATTGAATTTACTATTAATTTAGGTGTGACTTAATATTCTTCAGATTATCCAGTTGGAAAAATTGCAAAAAGAATTTAGTTCTCTGTCAAAGTTAAAAAAACTTTTTAAAATCACATGTAGTCCCACATGCTTCAAACTATGTATAGTTCTGATTCTGCCTACAAGGACATACAATTTGAAGGTAAAATCCAACTAATTTTGTCCCCCAATGTAATAATAATTTCAGAGAAGTTTA
>CALNVZ010000174.1:69896975-69924129 GCA_940671915.1 Paracentrotus lividus
GGGGGGGTTATATCATACTTACTCAAGAGCATAATACTTCAAGCACAAAGGAGCACAATTTCTTCGCCAACCAACCCTCATGGGCCCGACATTGGGTGATAATTATGGTCACCATAGAGACTACTCCAAGACACATTTTTCGATTACCAAAATGAGGCAGAGGGTCTCCTCAGTACACAAGTAACATGAGCTATGCTCTGCGTATCAAGGGCCATACTCAGACGCTGATTTCATTAAATTAATGACTCTCTGGCCTCATTTCCCTGCGAAATTGGATACTTGCACAATTATAAAGGGAACATTCAACAACAAAAAAAAAATGGGTGAGTAGGGAGGGGTAGGAGATTTTTAACATCACAGATATATGAAAGACCACAGGGCAACTAAGATTAGTTTGGTTTTTTTTTCTTCTTTCTTTTTTTATTTATTTATAGGGAAATATCATTGGTCCTTCTATATGCATGCAGATTGATTAATTGTTACATTTACAGTTAATTGGTACATTTATATTTACAAACTAACTTTTAAGAAACATTTCACATCTATTCAGAAAGTGCACATAAATGATTGAATTTAGTACATAATCTAACAGTAAAAAAAAACAGAGCTAAATTTGTTCAGCTCCATGGTAAAATTAAACCAAGGGAAAGTGGTACAAGTCAGCAAAGTAACTCAATCATCTAACAAGTGTCATGCTACTTTCATTTTTAGTCATGTACAATGTCCACTTTATTGACAGCTTCCCTGTAGATCTGACATTTTCATTGAATGATTCAAGCTTGACATTGATTGATAGCATGAACTTGACATTTGGGCAAAGGTCATAAGGTCAAGGGTGAAATGGAAATAACAATGATTACTCCACTGAACAAGGCACATCCTATTTATGCTTGTTTTTCATTGGATTGGTGTTTATTCTGACACCCTCATGGCTGGAATTCCTACCATGCGTTGAATACCCCTCTGAAGACGAGACTGGTAGTGGTCATACAACCTTTTCAATGAAAACAACCTCTCTAAGCTAGTAACAAACCATACAGTGAAGAATGTATTCACGATGATGTGTATTGCGCTAGCACATGTAGGCTACTTTAATTACTTATGTTTTGTAAAAGTCAAAAAATATTTGTCCACATATTTGTTGTATTTTGATTTTTTTAAATGAAATAAAAATAGAAATCTCAAAAATCAAGCTCAGTCTACACTGAAAAAACACCAACACTATACAGAACTGGCCACAAGAGGATGCTGTTCATCAATTAACTCCAAGATCAAAAGGAGAGTGTACATGACCTAACACTGAGAGAATTATAGATTCGATGTAGCCCATACATGTCAAAAATTCATTAGGCCTTCTGCTACTGCAAGGAAAAATACTGTAAATGTAGTCCTGTAATCCTGACATAAGATGCACTTGAAATTATACATGATTTCAAGATTCCTCAAGTGGTGTGACCCCTGGTTTATCTAGAGCAAGCTTGATTGGACTTTGATGTAGAAGTAAAGGGTATCATCTTCTTAGCATTGATGATTGCTCTACTCTCCACTCAAAAGCCCTGTTCACATACAAATACCAAAATAGTGCAGATATAGTAGGTAGGCTAAACATACATCGGTTTTTCTTTTTTAAACATCTCCTATTTTTTTGTACAATATACTAGAAAGTATTAGCCCTTGTCTGTATTACGTAAAACAAGATTTAATACAATTTATTGGGGATGGTAGTTGTTCTAAAAGATATTTAGGGGGAAATGCTAACATTTAACCTGTTGGAGACAAGCTGATTTGGCTATAACGCACATTTCCCATAGACCTCAGCCCGAATATATTCGGGCTCAGTCCCAAACGGGTTAAGGAGCAATACAATCAAATGAAATGTAGAGCACATTCTAGGGTAATCATAAGCCCCTTTTAGATTGGCACTCAAACAAGGGATGACCTCCGGAGGTTACCCTTTGTTCACCCCTTGTTGCCTCTAATCTGAAAGTAACCAGAAAAAGACACCCGGGTGCACTCGGCACGAACACAGCGCGAACACGAGGTAAGATTCACGCTAGAAGGTCTAGCACGTCCTGGAGCGTCATCCTGTGTTCATCCTGTGTCTACCCTCGTTTATCGGCGATCTGAATTGCCTCGGCACGTACACGGAGTGAATTCCGGAACCGGAAGTACGGGTTTGTGTAATTTGCGCGCGCTATAGAGGTCCATGCTTAGAAATTATGCGATGCACTTTTAATGCACGATAATGCCGCATGCGGATTAGAGAAAGTAGTTAAAGAAAGACACACTGACTAGACAGTTACAATAATTTTAGTCAGATTTATTTTTATGTTTACATATTTAAGATAGACAGAGGAATAACATAGTAAAGAAAAGACAGACAGACAGACAGGCCCGATTTGCGGTGTTGTCAAGGAAACGTACCTCGAACTCGTACCGCGAGACGAAACACACACTGAGCGCACCTTCGTTTGAGTTTTGATCTGAAAGGGTGGCTCGATGTTACCCCGTGTTTTGACAAGGATCACGCTCCGTGTTCGTCCTGGGAAGTCCTCCGGAGGTCCTCCGGAGGACGTTCCGTGTATGACAATCTAAAAGGGGCTATACATACCTTGGTTCCTGTTAAAAAATATCCAATCCAAGTAAAATACTGAGTCTGCAAAATGTATATTTGTTGTTTGACTGGAAGACCAATGCTTGCTGCGTTACCTCACATCTGATGGGAATATAGTACCAGTCAGTAAGACAAACTGGAAGGTTCGTTACCGCAGTCAAATCTGACACTCATCCAGCAATCATATGCGCAAAGTCAAAACCGATGTGGTTGAAATATCAGAAGAAACCTGATGAAGAAAAAGGGGAGAATATGAAAGCGTATGAAATTTTAATTATTCTGGAACAGGTGGAAATAAAGGTGACTTTAATTTACAATGATTTTTTTTTATATATATTTTATTAATGAATTAGCCTAAATACTTAAGTGGAAATTCTCATGAGAACTGACTTATGAAATTCTCAAAAATTAAAACATGGGGAAAATATTAGCTTACATGTAGGCCTATACTGTGCACAGTATTTAAAATGGAAAAAAAAAGGACGCATGGGTGTGCTTATAATAAACAATACTGTGAACATACCATCAATTCATGAATGTGTAAGTAGAGAAAGTGAACGAAAGAAATAGGAGCGATGAACGGAAGGAAACTTAGAGGAAGTCATGAAAGAGGGCAAAAAAATGAATCATGGAAGGGAGACCGAAAGAAATAAAGGGGGTAAAAAAACAATTTCAGCAAATATTGAGCAGGAGCAAAATCATGGCTTTTCCATTACACCCCAGTTATACCAGAGAGTCAATCTAACAATCACATGCAAGACCAAGGAAAATATTACATGACTGCGAATGGAAATTTAGTAGTCAGCTTAGGGTCGATGTACCCGTATGACTGAGGTATTAAACAGGTGTTTTTCTCACTTAGACCCATGTTCATCATAAATTTGCATTCAGCAAGCATCTAGACACTCATGGAGTAGAGAGTGTATGGCGGAGTCCCCTTTTTTCAAAGTGAATACAAACTGAAAGGTTGGGAAACTGGTCGATTGAAGTGTTCCAACATGAATGTCCTACATGTACATACTACCTACTAGTACTTCAAATGTGCACAGTAGCAACTACATGAGTATTAAATATGCTGGTATCAAACTATACTATATTCTAAGAGCCATGTAGGAATTGTCTAAAAGTTAATGTATACTTAAAGCAGTGGATTAGGTTTCTGTACTAGATGTGCATGTAATAACATGCAAATTACTTGAAAACAAGGGAACCAAAACTCTCAAGTCAAGAGTTTAAATCAAAGATATAGTATGAGAGAAACATACAGTACCAGGGTAAGCTTTAATGAAATCTGACAAAGAGTGAGTAAGTTTTACTTATTATAAAATTTTCTGTAGGCCTATAAATATTGATAAAAATTTGGGGACAACTGTCAATGTTTTGTAAACAGAACTTCACATACACTGTATTCCTTATTTTCTTGAAGAATATCTCTATCGTTCTTGACCCAAAAAGGAGAAACATTTTGCAATCTTAACATAACCTCATGGTAATTTTCTATATCGACATAAAAAGAACAAGAAAATAGGGCCAAATAGCACCACCCTTTAGCACTAGTCTGCAAGCACATACTCAATTTGACACTTAAACAAATTTCAGTCTAGAGTGGAGACTAGTCTCCATACTCACTGTCTGTGTCAAATAAGAGAAGCTACAGTACATGCGTGAATCTAGTTCTTAACTGCAGACCCTAGTAAGCGAACAACATGGGTTTGTGCCTGCAAACTACTTTAGCACCATCGCTAAAAAGTATTATATCGTAAAATACCATTATCAAGGAAATAACCAGATCCAAACCATCTTCTCTTTTATCACTATTCTATTTCCTGTTTCACATAAGACAAACAAAAAGAAGATAATAGTACAGTTGTATCTGTCATAGTATGATGTAAAAACAAACTAATGTAATCAGTAGCTTATGGAAAAATACTGCTTACAATGTACAGTACATGTACCTGTGACTAGCCCAGAGGTACAATGTACATAAAAAATAACCTTTGTATATTTTTAAAGGGGAATCCAACCCAGGGAGACAATCAACCTTAATACAGGAAAGAGGAAAATAAGAGGAGCAATCTAAAAAAAGTTTCATCAAAATCGGTATAAAAAAGAGATTATGGAAGTTTGAAAAGTCTAGTTGTTCCTTCTATGGGGATCCTCAAATTGGCATCATCGGCTTCAAAATGGCCGACTTTATGGACAACTCTCCATTCATTTTGTACACAAATTTTCAGATTTTCCCCATTTCTTTCGAAATATATCTTACCTCCTTCTGAGCTCAACATATGTGTGTGAAATATATTTCCCATGACATATTTTGAGCTCAGAAGTAAAGAAGACATATTTTGAAAGAAAATGGGGAAAACCTGAAAATTGTGTATAAAATGAATGGAGAGTTGTCCATAAGAGTCGGCCATTTGAAAAGCCGACTGAATGCCAATTTGAGAGATCCCACTAGAAGGAACAACTAGACTTTTCAAACTTCCATAACTCTCTTATTTTATGACCCGATTTTGATGAAACTTTTTTTTAGATTGCTCCTTCTCATTTTTCCTCTTTCCTGTAAGGTTGATTCTCTCCTTGGGTTGGATTCCCCTTTAAGTATGACTATAAAGATACATTGCAAAACAATACATGCCAGGTTCAGTATTTACACACATAATTCATGCTGACCAATGGTTACTAAGAGTGTGTTCAATGTCCAGTTTCAAATTTATACGCCAACATGAATCATGATACAAAACGCAATCACAAAACACAAACACAAACGCGATCAGCGGTGCATGTTCAGTGTCCCAAATTTAAACGTGTTTATACGTCGATCGTCTTTAATTCCCCGCTCTAAGAAACTGACATTTGCGCAGCTTACTGCGCAGTTTGACCTGCACAAGAAGGGTCAACTCTGGCGCGCGCTTTTCGAATAGTATTATAGTGCAAGTAAACAGTGGATAAATTAAATACTCGCGGCACATTTTTCGCGGATTTCGTACGGACTTGAGCCTTCATTCAATAGTTGTGGTTAATTTGTTCTTAAAAATATTAGCGATTTACACATCGTGGAACTCTGTTCGTTTGTTTTTGGATTTTTTTTCTTTTACCGAGATTTTCCAAGTCAAACAGTTAGGTTCTATTAAAACGAAGGCATCTCAAATCTTCTTCAGTCCAGTTTGCCCCTTTGAGCTTACAGGCCATGATAACATACAAATACCCTTGCACATAAATGAAAATATCTCAGTCAGAGCACGTGTGAAAAAAACAGAGAAAGCATATACAAATTAAAATTGAACGTAATGCAATGCAATTTATTATATTATACCTCATCGAGGTACGTACAATGTGTGTGTACATAATACATGGGCCTGGTCGCGCGTTTTTCGCTTGCACCGGAAGTTTCCGCTGCGAGAGCAAATTTAAACACGTTTGAAAACTCAATCCTGTTCAATGTCGCATTTCGTTGCAATCGCGATGCTCAAGGTCGTAAAATTGAAGCCGATTGCGTTTGTAAACGCATTTTTTTTGGCGTTTAAATTTTCGGCGTTTAAATTTTAATTGAGATTTGAAACACGTTTATTTTTACGACCGGCGATGGGGAACAATGAACACCCTTTTGTTTTTCTTTATATCAGCGTTTTGTGTTTGCGTTTTGTATCATGATTCATGTTGGCGTATAAATTTGAAAGTGGACATTGAACACACTCTAAAGCTAGCAATGGACTCCAGTGTGTAGGCGTATATGAGGATAAACCTGGTGTATAGTTTTGGTAACAAAAAAGGAATTGGCACAAAACTGACCAAATGTAGTTACATGTTGTCCACATTGCACTAAAAGATATGTGTGAGAGATCTTGTGACATTCCTTTCATTATTTCCGATGAATTTTAATGAAATTGTTTGAATGAAGCGTAATTAACTGCCGTTTAGACCTCTGCTGATAGGTTCGCACGCCGTAGGTTACGGCATGAATAAGTGCGAACAATCTGTGTGTAACACCCACACAAGAGAATCCCCATTGGTTTTCCACGTGAGCGCTAACCTGAGACGGGTCCCCGACTTATCTTTTTTATCCTTATATTATGAAATAAAGACACTAAAACAAGATTTCAAGTACTATAATTTGCTTTATTATCGTTCTTGGATTCAATCTTTCATAATTTATCTTAATGTGAATCAAAATTAATTTTTCTTTCTCCCAAAACTATACACCAGCTTTTAGTTTTTAAACCAACGGCAGTCAATGTCTTTTTAATTGAATTACTACACATAAGATTTTTTTGTATACATATTTAACCATATTTAAAAATAGCAACATATTTCAATCTATCTCTTCTTTTTTTTTGGGGGGGGGCATAACTTTTTGCTGATTAAAATTGAGAATCACGTACATGTACATGTACTATAGCACAGAAAATTTGAAAACCATATTTCAATTTGCAAATTGGCAATTTGTTTTGTTCATACTGGGCTAAAATCAATTCAAATGTATGTATTAGAGAAAGGGTGCACAATTCATTCCAATTTCAAATGAAATTTATTTAGATCTTTGAAACATTCACTATTTTCATCTATGTGTATAAGATCTACACTGTAAAAAAAATAATACAGCAAAGTGATGTCAGCAGAGTCGCCATACAAAAATGTAATTTGAAATAACAGTTTTGCTGTAAATTTCTCCTCTAATAATTAATGAAAGAGAAGAAAAGAAATCATTAGAGTTCTATAGCTGACATATTTGGTTAAAACGGAACAAAATGTGTTACTCCTAATGTATACTTTGTATTTCTCACATAATTATTTGCAGGAGAAATTTACAACAAAGCTGTTTTTTAAATTACATTTTTTTATGGCGACTCTGCTGACAGCAGATTTGCTGTAAAAATACAATTATTTTTTACAGTGTAGTTAAATTTGTGAGCATGTCAAAATGTATCTCTGGGCACAAGCACATATTCTGGCTTACAATTTTAAAATCTAGGCTAACTAATCCGGCTAGTTTGTATGTAGATGGAACAAAAAGTTGGGCACCCCTGTTGCTTAATGTTTGTTTCATTTTTTTTTTTCTACACCATCTTCGTATTTTACTTGTTTTTATCCCAAGCAGAGGAAAACAGTATCATCTTTGGCTCTCACATGTCCGCCACTACAAATCCCTTTAACTTCTCCCCTTTCCAACGTGCAAGCATGTATCAGTGCAGAAAGATGTTTGTCACAGTATGTAGAACGGGAGTGTATCAAGGTGGATGCGTGTATATAGTCAAAGAGCGATTCTGGAGACATGATACTGGCCTCCATGCTCTGCAAATAGATTTGTGGACATCTGTTTTCCAATCCATGGGCCATCCGAGATTGTACCCGAGGTATTATTACAGGAGATGGGTTTTCAAGACTCAAATGCTCTCCAGCTCTCTCATCCTCCCTACTTTTCACTGTCTCATTAACCAATTTTTGTTTGTCATCCCTTTCCCCAAACTCTGGATCTCACCCTCCATCTTGCTCTCCTTTCATCATCATCCCCTCTTTCCCTCTTTTTCTCCCCATCTCCAAATTTCCTCTCTTTTTTTTTTTGCCTTCTTTCTACATTATATATACTATTTTCTTCTATTTTACCAGGGACCGTATTCCATAAACTATACTTAAGCAGTTGTCTTGAGTATATGTATTGTTTTTAAGATTTTGTCCAGGAAAAAAAATTGTCTTAGCCTTTATTCCAAACACGTTAAGCACTTTGTCTGAACTCAGAAATCATTAAGCAAAAGTCTGAATTTTATTAACATTGTCATGTTTAATTTGTCGTCTCAAAAGAGCTTATCATATAATCCAACATTTATGGAATACGGGCCCTGATCATGTACGTACTCACTCAATCTCCTAACTTCTATCATTACCTTTATCTTCTTAGATTTGCCCCTCCCCTATGTTTTTTCTTCCCTTGCCTTTTTCTAGTACAACTTCTTTTAAAGAAATTTCGTATATTAAAAAAAAAAATGTCATGGAGCAGATTTGGCGCCCCAGAATGTTTTATTTTATTTCACAAATAAATTGTACTGCCTTAAGAGTGAAATTTAGTACTCTCATTGACCCTGATTACAATGTCCATAGAAAAATCCTATGTAAATATATATATGCAACAGAACAGCATACAATGTACATATCAAATGAATAAATGTGTAAATAAATATTGCAAAAATTGCAAAAATTGCAATTTTTGGACCCCTAGACCCTACATGTAAATTGTTTGTTCGGGTGACACCAACCAAATTTTCATTTGAAAGGTGCCAGAATGCTCAGTACTGCTCCCTTTCATCAAAATAAACTGGTTCCCTAAAGCTTGGATCACTTATACTTATGGGGCCCATACAGCTCGCAAAAAAAAAAAAAAAAAACAGCCACTATGGCCAATTTCATATGAACCACGCATCGACAAACATGTACTATATGATCCAAGTTTTACCCGTTGGGGACTGAGCCCCAATATATTCGGGCTGAGGTCTAGAAACAGATAGTTAGCCAAATCAGCTCGTCTCCAACAGGTTAAGGAATTGAAAATATTGACCTTGTTTTACCCCTGTGTACATTTGTATCTACCCTACCTGTAATTCACTTTTCTATCTAGCATTAGAAAGTGAAAATAGTAAAAATGGAGAACTGTGCCAACTATGTCTTTATAAGAGAATTTTTTATTCATGTTCCTGATTCTGATTGAAATCGTTTCATAAATGCTCCTACATATATGTACATGTGAGCATCACACGCCTCCTCCTCATTCGCAACTCCGTTTTAGAATACAACCTGGTGGTGTACTGCCTTGATATCCAATTGCTTGAAAAATGATGCCTTGGGTCACACATTTCATGTGCAGCAACTCCTTGCATTCATAGTATCGGGCAATGTCTTGACATGACATTCATCATCCACCCTACAACACATGCAAGAGAGCCAATTAGATAGCAAACCTTGAGGTGATACTCCATCAGACCAAAGTCTTCAAATAACCCCTTGAATAAGCCAGATCAGAGAATATCAGGATTCTTCTCATAATAAGCAAGCTACAGGTAAATTACGTAAATATCAGACATTATCAAAAATACATGAAATAGCTAGCTAAATTGAATGACACTTCATATAAAGACCAAAGTCTTCAAATAGCATGCTATTCCTGACCTTTGAATTAGCCAGATCAGAGAATATCGGGATTCTTCTCTAAATAAGCACGCTAGTACAGGTAAATTATGTAAATATCAGACATCATCAAAGATACATGAAATAGCTAGCTAAATTGAATGACACTTCATCTGACCAATTAAACTTTAGCCAAAACTGAGGTACATGTATGCCATTATCGACAGGCACCACGGGTAAACACCACGTGCGACATGTGCTCGAAAGGTAGACCTGTGCGCCATAAAAGTAGCCACTATTATCATTATTATTATCACTATTATGTACATGCCTATTAGTCGGACTTAAGCTCAAAGCAAGTTTTAATTTCATTCAATTTAGACCCTGTGTACACTCACTTTCACACTTCAGCTGATTAGGGCTATCTCTGCAGATCCACATTGAAGAAGGCTAATTGCTAACTTTGTTCTGGTGAAGAAAGACCTTTACACTACTCTATCTCATGTATGTTTTTGAGGGCCTCATTTATCACACTTCATGCAATACATTTCCCTCATTTCTAAGCACAATTGAAGATATAAAGACTGGTAACATGCTCAACAGGTACTCCAAGATATAATGAAAAACATAACCTCTAGTGAAACTTAATTATTTCATAATCATTCAAAATATATTTTTAGACAAGTATCTGTAATTGTTGATGTTGAAATATAATCAGAAAATGGTAACTCAAGAAGAAAAAAACCCAGAATATTGTATATTTACAAAGTCAATGAAAATAGATACTGAGGAACTACTTGCATAAACTTGCATTCACTAAACAATAACTTATTTATAAAATATACTGAAAACCTATTAGAAGTGAAATATATCATTTCAGTATGAATACTGGTGATCATATAAACTTTATATCAAGGTATTTCCTTAACTTTCATCTTCAGAATCCAAAACTTACATGTACACGTAGATTTTATTTACAAAATAGATGGCGCAGTATGTACACAATATTTTTAAAACTTATTTCACTGTAATGTTTGTGTACATGCAAATATTAATATCAATTTCATCTTACTTATTCCTTGTAATTGCTTCTTAATTCCCCTTGTTTGTAAGCATAAAAATTAATAAAACATTAACATGTAAATATGAAGGAAAAAAATAATCATAATCCTTTTAAACACTTAATCTCATAAGAAAAGTTTCCATTCATAATAAAACAAAAACAGAACTGACCCAATAAATTTTGACTTGGTACCTATGCCAGTCATACAGTGAATGACCACTTGTTTTTTATAATTAAATCAAGAGGCCCAATAACAATGACGCACTATTGATAACCCAGAGTGGTGTAATTAACAGCTTAAAGATGTCAGAATATCATTCCTCCATCCACCTAATTATTAAAGCAATTAAACACAAATTAATTCTGACAGACACCTGTGTGTGTGATATTGTAAGATACACCTTCCATTAGACTAAATTACATATACATGTATACTGGTAATTTCAGAGACTGATTTGAATATAGAAGTTTGGGAGTTTTGTGAACATACATTTTGTATACTGTATGTTTTTAATATTTTATTTTATTTTTTATTTCATCTTTGTCATGTTGTTGTATCAAACTGACTTTTTACCGAACTACATGTAGTACAATTAGGGCATCCTAACACAAGCTACTTACATGTATTAGATAACTTCTCGTCCTCATCGGATAATATTGATAATATTGTATTAACTGTCGTGTTACTATTACTGTTTTGTATTGAGATATCTGATTTGAATAAATGTATCATTGATTTGAATTGTAAATAGAATTATAGGGGACAACCATGCACATATTCCTGGGGGATGGGTGCTTGGGGCCGGACCCCCTGGGTATAGGCCCTCAAGGGGGCTCTAAATTGACCTTAAAGGGGCACCAAATAGACCCTTAACTTAGGGGTGTCAAATTGATTTTTTTTTTTTTTTTTTTTTTTTTTTTTTTTTTTTTTTTTTTTTTTTTTTTAAACTTGTAAAAAAAAAAAATTTTAATTGAGAAAAAATCCTGATACCCGATACATTTTGTAGACCGACAATAACCATCTTAACCATAATCTTGATGACCGAAGAACTAAAAAATGTTAACACCTACCTAACCTACCTACCCACCCTCCCCCATGTCCGACATTTAAGAGAGCATACATGTACATATATGCACCTGTCCACAATTTGTTGGCAATGATAACTAGATTATACATGTATCAAGCACACTTTTCATGACTGAGAAAAACATTTGGTCTCAAAATAATTGAACCTAAAAAGTAGAAAATGTGGTAAATATATATTTCAAAAGTTTCTGAATACAGCATTTTTGATATATTTTCTTTCCTATTTCTAGCCTTCTTCAGTATATTTACATGTAAGTCTTTGTTGAGCACTCCTCTTCTCTCTCACACGCAAGTGATCGTCAGTTTACTACATTATTGCATGTCAAAAATGGTTTCACTTTCTTCAAAAGTCTCTTTAAAATAATTTATGCTTGTATTGATCTATGTACGATTCTTGCAAGTAGCAAAACCTTTTACAGCTAGTTAAGACGCACAAACTTTGACCACAAATATTATGGATAAGAAAGAATCACAGAACATAATCCCTTTCACTACAAAGAATTGTATCATGAAGCTGATAAACATCAATGGTCTTGGTGAGATTGAATTTTTTTATTTTGTTATAAAGCAATGGTACTTAATACTACAAATGACAGAGGACCTCATCAGTGCAGACTGATCAATGAGCCCCACCCATATGTATGTAAAAATGTGCACTACTGTATTCACTATTATTTTCGTGTGATTAATTCTTCGTGCTTAGAGGCCTCAAAACATATTTGCAGGTTCTTAAATTCGCACTGCATTTACGTACGAATGCAATTGATCCCATTCAAAGCATGCATAAGGGAGCATGCTCATACATGTATAATTGCGTTTTCAAATTCGCGCCGTACGATCTTTGCGCGAAATCTGCGAAAATTAATGTACCGCGGATATTGCCACGATTACTGTATACCTTCAGACAGAAAACTTGCCTGAATTTTTTCTACTAGACTATACTGTTCAAAACAACGACCAAACGCTGGTTTCTTAATATTGTACTCCAAAGTACCTAATTTGGTTCACACTTAAAGTAATTGTGTTGCTACAAATGTATGTACATGGATGAATTTGGAATTTGTTCCATATATGTCTAATGACGGTATACATTTTCATATGAATATGTTGTTGTGCCTCTTCAAAATATCTAAGAAGCTTTGCTTACAACAGACTGGATAGCGTTCCAAATTAGTTTCAGAGAATATGATTATGAAAAGTTTCCCTACTAGTCATTAAAAAAAAAATAATAATAAAAATGTGCATTACATAAGACCTGCCAGTAGAAGGGGAGAAAAAAATAATAAAAAGTACTGTACAAGTCTCTGGGGTCACAAGAGGGTTACAGGCTTTTTACCTCCTTTGAAAATGATTTTGCTTGTACTTGTTGTTTATCCATTTGAAATGTTCATAATTTTTTTTAATTAATCTTATTTGGATTGCCAAATTTAACATCCTCAGTAGAAAAGACCACAGAATGGAATGGAAACCACTTATATGTACATATAAAAATTCTACCTTTAAAATAAAACATAAATAAAACATAAAGAACTCAGCACTCAAGCTGTCAAGTATGATAGGTTAACACTTAAAACAAATTGCATATAAGGTTAGTGTGTCATGTAAATGTATGCAAAATTAATTTAGAGAACGAATAAAAATTTCATTTGTTTCATTAGTGTTCGGTTTTCTGTAAACATGAAAATTTCAATGGCTTAGATAATTCATGTGAATTATAATTTCAAACTTTTGAATACATTGTAAGTAGAATGTGTAATAATTATTCTTTAATTTCTTGGCGTGTTACTGGCAGAAAACAGTTAATCTATAAGTAAAATACACAGGATATACAATTTCAAAAGCAACGATATGGAATATAGAGCACTCATCTGCTTGCAAGTTTTCTACCCGCAATTTCATAAACTTAAGGGTACCAGGCAACACTGTCTACAATAATAACCACAAATCATTACCAGATATACGTTTACATGTACTAGACTCTGTCTTGTAACAAATAACATTCAAAATTTATTGCTATTCATGGCTATACATGTCATCAACACTCTCATTGTATTTAATATTGTAGGTCTATAGATGCTTATTTGCAGTAGGTTAGAGGGAAAATTTTCTGCCAAGCACTGTAGTGATAGACATATAGTGGTGGCCAAAATTATTAGAACACCAAGCATATTTAAATAATTTTAGTTATTGTCAGTCACTTGACCATTTAAATACCTATAAAATGGTTGGAATGTCTCAGAAAGTCATTGTTATGCTTTAAAAACTAAATAACATAGCCATGCGTTGGGAACTCGCCCCAAGTCGCCCTTTTTTGTGTTACGCCACCAATTGAAAAATCTAAAAATCTTGCCCCTATCAGAATCAAAGTGTCATTTTTTAAAACTTTTAAGCCTCTCCCTACAAAAGTATACATTTTCTGAAAGGAAATTTCCCAAGGATGTTTTTTAAAAAATCATAATAAGGTAGGGTGAAGTACATGTAGTATATATGTGTAGGGATTTTAAAAGTATTTTTGAGGGGCCCCAAATTTTTAATTTAGAGCCCCTATTTAAGTGCCCCTTTCCAAAGACTTTTAATTTTTTATTATATTTAAATTGCTCAAGAAATTTCTCTTAAACTATAATGTATAAGTAAATTTCTTCATTCAATGAAAAATAATCTTAACCTTAAAATTAAATTGGCAGGGTTATTTTCTCAAGACCAGGGGATGGGGCCTATCCACCCCCCTCCCCATGAGACCAAGTTTTCTTAAACTTGTATTTGGGGCATGTAAGAATGAATAAGCCTGCAAAGTTTCACATGTCTAGCTAAAAAACCTTTTGAGCTTTTGGCATATGTAATTGGCATTTCATGTGTTTTTTGGGGTTTTTTTGCATTTGTACCTCATGTTTAATACATGGTCTATGGGAAAATTGAAAGCGCATAGTGAAACGATTTTTAAAGCTGCGCATTACCTGATGGTTGAAACTATATAAATTAGGTATCATAAGATGCATAAGACTCTATGCTATAATGTCATGAAAGCTGTCGACATCAAAAAGTTATGCTCAAACTTACTTCGGCAAATGTACTAGGGTATTGAGAACCCCATAGACTTTGTGTGTTCTAATAATTTTGGCCACCACTGTATGTACATGAATGTATTTAATATATTAAGTTTCATGAAAATGCAAACAAAAGAAACTGAATTGCCTATGCCTAACACTTATTTAAAATCGAATTATATAATGGGTCATGTGTTATGAACTCGCCACCCAAATAGGGTGGTGCTGTTACGCTTTTTGCTATTTTTCAGCTTTAATTTGTCAATATTTTCCAAAGTAAGAAAGTTTATGTAACAAATTTGATCTCATTTTGAAGCTATGTTACTGTGCTATCTCCCTGTGAATTTTCATTGTTCTAGGTAACATTCTGGTGGAGTTACAATGGTTTAAGTTTGGGGGAGTAGGGGTGGTGCCGGAAGCGGAGACGCCGGAAGCTGAGACGCCTGTACAAAGGCAATGGGAAATTTTACATTTTGTGGTTGATTTGGGGAAAACTTGAATTTCTCTGCCAAATTTTGGCTTATGGCTGTGAATGTGGGACCAAACTGAAGCTTATAAACTGCATTATACCATGAAATCACTGAACAATAGGTTTGATGTTACAATAGTACCCAGGAAGACTTAACAATCATTATTTGACCTAAAAAGGCAATGCCTCCTGTACAAAGTCATTGGGAATTAGAGATATTGTAGTACCGTTGGGAAAACTGCAATATCTCTGCCAAATTTTCACCTGATTGTGAATTTAGCACCAAATTGAAGCTTTTAACTGCTTCATACTATCATATCGCTTTAACAATATGTTTGATGGTGCAACAGTACTTTGCAGGACCCAACCCCCTCATGAATTTGAAAAAAGCTATATTTTCAGGGCTAAATCTCAGATCGTTATATTTTTCATTCTAAAATTGTAAACCATAATGAATTATACCTTGTTTGAAAGGTCTTATCATTCTCTACCAGAATATAATAATATTTTTAATATTTGGGTGATTATAGATGACTTGATGATAAAAACAATGAAATATTAAAAAAATCTAAATTTCCTGAAATTTTTCCTAATAACTTTTTTATATTGAACCTAGTTTAACTTTTCAATGCAGATTTAGATTCCTTGAGGAATTTCCTTTCAGAAAATGTATAGTTTTGATATACTAGGGTGTATATTTTCGAGATACAGGTCTTTGAAGTGAAAAAAGTGTCGTTTGTAGTGAAATTGGCATGTAACGCAAAAGGCGGCGAACTTATAACACACGACCAATGATGATTTTCCGTTAAAAATATCTGAATGTGCATTCATCCTTGACCAAAAATAAGTATAAAGTTATTTACATGTAGAAGTACAGATGGGAGAGAGTGAAAGTAACTCCTTACAATGAAATGCATTATTTGGAGGTACCAAATATCTCCCATGGATCCAAACAATTGCTACAAATGTATTTACAACATGTATCACTCTGATATTGCACATACGTAAAGTGATCACTTATTTTGAACAATGCAGATTACGTGTATGATCTGTCAATATTTCCTGTGGATTTAGTTGGATTATAGCAGATGGAATACTCTGTTCATTTTTCTACTTTAAAGCAAGCACATAATTTGCATCATAATACATAGTATAGAAATTACATAATGTAATTTGTGTAGATTTAAAAAACTACCGGTATATATTCATCTATGATCTGTACAAACGGATTTCGAAGAATGAGACCAAAGGCAAAATAGAATTTCTACAAATCAGATATTCTATATTTCTCACATCTTTTGAAACTCTGATGGTAATACGTGAGTACCTTTCATGTGAATAATGTAGTGGGAAAGATGAACAAAATTATTGTGATCTTGTCCTTGTAATGCTATTTAGGAAGAATATCATAGTAAGAAGGTCCAATATTGCTCTTCAATTACCAATAGTCATTATATGACCCAATATATCCAAACATGTTCAGGCCAAACAATCTGTTTTGTCCCATATATGTATGTATTTCTGTGTGTAATGAATGTGACTCTAGCAAAATTATGTTAATTTCTTTACATTTTGGCGATTCCAAAATCTCACAACAGACAATAATGCTTCTATTTGTATCAACCTTTCCAAAGCACTTTTAAACAATATTTTCCACATCTCAATCTCATGACCAGAACAATAATTTTGCTTTAATTGAATGAAAATATGGCTGATTTTGTGTCATACAGATGAAGGAAAATCAATCAAGTTTAGATTCCATCAGATTTCCTTTAACAAAATTTGACACCAGTGTAAATTCCACCTAGAATAATTTCAATGACTAACTTCAACCTAAACCTTAAATTAAATCTAACTTAATTCATTTGGACATTGTCATGCCAGTGAAGAAGTAAAGTAATTTAGTCCCAGTTTGATGCCCAGAATTTCCGGATCTACTTGTACCAAACTCAGCACATGCGGATCAGCCCCAACGATCTACGAATCGAAGCGGAGGGATGAAAACAGAGAGAGAGAGAGAGAGAGATGCATATGAAATTGATAAGAATGATCACATGTATACTTATGTTTGGTAGTATCTGACAGAAGTAATGCCTCTGATTTAAAATGTATTGGAGTCACAATGCCCAATTCCGGTGGTGTATGCTCTCAACATTATCAATCTCTTTGCATTGATCAAATTCATCAAGCAATGCAAACATTTAGTAAAGTTTATAGCATGATTATGGCCTACATTGGCATTGTGACTCTACTGTTCCAATAAATTAGATGCCAGGGATCAGGAGTTAGTTAGGCGTTTACAGAGATGCCAAGTTCAAAAAACAAATTTGCGTGAAATTTTTATGACCTGGCATCTATTATTTCCACCATGTTCGAAAGCAGTGCGCACACGGTGCGCATTACCACGTGTGCGCATGCGCAATACTTATTTGTAGACAAAGGAGACGCGCATGCACGCTACAAATGTAGCACGTTTTACATAACGATCGCCTGCATGCTTTACGTACTCGCAGGGCTCGATGCACAACATAACTACCGATTATTATGGCTTTTTAGGTCCCAAAATCTACTGCTACCTTTTTTGTTTTTGCGCGAGAAAAGTGGGTGTTCTGCGTGAGATTGTGAGACAGAGCCTAAATGTGCAATACTCATGCAGAATGCGTGAGACTTGGTAGCTCAGCGTTCACGCCCATTGTCAGCTCTCTGCATCATCATGCAGCCTAAAAATCATCATCAATGTGCGAGATGGAGAGGATCGTAGAACTAGAGAGTAGAGGTCCTGTAATCCCGGTCTTCAAATGGGACTGGCCGAGGTTCAAATCATATTATATTTATCAAGACAATATCGACAACATTGATTGATATCGATGTCAAGGAAGGATCTTTGATATCTGTCAATACAAACTAACAATGGTCATTTCATTTCTCACGAGGCTATTCTGTTATGATGCTGGTTTTTTTATCGATCGTCCGTTCAACAAAAACGACACCAGCAATCGGCATTCAACAAAAACATTTTTGTCGACCGCCCAGCACACTGACCCAGCTCACATCACACAGACAGAGTCAGAGAAAAACTCGATAATAAACTCACGCTCCGCGACCAAGCATCATCATATGATTTAGAGCGAATATAAGTAGAAGATTTATTAAATATAAACAAAAAGAAGTCTAGGGTCTATCACTAATTACAAACCTGAAAACGGGTATCTTCAGTCACAAACGGTCAATGTCGATGTCTTGTCGAGCAGACGTAGACGGTGAATTTTGTGCACCTACAAAACACAACACAAGAAGGTCTTACTCGAGTCGAGTGCATTGTACTTTCTGCACGAAGTTTCTGCACTTTCGCCGTCGTGAAAATTTGAAGACATCTCACTGTTTACGTGCGAAAAGGTTCAAGTATGGTATCTGTCAAAAAGCTAACAATTTTTTAAATAATTAGTTGTAAAGCTCTATCAATTCACTTGGAGTATTATGTAAGTTAGAGGATATTTCTAAATCTATAAAATATCCCATTTTAGCAAAAAATCCCTTTCAACTGTTTTGTTTTCTCATTCTATCTCTTTTTTTCATTCTCGATATATCCTTTGACCCCAGATAGGCCTGTCATTGTTATTTTATTTTAGACTTATTTTGTATATTGGGTGTCGATTGTAGGGGAGGGGGTGGGGGGATGCATCCCCCCCCCAACGGCGTAAATCCGTGTCGAGGAGTGGGGGGGATGAGCGAAATAATTTGCCAACTTGTCGCGATCTTGTTTGACACAAGCACTCGCGACACAAGTTTTTAATAGCACAGGCGGTGAAATGGATTTGAGAGGGAGGGGGTACGAATAGAATTTGTCTTTGAATGTATGCTTTTAACTTATGGCTGCCTTGACTACTGTTCATTTTAGTAATGGAAAAACTAATGCGAGCGCGAAGCGCGAGCCGAAAATTTTAGCTTTAAATTTGAGATATTTGAACATTATAGCTTCTATTTGGTATCAGCTAGCGCGAAGCGCAAGCCAAAAAATTCAAGCTAAAATTGGATATGTTTGTGCATGAAAGGTCCTATATAGTACCCGCGAGCGCGGAAAAATAATATATATAGGCCTATTATGGTAGCAGAGGTGGCGGAACGGATTTGAAAGTCACAGGTCTTGATACAAAAAAGGGCACCGTTCTGAAAAGGGTTACGCTTCAGATCAGAGGCATTCATCTAAAGTGAAATGTATTCGGAGACGGAGGGGATACGCCGAAGAATTTTGTCTTTGAATGTATGCTTTTAAAAATCATAATGGCTGCCTTGATTACTGTTCATTTTAGTAATGGAAAACTAATGCGAGCGCGAAGCGCGAGCGGACAATTTTAAGGTAAAAGTTTGAGATATTTGTGCATTATAGCTCCTATTCAGTATCAGCGAGCGCGAAGCGCGAGCTGAAAATTTTGAGCTGAAATATAATGTTTGTGCATTAAAGGTGCTATATAGTAACCGTGAGCGCGACAAAAAACAAAAAAACAAAACAAAAAAGATATAGTAGAGGCGGCGGAAAGGATTTGAAAGGGGGGGTCTCGATGCAAAAATGCCCCTTTTCTGAAAAGGGAGCACTTTAGATCCGAGGCATAGACCTAAAGAGAAATGTACTCGGACAGGGAGGAGTTTCGAAGAAATTTGTCTTTGAATGTATACTTTTAAGGCTGCCTTGATTCCTGTTCATTTAAGTAATGTAAAAAGTAATGCGAGCGCGAAGCGAGAGCCAAAATTTTAAAGCTAGAAATTGGAGATATTATTTTTGACAGTATAGATCCTATTTAGTATCAGCGAGAGCGAAGTGCAAGCCGAAAATTTTTTTATCCATTTAGAAGATAAATTTTACATGCTTTGTTAAATAACTGCGATAGAAAACAAAATCACAATCTTTGCTATGAAAATTTTGTGGGCTGCAGGCCCCAAGCAATCCAACAACCTAGCCCGCACACAACTACATTAATGTTTTTGATTGTCAACAACACCCTTTGCCAGCAGTGCCCTGTCCTAAGGTTTGTCCCCAGACGAGGGCATTGTATCCAACCTTTTTATTCCTAGGTTACTGTTTGATACTTATTGCGAGGTCGCATAGCGACCGAGCAGGAAAATTTTTGAGGTTTTGGAGTAAAAAACGGGCATTTTTGGTTATTAAAAGCGCTATTATAACCAATAACACAATAATCTATTGTATTTTTTTTTTCATTTCTTTCTTGAAAACTGGGGGGGATGTTTGTACAGGCCATCCCCCCCTCCTCAAAATCTGGGGGGGATGTATCCCCCCCATCCCCCCCGGGATTTACGCCCGTGCGGGCCCCCCCCCCCCCATAATTTTGTTGGGGTAGTGTGTACAATCATCCCCCCAATATTTTGATATCAAGAAAATGAAAAGCATCATATTATGTGCTTACAAATATTCCCATTACAAATTCTTTTCATATACACTTTTATGACATTATTATATTATTTTGCCGTCTAAAATGCATATCTCTGACATTAAAAAATCCCAAATTAATCTTCCTCGTTTGTGTCTGATATACTTTAGTAATCATGTAAAACACAATACGCCGTGCAGATAATCAGGAAGCGCAGATGTTTCACGATTCACAATTGGAAAAAAAAAAAATACACATTCAAATCGATAATAATCAGGGGCACCGATCCCAGGGTGCACTGTAGGGGAGAGGTGTCTCGATAAGTAAAACTGAAGGAATAAGTATTCCCCCCTCAATAATGAAATTATTATGTAACCTAAAAAATATATGTTCCAGTTCAATATTATTGAGAAAATTTTAAGCTCGCACTTCACGCTCGCATTATTACAGCCCTATGAATTCGACAATATTCATATACTAGTACTCATGTGTGTATATCTATAGGCATTACATCATGATGGTCCCCCTTTAATAAAACAGATAAAGCCCCTTCCCAGTTTCGCGTTTGCATAATTCTACCATAAAACATATCAATTCTAGTTGTAAACGATGTGTTGGCTCAGTGGATAGAGCGTCCGCCTCATAATCGGGAGGTCATGGGTTCGAGCCCCGGCCGCGTCATACCAAAAGACGTTAAAAAAATGGTAGTTGCTGCTTCCCTGTTTGGCGTTCAACAAGCGGGGGATAGAGCAATGTCCTTCTGGCGCTGCTCAGCGGCTGCCGGGCCCACGAGAAAAGGGGCAAAATAAATATCCTTTCCGGACAATAAAATTTCAATTGGAGCATTTTCATTTTCATTTTCAGATAGAGGGCGTTACCATTCTACTCGAAGCGAACGTGCACATTGACTTTTTTTGTTTTTGGACAGTTTTTCACATTATTTTCTTTATTGTGGCGAGCAACTACCTTTTCAAAGAAATTTTCAACTTGAATAAGTATGCTAAGAGTCTGAATTTTTCAAAAATAGGAATAACTTATTGCAAAGGGGAAAAAAGTCTTGTCACTTGTGTCAATTCGAAAGCCTAGTCAGATCAAATTCCTGTACAATATGGTATATTTTGCTCTCAAAATAGCTCATGGGCTGCATAGTTTTGATCCTCGATGCCGCATTATACTATTATAGCTTTTTGTTCACGTGGCAATTAAGAGCTTGAATTCTCAGCTTTCCGGAGATGGTACGTTCATTTTAATTGATTTTAAAAAAAGTCCTGTCACTTTGAACATAATCATAAAAGGTTCTTTTCTCGACTAGTCAATATTTACGCTTATCACATGCATATCGCATAGAAACATGTGAACGGCGTCTTCACAAGACTTGTGACAAGTTCACAATCTATGTCAATGTTTTGAGCATCAATTTATATGAATTCCATATTCTGATTACAACTTGCCCAAATGTGTATTTCCTCCATGTGGTCTGGAGAATCTAATAACTAACAACATGATAAAAGTTCATAAATTTCTTTCATCTCCACGAGTAGATTGCTCAACCGAACGGACAATACCATTCCACTGGAGGGAAGTCTTTTTATACGCGAGTTTTTGTGAGCTAATTTATTATTGAAGCCAGCTGTATAGATTTCTGCGCTTCTCAACCGTATTTCCAACGTCACTTTGTTGCGTCTGGCCTCTGAGATTATGGACGCGCCTTGTTTAATTACGATTTAATGCCGCACATTGGTATACGTTAACTTTACATTTTACATAGAGTAGAATTGATATGTGTACCATTTCGTATCACTATTACTGAGAAAATTTTCAGCTCGCGCTTCGCGCTCGCATTATTGCCATATGAATTTGAAAATACGCACTAGTAGATACTCGTGTGCATGCGTGTGTACATTTATATCTAGCCATTACATCATGATGGTTCCTCCTGAACAAACCAGTTAAAGCCCCTTCCTCGTTTAGAGCTTGCATTATATGTTACAAATGCTCCATTTTATGTCAATATTATTGAGAAATTTTTCATCTCGCGCTTCGCGCTCGCATTATAAAATACTACCTGGAATTGTTTTCATATTTCTATGCATATGCACATCCCCAACAATGTACACTGCTATTAAATACCATCGTATGTGTCACATTGAAGAATAGAGGAAATATCAACGATCATCTCCCCCCCCCAATCGCCAAAACAAATCAACACCGTTGTCTCTAGATCTATTTAGATTTTATCAATCTTCTATCCGATCAAGACTTTAAATAGAGCCACGAACATCATACTGCGTAGGCACGGCATTGAGTTTTGCAAGGCCAGCGTGACGTTAAAAAAATGAAGGGGCAAAAATCTGAAATTCCAAATATATCCCTCTTGCTCCATACACAAGTAAAAAGCACTACAGGGGGCGCTTTATGACTTGTCGGACGTTTTATCCGACAACTTGCTCTCAGCCAATCAGATGAAAGCATTTAAGTTGTCAGTGAGATCGAGAATAAATATTTGTTTAAATACCTTGGGGATTTGGAAAACTTCTCTCAGACTTGAAGAGTGAGCTTTGACCTTTTTTTTTTTCCATCTCTGACTTACGAACACTTCATTTTCTGATTAACGAAACCCTAATTCATTTTCAGAACAACGAACCTTATTCCATTTCCAGACCAACAAAAAATGAACCTTCAGACGAAGAAAAACCTTCCGTACTTTTCCTATTTTTGGCCGAATAAAACTTCCGACTACCCTGCATTTTCATTAGATGTTCGGACAAACGAACCTTCGAAGCAAAATTTTTTATTTCTTTTTTAATCGCGCGGGGAATGGTTGCGGATTATGTAGAGAGGGGCATAATGCCCTCAAGTCATTTTAGGCTAATTGGAAGGGAAAATGAGGGTCTTCCCTCGAGGCCGAGCGTACACTATATAGGCTTTTTTTTTTTTTTTTTTTTTTTTTTTTTTTTTTTTTTTTCCATATCGTATTTTCTTTCATTTTAGGATGTTGTCTGCGTCAATGTCTGCGTCAACAGAATTATGTAATTTCTTTCGAATGATAATGTTAAACGATTTATTTATTCGGCTTAGTAATATGAAGAAGGAAAAAATGATATTTTATAGGTCATGTTTATCTTCTAATTTGATGACATTATGAAATTTGTATCATGTTGTTTCTGTTTGAAATGAATCAAATTCAATTTGAATCTGAATGGAAAAGTTTCCGCTTAGGATATATTCCAAAGAAGAATAAAATATAATTTTATAAGAACGCTCGGCCTCGTGGACCCTCTACGAAAAATAATGAGAAAAGGAATTAAAGGCAATTATTATTAGTCATTATGTCAGTGAAATTAAACAAGAAAATGAATTATGCACAGTTTTAAAGTAAATCCTTTCTGTTTTGTTGTTTATTGTTTGTTTGTTGTTGTTGTTGTTGTTGTTGTTTTTTTTTTTTTTTTACCAATTATTGAGAGCCGCATGAAAACCACATTGAATACCAGCAGAAACGAATTTATCACAGGAAAGATCTAATGAAATAGCAAAGAACATTACTGAACACTACAAAACAGGCTAATGAATCTTTTTGGTTATTGATACTTTCAAATCCAGCCCATCCAATATGCAAAATTTGATTTTTACAAATAATTTCCAAAGAAATATTCTTGCTCATCTGCATACGTGGCTCTTTTGAATGTTAAATCAAAGAAGAAATCTTTGGAATGGTGCAATTAATATTGGCTCGCCGCTTTTCTCTAAAAATGACTAGTAAAGTGATGTAAAATGAGCCTGATCATGATGGGGATAAAATGAGCCAAACAACCCCCTGTTTCAAGGAAACTAAATAAATAAGAGCTAGTTCGCAACCTCAGAATATTAAGGGCATCTATATGTAAATCACTGGAACTAAACCCCTCACAAAAAGTTTCGCAAGTCGACTTTGGGCCATGATAACTTTTCAGGTACGCTTACTCTTTCCTGATATTCATACCACTGAAAGATAATTTATTCCCCTTTTTATTGATATCATATTTGTAATGATTGTATCATGCTTCAATGCACAGAATATCAGAATATGGAGAAAAGTAAAAAAATCAAATGTTGTAAAATGCATTTTTATTGTTCACATTAAAGTTCCGCACCTTGACTTTAGGTCTTGATAACTTTGGGGATATTTTCTAATTTTTATTGAATTTTATACCATTGTCACGTTGATTTATTCATATTTTTATTGCTACCTAATTTGTCATGGTGATGTCATGCCTGGGTCCATAGAACCCCTGAATACCACCTGAATACATGACAAAGTGAAAGATAATTTTCAGTTTAAAATTTCTGTAACACAACTCTGCACCTTGGTACATTTTTTAACGTGGGATTTAGTCATTGTCAATTTTTATAGCATTAAAAAATTCATTTTATTCTTCTTTTTATTGATACCCTATTTGCAATTAGTAACATCATGTTGAATGCACATAACTCAAGAAATATAATGCAAAGTAAAAAGTGAAAAGTTGCGAAATGCATTGTTATTGCTCGCAACAGACAATAATACTCACAATAGGCATTCAATTTGCAACATTTAACTTCTGACTTGTCCTAACATTCAGGTGTTCTGTTAATGCAGGAACAACACTATCGTTACAATTAGGATGTCATTGAAAAGAGAATAAATTATCTTGACAAAGTCAATGGTCTAAAATTCAATAAAATTAGAAACTACCCAAAATTTATCAGAGCCTAAAGTCGAGTTGCGGAACTTCGCTTTGATAAATGCATTTTTGCAACATTTGACTTTTTACTTTTCTCCATATTCTGATATTTTGTGCATTAAAGCATGACATAATCATTACAAGTACGATATTAATAAAAAGGGGAATAAATTGTCTTTCCAATGGTATGAATATCCGGAATAAACTACAGCGTACCTGAAAAGTTATCATGGCCAAAATCTATTGCGAAACTTTTTGTGAGGGGTTTATTTCAAGACGTGAGCTAAGAATGGGTAGAATTTTTCCATATTTAGCTAATTTGCCACATTAAAAAAAAAAATCACATTAGGCCTGATATATATAGATAGGGAATGATTTGTTCTTCCACTTAGGATCTATTAAAATATTAATGGATTATGTAGAATATTTATGTGTGAAAGGATTTGAGTTTCATTGAACATTCCATATATTTTAGAGAGAGAGAGAGAGCTAGAGAGAGAGAGAAGAGAGAGAGAGAGAGGGGGGACGCCCGGGGGGTCACTCAGACAAAAAAGTTGCTACCCATGCGTGTTCCCGCACCCTGAAAATGGACCCTAAACGTCTCATAGCCATGAAGCCAATTTTGCACCCCTTTTCGACGTCAGACTGAAAATGGACCCTAAACGTCTCATTGCATGAAGTCAAATTTGCACCCCTTTTCAACGTCAGACTGGAAAACATACCCTAAATGGCGTAAACTCCGTGAAATTTTTGACCCCAAAACAGCAATTTCCGCTGAAAACACCCCTTTTTTAATGAAAATGCGATTGAAATAAAAAAAAAAACACCCCTATTTTAAGGAAAGCGTCGACGCCGCCGAAAGGCTGAAAACAGACCCTTTTCGACGCTTTTTGGGGACACGCATGCGTAGCACAAAATGTGGTGAGTGACCCCCCCCCCCCCCCCCGGGGGGGGGGACGCACTATCGCTCTGCCAAGGCCATCGAGCAATCTTCGGCAAACCTCTTCACACATATACCAAAAGTGGATTTATATATCTATGTATATATATTATACATGATATTATATTATGACTAAGATAAGGTGATCCATATATTAACAACGTTTTATTTTTTTGCGGGAAACTAGAGAGAGAAAAAATGCGCAGCTTTATCTGAATATGGAAATGGAAATATGGTAACTGTACATCATCACTGAATGTAAGTCATCAGGCCGATCTCTCTTTTTGGCTGTCAGCCAAGCAAAAATGTAGAAATTGGTTCATATTAATTCACTTTACCCTGACCGTTCCGTTTCTGCTTTTTCTGGGACGCACTGTATACTACAACACATTTAAATTAACATTCAAATCAGATGGTTTAGATCTATTATAGTTACAATTTTTGGACGTTTGGTTCGAGTCGAATCTAAACGCCTTTTACCGATCTTGTCAAGGATACCCTATTTGAAATGGGTCAGGCTATTCTTCACCCACTCCTCGAGACTGAAGGCAGCCAGCGTCAAAATTTGGAAAACGAGCATTTGCCGGTTTGAAGATCGCACCGATCGGGCGCCAATATAATTGCACGTGCATAATGTATATAGTGTACATGTTCTATTCCATCACCTACCCACCCCCATACATGCATGCTGCTTTGTGTGTATAGCAGTCTATAGTGCGTACGACATCAGTTGGTGG
>CALNVZ010000174.1:69949642-70048226 GCA_940671915.1 Paracentrotus lividus
AAAGGATATGTATCATATAATCTAGTTAGAATGGTTAGCCGTGGACGGTTTCCGAGCTATGGTCCGCCTTTTTTATTCGTTTTGGCAAAAATGGGTGTGACCTTCCATTTCAACGGCACAATGCGCCTGAACTGGTTGACACAATTTTTGTGAAACTGGTACCATTCAAAAGGAAATTCAAAGAGGAATTCAAAAATGGTATCAAAAATATTATTGGAGCAATTTAAAGTGCTATGACCTTTGACCTTTTCCTTTAACCTTGATTTTGACCCCAGACGAATAATATTTTTACTTGATTTTTATGTATGTTTAATTGTCAGTATAATGTTAACATACATGTAATATCTAGGATATTATATGTTATTCTCTCTTCACCTTTCAAAAATCTGTATTTAAACATTTACAATGTTATAATCGCTAATTACTTATATCATTTAGCTAACATAACGATCCAATACTGATATTTGTGTTGGTAATGTGTGTACAAGTCTCTATTTTAGGCTTACTTGAATACTTCCAAACTGAAGTTAAATTACTTCAATTAAAACAGGAACTAACAATTTCAGGTAAATAAAGGAAACATTAAACACAATGATAATGTATACATGTACGTAGACTTCCATTTGCTTATGAATAGAGACATTTGTTTAGCCCTTTTGATTGGGGTGCAATAGGTATAACATACAAATCATCAAGAAATCTGCGGTTTTGACAGAAACAAAATGCTTCCTACATGTAGTCAGCTCTACTGTCCAAACTGGATACATCTTGAGATCTTTGAAGCATCAGCAACAGACATGGAATACATTATGGCATTTGATTGTAATGTTACTTCAGTTTGAAAGTATTCATGTATAATGGAGTCTTGTACACACATTACCAACACAATATCAGTATGTGGGGTAACAGTAACTTTGTAAATACATTTAAAACAGTTTTTAAAGGTGAAGAAATAAAATATATCCTAGATATTTACATGTATGTTAATATCATACTGACAATTAACATACATAAAAATCAAGTAAAAATATTATTCGTCTGGGGGTCAAAATCAAGGTTAAAGGAAAGGTCAAAGGTCATAGCACTTTAAATTGCTCCAATAATATTTTTTGATACCATTTTTTGAATTCCTCTTTGAATTTCTTTTGAATGGTACCCAGTTTTCACAAAATTGGTCAACCAGTTCAGGCGCATTGTGCCGTAGAAATTGAAGGTCACACCCATTTTTGCCAAAACGAATCAAAAGGGCGGGCCACAGCTCGGAAACCGACGGACCGATTACGCTAATTTTTTTGTTTCATGGGAAGGTAATGTTAAACTTTATGTGTTACGAATTTTGAGCAAATTCTGAGACGGAAGGGTGCAAAATTGCACTTTCATTGGGTGAATTGGCATGGAATGACCCACCATCAAACATATGTATATACATGACTATATCAAATTGACCCATTCCTTTATCAAGAGCCATGACAAAAAGACAAATTTATGGAATTTACATACACAACCAATGGGAGGCTGCTCGCACGTGACGTCACACAATCAAAAGTTTAAATATTCATAACTTCGCTATTTTTTGGTCGATTTTCTTCAAACTTTCACTAATATTTTTAAATTAATTTTCTTCATTTTTTAAGACCAATAAAATTCCAGGGTGAACTTCCCTTTAAACGAAAAACCAGACTTAATTTTTGTTAAGTGTCCGGACAATCGCACCCCCATCCTACTGACTAAATGTGGTTTGCAGCTGTATGTGGTTTTAGCCTAGCCAGGGATTACCACACATGGCACATACAGCTGCAAACCAACATCATTCAGTACTAAAAATTGGCTGCCTGTGCCCTCTTGGTTGCTGAGGAAACTTCTCAATAATAATTAGCGAAACCAGTTTTAAACCTACATCAAAATAAATTAAAATAATCTATAGTCTCATTGCAATATATATCTTTCATTAGATATTTTTAATTTTGTTTGTAGAATTTTTAGACCCTTTTTTGGATATGCCACCTTGACTTGGCTTGAGGCAGAAGCTGCTCAGACACTTTTCTGCATTGACTTTCCATTGGAAGAAAACTGCTGCAGTAGGCCTAAGGTACTTCCCAGTGCAAGGTCAATTATGAATTGACCATGCATAAGTGTAAAGTGGGGATTACCGGTAGTACTCCACATACAGCTGCAAACAACATGAGGCTGTACTGAAAAATGGCTGTCTGTCGGCCTCTTGTTGCTGAGAACTTCTCAATAATAATGAGAGAAACAGTTTAAACCTAGATCTACCTCAAAATAAATTAAGACAATCTATAGTATCATTGCAATATAATCTTCAATCAGATATTTTTAATTTTGTTTAGCTAGAATTTTTAGACCCTTTTTTGGATATGCCACCTTGAATTGGCTGCCAGGCTGGGAGCTGCTCAAGACACTTGTCTGCATTGACTTTCCATTGGAAGAAAACTGCTGCAGTAAGGTACTTCCCAGTGCAGGTCAATTATGAATTACCATGCATAAGTGTAAAGTGGTAGTACTCGGGCTGCTTGACTCGGGATATTTCGTATTGACATAGTATAGCCTAGAGTAAAACCACCAAATATCGGACGTTGTTAAATATCGGACAAATTGGTCTTCAACTCCCACCAGACAGCTAATGAGCCCCGCACGGGAGGTGACTTGCATGCACATGATAGATGGACTTACCTTCTATTGCACTGCAAACACAGAAGAGTCAGGTTGCTGCTCGAAAAAAATATTCCTGGGGTTAAATCCAGGGGTAAAATCCATAATTGCCAACATATGCTGTTGGGCAATTCGCGATTGTGAGGATGCTAATAACTTTAAAGAACCATTTTTACAATTACAATAATATCTGTACTATTTGGTAGTATGATTTTGATGCATTGGTTTTTCTGACTTAAAAATGGAATATGGGAGGTTTTATTTTTCTTAGGTTTCCGGACATCCAAACCCCCCCCCCCATCTTAATTTGGACTCTAATTTGTTTTATAAAATAGCTCTGTGATTTTACGCATCGTGGTTGGTCAAAACGCGTCACGTGTGCATGCTGAATTTTCGGTGCAATGCACCACCGTGCATTTTGCGGCGCAAAAAAAGTGATAACACATACATCTGGGTCTTTTCCGTGTTTTGTTTACTCTCTTGGATGACGATCGTGATGTAGATCTTGAGCTACTTACCAAAAATTCCAAGGGATAATCCCTTGGAATTTTTTTGGTAAGTAACTCAAGATCTACTAGAGCAATGTAGCAATTTTATAAAAGCGTTAACACACTTCCCTGTATTGTGCGATTAAACGTAAATGCAGTGATCGCTCGATGCTTCGGATGGGGCGCAGCTGCACTCGCCTGCGGCTCGTTGCGGCGCGACCCCTATCCAAAGCTATCTCGCGGTGCACTGCATTCACCGCTAACGCACGCTCGGGCGTGTGTTAATGCTATAACAAACCCCACTAGGCCTACAGTGCATTCATCTTGAAGATTTTGAAGCAGCATTTTCATTGGATCTAGAAGAAGAAAAAGAAGTTGAAATACAAAATAGACATTAAGGCCCATATTATGCTATGAAGACTGAGTTTGTATGCGTCGCAAGTTCGTACAAAGCTATTGTGCAATCCGCATCAGACAAAAGGATGGCACAACCGGGCACAATAGCTTTGTAACATGCTATGCATACAAACTCTGTCTTCATTGCAGAATATGGGCCTAAGTCTTCCATAATTATATTTATATATTATTATATATATATATATATATATATATATATTAACCGGACATGAAAGCTCAATTGGTTAGAGCGCCCGTAAAAAGGTGGCCCACCTTGCTTTCAAGAACGGGAGGTCGTGAGTTCAAAACCTGGCCGAGTCATACCAAAGACTTACAAAAATGGTACCTAAAAAAGTTGCCTTTTAACAAGGAGCTTTTGGGGTAATAATAACATCATGCAGGGCCCGCTGGGAGAACAGTTGTCAGAACTGAAGTGGCTACCCTGGGTAAATAAAACGATATTATTATTATTATTATATCTTTTTTATCATTTATCAGGTGCAGTGCCAACAAGTGGTGGATAAGTATGTTGAATTTGACCCAGTCATCATACTGTTAGATGCTTTACTCTTCAAGCCTCAGGCCTATCGACATGTACTGTTCAACAGAATTATCACAGTGAGTCATTTCATTTGATGTTTCTGTTAGAAATACATTAATTTTTTCATGCTTATAAATTAATTGAAAATTGATGTAACTTTTTTACCATTCAAGATGAAATATAAAGACTAACAATTACTTCTTGTGAATTTTGATAAATTTGTTTCTTTAGTAGTTCTGAAGTCTAAGGATAGCTGAATAGTCTTGTTCACTTTAGGTGCCATTTTGGGCTGTGTCAACGTATGGTTCTGAGATTACTGTTGGTATTTGTACCTGAAATTCACCAGTTACATGCTATTTCTTGAAATCCTTATTCAGTTTCACTGGCGAATATGCATTGTGTGCCTTCTATGTGATGCCTACATGAAATGGGCTCACAAATCAGACTCACCAAGCGAGGTAGATAGTAAGCCATTCCTGCACTACGCCCTCCAGTGGGAATTCTATGCCATGTTTCTGGTTGCAGGATTGGGTAAGATTTGCTCGGATTATGAATATGTATGAATACTTCTAATATACATGTATTTCCAAAATAAATAAATAAATTTTAAACTACTGTAAGAGTAGAAATATTTGTGGTGTGTTCAACAGGAGGAGCATGAAAATGAAAACATGCAAAATTGTTACCCAAACAATGTTATACAGTGGACAGTTTCAATATTCAAATTTAAAAATCATGGTAACTTGTTTTTGTTTTCTTTTTTTTCTCAGTGCAAAAATTACATAGCTACATTTGTCAACCTCCAATGAACTAATGATTGATTTATATGATTTCATTTGTTTTTAGAGCTGTTAGCATTTATAGGAGGAGTGGTTGGCACCTATGTTCTGCATTCTGCCTTCACAAATGGCACAGAGCAATGGAAAACAAGGTAATGAAATGTTGAACATAAACATATTCTTGTTTAGAAATGTATTGGTTTTAGAGAACAACAGTAGTAAGTCAGGTCATGTAAAATAGTCTAAATATATTAAACATGGATTTGAAGTTAACTTTTTGTTGTTGGTGGTATGCCCTCATCTTATGTGTTTGATTAATTGTATTTTGTTATCAGTTTCAAGTATTTAGGTCATGTTAGCATAGTAAGGGACAGTAGGTTCATGATTTTGATAATTACTTTCCATAATAAGACAAGATAAAACAATGATAGAAAAACACACATTCTTTAAAAACATATATTTTATATTATTTTACATGAGTTGGACTGATCATAACTAAGTCTGTCTATACGTGGGTTTAAAGTTAGTGCTACATGTATGTACATTTTGTAGTATGTCCTCTATCTATTATTTTTAATTATTTTATTTCAATGATCAATTGCAAGTACATGAATATATTTCATATTTTATCATCAGTGTAGTGAAGGATAAAAGTTCATCTTTTTGTCCCCCCCCCCCCTCCAGATCATCATGTTTGGTGAAAGCATTGTTACTATCATCAGCCGGCAAGCTACTGGTCATCCCTGTGGTCATCTGGGGTGAGACGCACATCTACACTACACTTCTTCTCACCAGACTATTCATGACAGTGGCTAGTACTCAGGCTATTACTGGTAAGTAGGTTTGGCAGTTGCAGATCCAGCATCCGTTCTGACAAAGGATTTTACTGGCCCAACTGTCTGGAGATACTAGCTGTTGTGATGACCAGACAATTGAGCAAGTAAAATACTTTGTCAGGGCCAATGCTGTATTCGCCACTGTTTGATGTTGGTGAATTAGGAGTGTTTCCCACTGAACACTATTACTGGAATTGGCATAAGGTAAAGTACATACGGCTGGTGCTGGTTTCCCCCAAGAGGCACAGTCTCTAAACAAGTCAGAGACGCCATTTATATAAGGCGCATCTCAAATCAAGCAATTGGTTGCTGTGTAAGAGAGCAACTCAAATTACCATCATCAAATTTAAATGGCATACAATTGGTGATGCTGTTAAACAGTCAACCTTGCTTACGTCCAACTCCCATAAGTCAAATAATCATCCATGTGAAAGTTTTTTTCAAGTCGTTTTCTCTCTTTATATTTTTTTTTTTTTTTTTTTTTTTTTTTTTTTAAACCTTCATGAGTCAAATTTCTTCTAAGTCATAGTTATATCTTCAGTCCCAAAAGATTTGTCCTTCAAAGTCCTTTAAATATTACACACAAAACTTAATGCAGCAACAGCGTTCCCGAGTCATTTTGGGGGAAACAATGGCCACTGCAACTTTGCAGTTGGCTTCATAGCGAATTCCTGCGCAGGCTATTTTTTGTGTCCTTCATAAAATTTGGCATTGCTCACTGAAGAATGCATTTTTTTCAGACTCTGTTTGTATCATGATGATAGTTGAGGATATGAGCTTTATATACATCTAAACCTATTCCCCAAGAATCATATATTTTTAATTTGGTAGCCTTGTCAAAAGTGTATAGTTCTTTTTGGGACGCACTGTATAATAATCTGCTCACAGCCAATGAAGTGCAATGATTTCAGTAGCTTTTAACAATTCACAGTTACTTTTCACAAACTGCCACAACTCTATAGCTGATTTACTCATAACCAATCAAATAAAGTGATTTCAGTAGCTTTCCACAGATTTAAGGGAATCAGGGCCTAGTTGTAAATTACATTCCTCCTTGTTTACAAATTTATCCAGGACGGCATCAGCTCCTATAATTGGTTGTAGATTTCTTGTCCTGTAATTAACCAACTTGCTATTGTTACACACAAATATTTGTGTAAATTTCATACCTCCCAATGTAACTCACACTCAAAGTATTTCCTGTGTAATATACAATATGTCAATCAACACACATGGCTTGTTGTATGACCTGCATTTGCTTCTGTTTTAATTTGGCTGATTTTTAAATGCAAAAAAAAATGCAGTTGCCAATATTATTTAGTAAGAATGTTGAATCCAGTTTATATGTAAAATCTATTCAATGTGTTAAAGTTATTTTGGTAAGAATTTTAAACGGAAAGAAAAAATGGACAGACTACAATTTATTTAAAACTTCCTCCAGAAGACTTTCATGTTATTTAATTTTACTAATCATTAAAGAACGAAAACAACATCATATCATTTGTGATCTTGATACTTTGCACTTTCATTATAATAAGCTCAGAAATCAAACTTTTTTGTTCAGTACAATTTTTATTTGTAATTAAATTGGTAATATGGCTTGGACCCAAGCATTGCATTGAAGTGGGAGTGCACTGTATATGTAAAAAAAAAAAACATGTCTAGTTTACTCTATCTTTCCTTCTCTTTGCAGTGATACTGGATTGCCCATACATCACCAGTATATCATTGGTTGGGTGTGGCTTTATCACAGAGGCCTTGGTTAAACTACTGACACCCTCTATTGAAAACATCCTACTGGCAAGCTGACGAACAGGGACTGTCTGACCATCCAACATCTTGTAGTGATGGATGCCTTTGCAGAGCTTGGATTGTAGCTGACATTATGCTCCATCTGATCATCCAAAGGCTGTTCTTAAATGTTCTTGCAGAGCTGGGAACAGTATACTAAATTCAATTTCCTGAAATGTAGAACACAGCCTTGGTATGATGTCAGATATAATGCTTCATTAAATTCAAAGTCATAGCTGCAGAAATGGACGTTCCATTAAAAACGAAAGTGGTATCAGAGACTGTCAAATCGTCAGATGTTGGATGATGGATGTTCCTGCAGAGCTCAATTTCTTACAGTAGAATGTTTGAGAATAATGCCATGATACGATATATAAGATATGAATGCAGTGTTCAATCCAAAGCCAACGCTGGAGAAATGTACTTTGTTCCATTGACGACAAACTTTGTAACATCTACATAATAATAATAATATTATTGAAAATTTATACCGTGTCATGTAGATCATCCAATGATGAGTGATGTATCATGTTCTTGCAGAGCTACATCTGAGAATGAGGAGTCCTAGGGAGAATTTCACAAAACAAATATTCACTAATTCTCACTGACAACTGTTATAAGCTACTGAAATGTTTGCATCTGATTGGCTTAGAGCAAATTTGTTGCATAAAATGTTCAACAAGTCCTTCAATGAAATGCCCCCATGAGGAATAGCAAAGAAATCGGGAATACTGCCACCACTGCCCGAGTCTCATTCCCAGTGAGACTGTGCAGGTGCATATGTGCACAGACAGTAGAAAAGCTTGTCTCTCAAGGATTGATCTTATTATTCATAAAAGATCATGTATTACATAAAATCTTCCTTCATCTTCAATTACAAAGTTTAGCCGTATTCATGTTGGAACGTACTCCATTCGTTGAAATAGAAAGGTGGGAGTGTGACACACCTTGCCTTGATGCAAGATGTGATGCTTGCATCACTTGATATTTCATTTCAAAGCTGATGAAATATATGTTCCATTGATTAGAATACTTCCTCTCAGAGTGGAGATTGTGCTGATTTGTAATTTAATATATGTGAGAGAAATAATACACTGTCAATAGTTTTTGAATGGGAAAGTCACTATTAAAATTATTACATATTCTTAACTGCAATGTATGGTTCAGTGTCATGTTGTCAGTTCAAAAACCTGGTTTCGAGTCTTCGTGCCTCATGAAAAGACAGTTCATATAATGGATGTCATCCTTGATTTATAAGATGGGTTAAAGAATGTAGAGAACCTGATTGATCAACTGACATCACGTGGGTGATAGGGCAAGCATTTCATTTTCTTACCTTACAAAACTGCTGCCAACTACAGGGGAAAGTTGGTATTACGAGATCTGATATAACGAGGTAATTTTGTTGGTCCCAGCTCTTTGTATTCTTATGTTTTTTACCCTAATATGAGATTCCCCGATATAACAAGGTAACTTCTATGGTCCAAAGGACCTCATTATGTGTCATAGTCTAGTGGTCTTATCACTTGACTGAGAAAGCAAGGACCGTGGGTTCAAACCCCGGTATGACACTTACGTCCTAGGGCATGGGCGTTTTGTCTACAATGCTCCTCCCCACCCAGGTGCAAAATGGGTACCCGGTAGGAATGGAACGAGTGCACCTTAAAGGCTGCCGTGTATCTGAATGATCCCTTTGGGATTGGACAAGTGTCAGAAAGACTTACAAGCATCCGATGACCGGGGCAATAATAATTGTAAAGCACTTAGAGATGAAATCGTTTCATATTAGGCGCTATATAAACCGCAACTATTATTATTATTAACGAGTTTCCACTGTAGTAACAAATGCATGATAACGTAAAACCAGAAATATTTGCAACATGAAGCTTTTTTCAAATTGTGTACAGTATTGTTCTGGCATTCTATGTATTGTGTAGACATAAAATTTTGCTAGTATATTACTCTCCCAAAATTATAATGCACTAAAAAAAAATTTAGTTCGCCATGTGTTACTGTTGTGTTGCCCAACTGTTTGTTGTGTTAATCAAGATTTATTTGTAGCCAAGATATTTGGAAGAGACTTGCTGGCTGGAAAAACATTGAGCAAAAAATAAATAAATAAAAAGCTGTACTGCTGACCCATCTTAAAGGGGAAGTTCACCCTGGAATTTTATTGGTCTTAAAAAATGCAGAAAAATACAAGAAAAATATGAGTGAAGGTTTGGGGAAAATCGACCAAAATATGATGAAGTTACGAATATTCAAAGTTTTGATTCTGTGACGTCACATGCGAGCAGATCTCCTATGTGTTATGTAGTGTAAATTCCATAAAATGTCATTTTTTTTTCAGAAGAAAAAAATTATGTCACCTGTGCGGTCGATATACTATCAAACATATGTTCATATACATGACTATATCAAATTGACCCATTCCTTTATCAAGAACCATGACAAAAAGACAAATTTATGGAATTTACATACACAACCAATGGGAGAGCTGCTCGCACGCGACGTCACAGAATCAAAACTTTACATATTCATAACTTCGTTATTTTTTGGTCGATTTTCTTCAAACTTTCACTAATATTTTTCTATTATTTTTCTTCATTTTTTAAGACCAATAAAATTCCAGGGTGAACTTCCCCTTAAAAAACAACTAATGTATTGTTTATTCATGCGTCAGAGCACTGCCAGCACACTTGGTTCAGTCAGTGTAATATCAATGATGCACTTTCCCTGTGGCCGCATATGTTAACACTTGCACTAACTAAACGTCATGCGCTTGCACTGGCCCAACACACGCACAAACAGTGAATTATTTGTACAATGACTCCATCACCTCAAAACATTTTTATCAAAACACTGTCCACACAAACAAATGTAAGTCATATGGCAATGTTGCAATTCATACAAATTTTCTTTTTTAATCAATAAAATCATTGCAATGATTTGCAAGGCATGTATAAGAAATATTTACAAACTTTTCATCTTTTATTTTCTGCTAAAAAGTTTAAAGACACATGATTTACACTTCATAACAAAGTCTTTTTAGAAAAAACAACTCAAGCAATAATTATAAACTTTCCAATACCTCATGATCATTTCGGTTAGGCTAATATTCAATATACAGGTATGATCTATATACACTTGTTGCATCCCTGGTTATACAAAAATAATCTTTATCAAATATGTCTACATAAGTTTTTATACAAGATTTTTATGTTTGTATAATAGATAAAGATATCATCCTTCTGATTTTATATTGAAAACCTTATGAAGAAGAAAGCACCTTTAAAACATATCTGATTAAATAACATGCAACAGTAAAAGGGCATTTTAAACATATTTATACAGGTGCAATATGACTGTACACAATATATTTTTCTATTTTGTTACATAATTACAAATTAAAAAAAAAGAAAAAAGAAAAGAACTGTGATGGTAAACAAATTACATACATGTGAAGATCAATTCAGCTTTTGAAAAGGAAAATCAAGATAAAAGGCATAAGAATTTTTTTCTCTCTAAATCAACCTCTTTAAAGATTTTTTTCTTTAGGCTGCATAGAAAACTGCGGATAGATTTAAAGATCCCCCTCCCCCAAGAAAGTTTCAAATACAAAGATGTGTGTGTGTGTGTGTGGCAAATTCATTTGGTTATCACAAGAGCATCAAATCAATCATCTTTCAAGACAGCTCAAGGTGTATAGCTTTTATTAAATGCTACTTGATGTAAGGCACATCATACACACATGATAACATAGTAAATACAGTCTATTCCTGTTATCATGAGGTGCTTAGGTCAAAGCCAATTACCTCTTATAATGAATCTTGCTTTTCTGAACGCCTATACACACGCAATGTTTGAAATTGGATAACTGCCTCGTTATAATGAAATCATGTTGTATCCAGACTTGTTATAACAGGAGTAGACTGCCAAGTATATCAACATATATTTCTCCTATACTGAAAACATTCAACTAGATTTGGCATAATATATGTATTGGTAGAAAACAGCAACTTTCAACATAAAAGGCAGCAGTAGCTAAATGACTAAAGAGGTACAGTATATAATCGTGACATTTCTAGCTTAATGCTCACTGCATCAATATTACCAAGTGGATCGTACTAATGTATTTTAAAAGTGCTTACATGAATGTAACCATGGAAATACTATAGAATTACAAATGTTTTTTTCTTCTCTGTAAGAGAAATACAATTATTACAATAATGTCCACTTTTTCTTACTTTTAAAAAGTGCTTCCATTGCACATGTCTAGTTCAAATAGGAATAAATAAAATTTAACTTGGCTTTGATGACCAAATATCAAATCAATGTGAGATTTTATACATTTCTTAAATATGTGGAGGAGTGAAAATATTAACGATGCCAATTCATGTTACAAAATTCTTTGATATCATATATACATTTCATTACAAACGTTTCAAATACAGAGTAAAATAAATGTGCTATGGATAAAGAACAAAAAAAGGGGGAAAAACCTTCAAATATATTAAATATAGTGATTGAGCAATAAAAATGTGTTTCTCTGAGTTGTGAAGTGCATTCATGTTTTAAATAATTGTATGAAAATGAATTTCTTGTAACACTAAGGATCAACTATCATGTTATCAATGCAGAAAACAATGTGAATTGCCTGATCCTGAAGATAATTTCAGATGCAATAATCTTGTAATTTCTGTAACCCATACAAATACTCAAAAAAGATACTGGACTTTCTAGCAACCAGGAACTACAAACAGTCATGCAAGATAGATTTGTTTGGAGAAATTATGTTCATGGAGCCCGAGATGGCACAGGCTAAATGCTATTCTGCCCTCGATCTAGTAGTAGTAGTAGTATACAAATACATACATTGCATGAGCCATATATTATGCAGGGGGTTCATTCATTCATTTTTGCAAATTTTGCGAGTCCATCCTCTTGAAAAATTTACACTTCCATATAAAGATGAAAATCATGAAAATTATAAACTGGCGAATTTCCCCAATTTTTCCAACCTGGTGAAATATTATGTACGCGAAATATTTAGCTTATATAAAGTAGAAAACAACACAAAAGTGAATATACTATTTGGAACCATATTCAGAAATCTTCATTAATATTATTTGTAGCCCACATGTCCTCTTTTAAGAGCAACAAGAGCCAGAGTGGTATTCCTGAAATGGTTATGAAAAAAAAAGAGCTAGATTTTCATCTTCTGTAACAAAAGGCACAAGAAATTGAGGGATAGTCATTTTATAAGGCACATAGTACAATGGCTTGTACGAAGAAAAAACAAAACAAGTGTAGAGTTCCGATCCAGTTTTTCAAATTTACGATTTTGCTGACCAGTCACAAGAAATAAAATGATGGAAATTATTATTCCGTTTCCTTACACAAATTAAATCTGCAACCCTCATTTGAGATGAAAATGACAAAATTTCAAACAATTTTTTTTTTTGTACTACATGTGTAGGTGATAGTTGCCATATCTAGAAAATGTCTACATTGGTTTTAGACCTCCTTTGTGATAAAACTCTTCAAATGCAATGTGTAAACATGAAGGCACTACCTACCACTATACGTTTTTGGTAAACAGTGTACTCTTTTTATCATATATCGGTGGATTTCATCGTAATATTAAGTTTAATCATACCACATTGTAGGCTGATGACATCTCTATAATATGTCACAGAATTAAATTAAATATGAATTAGACGGATAGATATTGACTAGAATGAAGGGTGTTAACATTAATCAGATTGTCACCGCATACCAAATGGGATTTTTGGCCCTCCAATTCATTTTCAACACATGATATAAACTTATTAACAAGAATGTAAGAACCAAGTGATAACATGGGCAATATGCCAGTTTGTCATAAGAACAGTGGGGAAAATACACGTACCACAAAATATGAACACTAAACAATCTTTGTGTTGGTGAGAGACTGTTTTCAACATGATCAAGGGAGTTTATGAAAGTATCAGGGGTTCCTTCCTCTGCTCAAAGAATACCACCTCATGTGCATTCCAGTATTTATATATGTATGCTGGATCATGTTTTTTGTTTTTTTTTTTACGTAAATTTTCAGTGTATATTGCCGATTGACCACAGAGGTCCCTGATTGACACTCATATGCCCATGCATAACTTGTAACACCGAACTGGCTTTCTATCCTGTCATAAACCTAAGTACCACTCAAATGTGATGTAATTGTGCAACATAATGTCACCCTGAACTGTATGATTTCACTATGAAAAGGCATGATTGTCGCTACATAAGGCACTTTGACTATTTTTCATAAACAACATGCAAAACTAAGTTTCAGACAATTCTACACAAATTACATATTACAATGTACATACCAATTATGCCCATGAGATTTTTATACCTATAAATATGAATATGTACTTGTAAACTTGCAGCATATTATAGATATAGCTGATAACATCTTAATATCTCTCAAAAACATGAATAATGATCCCATTGTTCATTAAATATTACCCATTAGCCAACTGGTCATTTTTTTTATAACTAAATTTCCCTTTTACCTTCTTTGAAGTTAATATCCAGTATTCATGACAGCAGATTATTTTCAGTCTGGCTCTAATTTACTATTTTAAAGGACAAAGCCATCCCAAAATCAAACTTTCTTTGTATTTTGTACATTAAAAAAAAAAAAAAAAAAAAAAAAATCATTTTAGTTATGGTCAAATGGGGCATCAACACTGAAGGACAGCCAGTTTGTGAATGCGGAGAGGAGGAGACCATGAGTCACCTCCTACAATGCCCTCTTCTGCCTTCCCCCTGTTCCCCAGCTGATCTTACTACCCTTTCACCTAATGGGATCGCCTGCGTTCAGTATCTAATGGGCAGAGTCTGAATCAAATTCTAATTCACAAATAAACAAAAATTGAGAGAAAGGACTCGAGAAGAAGAAGATTTCAAAGGAAACAATCATATTTACTCCCTACCATAATTGGTTTCCAGTGCATGGTTGTCTTTCTTGTATATATCATTATTGATTCTTTTCAATAATAACCATGTGAGATGATAATATGCAGTAAACCAAAACATGAATGGCAGGGAGTATACATGTATCAGTCATGAATCTGACTTTTTTCCCCTGTAAATATTAATGTGTTTGTTTGGGAATTATCCAAACTATAATGGAGCAATTGCTGCGATTTTGGGCATGATTTTTGGTTATTGTTGTATTTTGATTGATAAATTATGTAGAAGATACTAAGGTATGACTTCAGCGTGAATTTGTCCTTCAAGATTCATTGAGCAACAAGTGTTATTCAAGGTGCTCATTCTACCTGGTAAACAGGAAAAAAAACCGGGAAAGTGAGTTTTTCAAGGGGAAAATGCCTCTTATCAAGGAGAAATCAGGGAAGTATATAAGAAGTTATCAGTCTATCACCTCATTCACAGCCGCAATGCATTAATTAAAATAGGCTGAGAGGTTGAAAAATGGAGGAAACTCATAGAATTTAGTCCTCCTAATGTAGTGGGAATCCTGTTACTTCTTATTTTGTTCAAATTATGACAACTCTGTTACAAAATGAATTAACTCACAACATTAAAATAAGAAATTAATTTCATGACAAAATGATATCTCTGTTTGGCCTACTAACATTGAGTAACAAAATATATCCAAAAGAACAGGCATCTTTTGTCATATTTTCACGTAGACATAGAATTATGGTTTATTGAGTTCAATACTGGAGCATCTGTATAATACAAGACCAATCATATATGTAAAGGTCGTTTTCCTCGGGGTGATTTTTATTATTATACTGGTGTGACCAAATTGTGGTATGAATGAACACTAAAAGGATTTTATATAAAACACACTTATATTTGAGAAGATAGGGAATATGAATCTATATTTTTTGCTCAAAGGCAACATGCAGGTCATCCTGCTCCGTGGGTAGTGTACCATCTGTCGTGCTGCTTGACACCGAACTACTCTCATCGTCCGCCCCACCCCCGCTCCCCGTACTATCATAGCTCTGTTTCAGACCCCTCGTCTTCATACTGGGCAGTGGGCTCATCAGCCCTCCCCTTGTCGTTGACAGCAGGGCGAGGTCGTCCATGTCTAGGGAGCGACGGGATGGGTCACTTGAATCATCTTCTGGATCTTGATTATTCAGGTCCAAGACAAAGTGGTCGTTTATCTGGCTGCCAATGGCGACGGAGTGGCGCATGGAGGAGACGGAGGCCAGTTTCTGGGAGTCAGCAACACGGAACGATGCAAAACCTGGAGAAATGGTAGGAAGGGGAGAGGGAAACAGGAGGAGCAGAGGAGAAGCATTAATATTTGATCACATACATGAACATGAGAAAGAGTATTCATCAATCTGCATCAAAAGATGCAGAGACTGCAATCTACTCAACAGTATTGCCATATTTTGAGGTCTAATAAGCAGTGAAATAGACTGCATTAAAATAATTTATAAAAAAATAATATTTCCAATGAAACCTGTAGTACTTTTGACCAAAAATAAGAAAGCAAAAATCAGGAGGTACAAAAAGTTGGCGTCTTTGCAGGTGTAAAATTCATGGCACTGGTCAGCAGATTTAACCTCATGCGGGGTCTATAATTTTGTTATGTTTTTTTTTATTTAATTTAATTTTTTTGTTTTTGGGATAGTGAGGGCAGATCTTCATATGCTTTATTTAAAAAAATAATTATGGTCCAAATTAGGGGGTCCATCCATTTACCCATGACTGCCTCCCTCTCCCTATAGGCTATTGATACAAGTATCCTTACAATGATATAAAATTGCTGATGAACACAAAATACCTGTCATGTAAATTTTACTACAGTGAAATGATGTTGATGTCATCATAAGAAATACATACATAGATTTTTAAACATGTGTGTATGACTTGACATGTACTGAAGTAAACTGCATGAAAATACATTGGAATGAATATAATCAATATTAAAGAACATGCACATGCAACTACACACATTTCATAAATAAATACATGCAAACTTGTTTTAAATCGGCAACATTTCATTTGTTCATATTGTCAACTGAGAGCCAAAGGGGTGTAAGCTTTGTACATTTTGAATTAAAATAATGTGAGTTAATGCACTTCTGCTTCTCAGCGCACTCTGCTTTAGTGAAAATAACAGCATGTGACATATTAAATTTGAAAATGGGGCTTTAAAGATTGCTTTAAAAACAGTCCGTCTGTTCCAAGTAGCATCCAACGTAACAGAGAGAAAATATCCAGTGTGAAACAACAAAATAACACAAAAATGTTGAAACATATAAACATGAAAATTAGATCCATAAAAACGTTTGAACTAGATGTTTAAAAATGTAAACTGTCTCCAATAGACTCCAAAATTGAAATCAACAATGAATGGTACATATTATAAAAAAGAAATGGTATTGAAACAGCAACCCCCCCCCCCCCCAGTAAGAAAAATAAGCTTAAAGAATAATCACATCATGTTCCAAAGGTCTTTCTTTGAAGATATTAAAAACTGCCTCTGTTAATAGCCAATGATCCAGCTCCCTTTTCGCTGTGCTATATTAAAGGGGAAGTTCACCCTGGAATTTTATTGGTCTTAAAAAATGAAAACAAATAATAGAAAAATATTAGTGAAAGTTTGAAGAAAATCAACCAAAAAATAGCGAAGTTATGAATATGTAAAGTTTTGATTCTGTGACGTCACGTGCGAGCAGCTCTCCCATTGGTTGTGTATGTAAATTCCATAAATTTGTCTTTTTGTCATGGTTCTTGATAAAGGAATGGGTCAATTTGATATAGTCATGTATATGAACACATGTTTGATGGTATATCGACCGCACAGGTGACATAATTATTTTCTTCTGAAAAAAAAAAAGACATTTTATGGAATTTACACTACATAACACATAGGAGATCTGCTCGCATGTGACGTCACAGAATCAAAACTTTGAATATTCATAACTTCATCATATTTTGGTTGATTTTCCCCAAACCTTCACTCATATTTTTCTTTTATTTTTCTGCATTTTTTAAGTTTGTTGTGTTAGCCAAATTAACTAGCAAAACTTGCATTGGTTCATCTATAAAACATGTACGGTTTTAGGAACTAAAGAATAAACTTGTCTAAATGTTTTGCCTAGATTTCTAATATTGCAAAATTGCATCTTTACATGTACATGTAACTTCAATTGAAAAAAAAATGTTCAGAAGATCTTTCAGCTTGCTATATTTTTAGTTAGTTATTTCTATTTAATACTTGTTAAAAACATGTAATCTGTATGGGTTTGAAATTGGACTTATCAGTAATTAACAGAACTAGCTCAAACACAAATTCCGAAAATGTGTTGATTGCTGATGGAACAGTGAAACTACAGTTATGATACCCAAATTAATGTTCAATACAGATCTGTTGATTAGACTTGGGCCAAGTAATGATTGGGCCTGATTAGTGAATGAATATCCAGTTCACATGTAAAACACCTCTTGTCTACACTAAACTTGCTTACTACTGACTAGCATACAAGTAATACAAAAATAGAGAAACAGTAATGGTTTCCCAACAGACATCCACAATTAAATGGTAAGGTGTCTTTACTTGAATTCGGAATTGGCCTAATGATCATTCAACAGGATAGGTAATAGACTTTACATTAATAAGATCAAATCAGAATATGATCAAATGCTTATTAGATCAGGTTGGGTGTACACCAAATGAAACAAATATAATTATGCATCCAAAATGTACTCATGAATTTATCTTTTTGTTGATGAACTGGTGAAAGAAAAAATGGTTATCAAACTGGCTAATCTTGCCTCCTGAACTAATTAGCCATGAGACAAATTAATAACCAAAGGACCATGATCTAATAATCATGAAATTAATTAATTGATGAAGAATGGGTTCTAGGTTTCCATGGTACCGATTGAACTACTCCCGTAAAGCTGAAGGAACACACAAACAAGTAGAATTATACCTCTATTGCTACCTGAAGAATCACCAGTTGCACAAGCTGCTAAGAATACATAATAACCAAGGATTATAATGTACATGTATAGTTTCAGGGAAGTTCTTACGCATTGTTACAACATTAAAAAAAATAATAAAATCAATTTCATGAATCCTTTATGGCTCATGGTTCTTATCATGGTCCTATTTCATGAAAAACTCAAAGAACATACACAAGATATGTTATCACAGAATTCAAATATGGAGACTAGCATGTTAAAGGGTTACATTAGTAACGAGGACGGCAAAGAAATTCTGCTGAATATTGCTGAAGGTAGTCGCATATTACGCTGCATGTGTGGGTTTTGTAAACAGGTAGATATAATTTCTATTTGATTTACATGTACTTTGGGAATTGAAGTAACATGAACGATGCCAACATTTGTCTTTTGATACTTCAGCTTTTTCTGGATCAAATTATAAATTGTTGAATATAATGAAATAAATAAACGTTTTCAATATTCATCATACGATAATGAAATGTTGGTTAGTACAGCATGTGCACAATTACACAATACATCCAAATGCTACTCAGTCAGAAATAGATTACAAACACACAGCTACTTGAAATGCAGTGATTATATCTCACTTTCATTAGTAAAATGTTGTGGTATTACTGTTTCATAAGGGAAGGAGATATTTGTGGTAAAGGGTTTACAACAAGGAAGTGGGATGGAGGCAGGGGGTATTATAATTTGCCCAGACAAATGAAATAAACAATTTTGGAGGATTACTTAAATTGATAAAATATAATAATGCTTCTAAGTTATGAAAAACAATAAAAATGTTTCTAAATATCAACAATGACATGTGAAATACCTAGGATGGCTCTAGATCACCTACCCAGGATAACTGTCCAAAGATAACTAATCTGTAGGACAACCACCCTCTAGGACTACCAACCTCTAGGACAACCACCCTCTAGGACAACCACCCTCTAGGACAACCACCCTCTTAGGACATCCACCTCTAGGACAACCACCGTCTAGGACAACCACCCTCTAGGACAACCACCCTCTAGGACAACCAACCTCTAGGACAACCACTCTCTAGGACAACCACCCTCTAGGACTACCACCCTCTAGGACTACCAACCTCTAGGACAACCACCCTCTAGGACAACCACCCTCTAGGACAACCATCCTTTAGGGCAACCACCCTCTAGGACAACCACCCTCTAGGACAAACACCCTCTAGGACAACCACTCTCTAGGACAACCAACCTCTTGGCACACCCTAGACACACCCTCTAGGACACACCCCTCTAGGACAACCACCCTCTAGGACAACCACCCTCTAGGACAACCACCCTCTAGGACAAGACCCTCTAGGACAACCACCCTCTAGGACTACTACCCTCTAGGACAACCACCCTCTAGGGCAAGTAACAACCAGGACAATTACCTTCAGGACATCTACAACCACCCCTTGGGCGTAGGCGTCCTGTGGGAAGTTGTGGCGTTAGAGGGGGTTGTTAAATGGCTAGCTTTTAAGATACAAGATAGGACATTACAGCTTTTCCATTGAGAAATAATGCTTAGAGGTATTTATGTATTTATATCTGCAAGAGATTACAAGAGGGGAATCGTTTGTTTTAAAATACCACCCTTGCATATCTATGTTTTAGATGTAACAAATCAATACTTCATATTGCTGTTGCACAATAATCTAAAAGTATGGTTTATGTAGCTTCCGTAGCTTAGTTTCATTATTTACCTAGTAGGTCATGCATCATATGATGCAAATTATTTACGGATTAGATTTCAACACAGGCTCTATGTAATACTTGTACATAGTAAACTGTGAGCATCATAAACCTTTTTTTTCTTTCATGAATCCAAGCTTATAAGTAAAGGTATGAAATATAAATAAAGTACAATTGTACAAATTTGCCAAAAAATTAATGTGGAAATGACACGGGAAAGCAGAAGAAATACTTTGACTGACAAGAGTAGAGAGCTGGTTCTAATTTGAATGTACTACATTAATTTAGTACAATACTAATTTCCCCCAAAGCATTAATTTTATTAAGGGAAAACAGGACAACATTGAACAAGTGGACCAGAGGGTAACTGAGGAAGAGAAGAGAGGATAATTTTTTGAGCAAAGGGAAGGATGAAACAGAACATGCGTACAATATAGGGACAGTGGCAATCTAGAGCTCTACAACACAACTGGCTAGCTGGCACAAAGGTGATTTCACATAGGCTGTCCATATACCTTCTTAGACGCTTGTTCCCAGGAGCGATAAATCCAAGACACCATTAAGGGACCTAGAAGACCCCTCCACACTCAGATACTCATTTGAATGTGAGTCTGGGAGCTTAGGGAATTTGGTTTGAGTGGACATAGTCAGACAGCTAGAGCTGGCTGAATGATGCACTCCCACTCTCCCCTTTGCACTCTCGCTGCCAACCCTACCGCTCGTAGTGACCATTGCCTCGCAGGCTGCGTCGGCTCTCAGACATCGGTCACTGGTCGAGTGGGCGCGGAGCATCGCCACAGCCTCACGCCGGATCTCACGTTTCCGCGTGGCATCCGTCCGTGCTAGCTGGCGATCGACTTGCGATGGAATATCAGGGTTACTATTTTGTCTCCCTGTTTTGAGATGTTTCCAAATTTAATTAATGGCAGAGTAGCCATCACGATTTTAATTTCGTGAAACAAGCCACCAGAGTGCATTGTGGGAGGTGGAAGGCATTTGCATCGGAGGTAAGGAAGAAGGAGGAGTGAAATTAAAAAAGAAAAGCAAAATAAAAAGAAAATATGATGGAAAGAATGATAATAAACATAAGATACCCAGAATGGAAGCAAACAAAATCTCAAATGTTCAACTCATCCAAAATAATCCAGAAAGCTTGATGGAAGGCTAAGAAAAGATAACATTTGGTGGTAAGAACTTTCAACACAGGGGTTAGTACAGAGAGAGATAAAGGGATGAAAAAAATATCTGGTACCATTTCAGCTTCACAGGGGTCACTGACTTACAAAGGTGGCATTCATAAGATACAAAGTTCATTTCAAAATATAGTTGACCATATTTTTCAAGAACAAGAAAAAAGGATTTGCATCTTGCACATTGATAATAATAATAATAATAATAATTTAAAGAAGAACCAAATGTATCACAGTAAAATCCTTTCATTTAGCAAAAATATTTTACTTCATAGCAACAAGATAAAGTATACATCCCAAAATTTAAGTGAATCAAACAAAACTAGTCGCGTATAAGCTTGAATTAATATTTCAGTTATGAGCAAAACATAATAAGCCAATTTGCAGGTAGTTAATTTCATATAACTATCATGTACATTTTGTTCAATGGTCATATTCATAATTACATGTCCAAATAGAGTGAGGTAAATATTAGTTATTAAAAGAAAGATGCATGAAAATGAGAACTTAAAAGTTAACATATTAAAGTTTGAAAAGTAAGATATGCTAAATGTTATAGTCTACCCTGGACCATTAGTCAAATACACTGGAAACTCCTTATAAAGAGCATATTTGTTTAATAATCGTACACGTTTTTGTTTTATTTTTTTCCCCAACAAGATCACATGTTACTAGTGCCTCAATGCTCAAACTATCAATGTTTGTGTGAACCTCAGGCCATTGTATCACAAAATCTGGTCATAAAATTGACCTGATCAAGACTAAAATAGACTTAGCATTATTATTACCCTCATTTTCATTATCTTATCTGATCTCATCCTAAAGATGTAGATGTTATGTAGATTTTTAATAATGAAAAATGTTGCTGTCAATTCAACAACAAACAAAGACAAATTTGTTTTGTAGATGATTTTGTTTAATTGTAAAAATTCATCCCCAAAGTTAGAAATTATGAATAAATATTTTCAGGATAACCAGCAAAGGTGGCAAAATATATTCCACAATAAGTATACCAATTCAAATGACCTTTACCAATGAAACATATATGTTAATAATACCCTTTCGAGAGAAAATACTTGATCCTTCTAACAGAAACTTGTAAAGGGAAGCAGACCTTCTAGTCATTGTAACAATGACCCTTGTAACCATAGTGATGACCCTTTGTCGGAGATACTTACTGTGTCTTGCATGATTGCGATCCCTCTCCTTCCTGAATTTAAAGCTTTTGGTCTTGCGGACGAGTGACTTGCGAGCATGGAGGGCATTCTTCATAATGATAGGCTTGTTGGCATCTACCTGAGCCTCTGCTGCTATGTCCTCAAAGAACCCTGAAAACATATGGAAAGCAAAAGAAGATGTTTTAAATGTTATTTCTGCTTATTCATAATGACAATCAGTCAGTCTTGACCATTATCACCAAATAATATTGATATTCTTATTTTGTAACCAATTGTAATAGTAAAAGTTACTTAAAAATTTAACTTTTTTTTTCTACAAGTTTTATTTTTTGTATTTGTTTCTGTATAATCTCCCTTGTGTCAAAGTTTTAAAAAAAACCTCAAATCTAACCACAACTTGACAGTTAAATTTATATGCTTCACAACTTGGTAAACATGGAATGATCATAAACACATTTTGCAGGGATTCCTTTAAAAAGTAGAAAGTTACACAAAGTTCAGTTCTTGGGATATATCAGTGTACCACTTACCATAATTGTGTATTCTTTGCCTTGTAACAAAAGAAACTTACCATGAATTGCAAATTTGATATAGCCATTTTGGTTGATCCACAGAAAGACTTTTATGTAAAAATTTCATACAACAAGGATCCTGATTGGTTCATATCAAATTGCTATTGATCATCATTCCCTATGTTACACAGGGCACAGGTTTGTAAAACATAGAGGCACATACAATGACGCCTCTAATGTGCTATCTCACAAAGTCTCGACAGGGTTCATACACTTTTTTGGAAGTTAAATTCCATGACTTTCCATGACCTTTCAATAAAGATTTCCATGACTTTTCCAGGACCTTTTGACAACTTTTCAAAGAATTTTGCACCGAGCTGTCTGGGAACCAGAACTTGCCAAGGACACACGACGCTCTGGGATTATCAATGCTCTCGGCTACATAAATTGAAAATTGACAAATTTTGATATTTCATGACTTTCCATGACTTTTCAATGGAAAAATATATTTTCCATGACTATCGAGGCCTGCAACACAAGATAGCAAAATTCCATAACTTTCCAGGTTTTCCATGACCCGTATGAACCCTGCTCTAGGAAGACTCTGCAACAAGCAAAAGAGAAGTCTTACGTTTGAGATGGGCTACATTGGTGAATATCTCCACATCTAATTGACTCTGTCTCTCAGTTCTTGGCTCAGGCCTCTCAATAGACTTCTCTTCTTTCAATGCAGATTCCAACCTAGAGAGGGAGTCCTCTGCCTTCTTGAGCCTTCTCTCAGCATCTCGTCTGGCGATGATCTCCTCCTTAAGCTCTGCATCTGTTAATTCCTTTTGTACAGTCAAGTCCTGTTTGAAATACAAGTAATGGTTATGAAAAGACATACATGTAGTAGATTTTCTGTGATTTATGTATGAGCAAATTGCAACTTGGCCTCCAACCAATTTGTCATACATGTATGCCTGTTTGCTCCCATCCCACATGGTCTAATTTCCACTTAGTCATTTTACCATTTCGTCTAATTCCATATATGCTTATATGAATTGGTAATGACAAAAAGTTTCATTTGACAAAACTGAAAAATATAATGCAAGGTTTTCTGATAAGATGGAGAAATCTCAAATGGCGATAATTGGAAGTAATTGTTTAGCCACAAGTGTGAAAATGGGTGTCACATAGTCATAATTAGTGATATTTTGATTGCAGGGGAATAAAGGCATTTGAACAATTCCAACTTACATGTAACGATGACTCTAGTTCTCTGGCTTGCATGTTGAAAGACCTCTTTTCATCTTCAAGAATCTCTGCTTGGACTTCCTTCTCCCGTAACCTGTGTAAAACAAAACAGAACAGAAAAGCGTTGCTTTATCAAGTAATGTAACATATACAAATTTTCAATAATTCAATTTCTAAGATGGTACATGTACATTATATCCTTAGGCAAGGCAATTTATCTACATTGCTTTACCCCATCTCGGTATTGGGATCCAAATCCATTTCTCTGATTAGTATGCATGCAAAATGCCTTAACCACTTTGCCATGTACATAGACTCTGAGGTATTTCAACAAAACCTGATATACTGAAAAATATGAAATTATCATGAGCATTTTAATTTCATGAATTAGATATTTGGTTGACATTGAGGGGTTGAGATTTGCAAAAGTTTCAGGCCAAGAAATACAAAAAAATATTAATCAATGCAGTAATCTTCTGCAATTAGTGAAAGTTTCATACCATTGATATGGTTGTTAAAACAATTTTGAAAATTTCTGGTTTTATAGCAGTCACTGACAAGCATATTTTAGTCCATTTCTTTCAGGATAAAGCCGCAGGCCCAGTTCTATGTTCATGTAGCGTATTAAGTACTTTCCTATAAATACTTTCCTGTAAGTTCCTATTCACTTGTATCCTGTGAAAAATGCACTTCAATATGAATTTAAAAAAACACAATCAACCTCACAAAATCTACGAAGTTCCAGTGATAGACACCTTCTGCAAATACCTCATTCTAAAACAAAGGTAACTCTCGGAGACTGTGCATTCAGACATGCAGCTCCTAAACTGTGGAACCAACTTCCAATAACAATTCGAATGGCCCAGTCTGTTCCTGTCTTTAAATCTTTATTGAAGACACATCTGTGTAGGGAAGCATTTCAGTAGATTGATAGTTTATTTTGTATCATAAGCAATGGGAGTATAAAAGCGCAGTAGAGTATATTTATATAGTGGCTGCGCTATATAAATTTTCCTTATTATTATTATTATTATAAATTATGATTGACTATCATCATACCTGTCTTCAATGACACAGAGCTCGTTCTCCAATAGATTTGTCTTGTTCTCAATGTCCTTGAGGTTGTCCTTGAGGGCATTTGTCTCGGAGACCAGCGTCTTGTTCACACTGCTTAGCTGGTGCATCTCGGATTCTCGTTTCTGAAGTTCCATCTCCTTCTGTTCCCTCTCCAGAGCAAGAGCCTAGTAAAAAGAGAAAAAGCAAGCGAAATACATCATAGTTGTTGTATCCAAACCACATCAAAGAGAACCCTGTTTAATATTTGAAGTAGGATAGAAGTATCATTGAGAAAGGCGAATGTTAGCACTATATAAGTAACCAGTATCATTATGATCATATTCATTCACAAGTTGCTCAACTGGTGCATACTGGAGTCTTGTTCTGGAACTCCATCTCCTTCAGCTTCCTCTCATGAGAAAGAGAGCCTACCACAAAGAAATATGTTTTAATGTCTAAAATTCTTCCCACTACCAAATTGAAGACTATATACGTGTTCCTTACCTTGACCAGCATAAAAGAAATGGTTCTGTCTAAAAACATCTTTTGGACAATATGCAATACTTCTATGGTGCAATGAAAGTGCAATTATTTTCCCCTTATTTCATATTAGAAATGAAGAAGACCAAGATGAGGCAGAGCTTCAATCAAGTGTAGAACCTTGTGACCTTGATTGCCCTTAGTGACCTTCATGCGTCCTCGTTTGGCCTTACAGATGTTCGGTGCCCTTTTTTTAAACATTTGTACTTTAATGAGAAAAAGCCCCCAATAGAAAAAGGCTTCACCCTAAATCTAACAAATCTAAAGCTTGAAGAGGTACTAATAAAATTACCAAGAAAGAAGAGGGAAGAAAAGAGAAGAGAAGAGGATGGATACGAATATAAAATTTGCTTCTTCTCTCGATCAAACCATGGATGTCAACAAGTCAATAAAAAATGATATTATGCATTTTGTTACCCCAAGGGACCCATAGCAATACATAAATAATAGTATCCTCAACAAACAGGTTATTATCAATTAGCCTTGCCTTCATCTAAATCAATCCCATCTCGCCCTGAAACTAATAACATACAAACTGAGTCACACTCTAAAAGGGGTAAACTCAATTATTCCTGGAACAATGACACCCAACACAAGTGAGACAAATAATGCTATAATTACATCAAACAACTCAAGCCAACGTGTCTCCACTGTCCTAATTATGCATAAGAGTGTTTTACAAAGCTGTGCCTCAGGATGAGTTTATGAATGACTTGAATAAACCAAAATGGGATGCTCAAGATTTACCATGATATATCATTTCCAATATCACAGTGTGTATATCAATAACCCCTTCTGAAATCTCTCATTCTCATAGTTTTGGTATAGTACATGGTTCTTTTTGTCAATAGGCTAAATTAGAGTCAAACATTAAACATATACATCCTTTTGAAATGTTTATCTTAACCCTTTGAGCGCGGGCCTGTGAAACGCGATTGTTACCCCTGCGGCGGAGCGATTTCTTGTACACTTACCAAATGTTTATAGAATTTGTCATGTTTTGTGCTTTCATTTACTCCTTGCATTTAACTCGGTCTATTTCATGATTTGTAGTAAATGTAAACATGAAAGGGCAGACATTTTCTATTACACTGTAAGCATAGTCATCAAAACCAAATATAAGACGCGTTATTTGGTAAAAGAAAACAGGAATTTTTGGCAGAAGTTCCGCTTTCTTCCTTTCCAGTAGATTCACAATGCAAAATGCGTAACGCATGTGCAGCACGTGCGGTTCGATCGATAAGCCAACGTAATAGCACTTGAAAAGAGGTCCTGTGTTCTTTCACATTAGTTCTATAAATACGGATTAAAGATCATACGGCCGGCTTCGCACTCTTGGACAATGGCACCTTTGACTAAGCCCCATCATTAAAAGCGCAGGTGTAAGTTTTTGAAATAAAAATGAGACCTTAACTTTATAATACCTACTGCATTTGACATACTTTACATTTCATTACATCATTATAATTACAACAAAATAGTTGAAGCAAAATGTCAATAATCAACCCTCTCATTATCTTGATAAGTATATATAACCTAGCGAGAATCGGAAATGACAGGCTTAATCTCATACAACTAATGTTTATATAATATCTATAATAATGAACAGTGTTTAACCCCTTAACCTTTTTATTTTCTCTCCTTCTTCTCATTCTCAATCTTTATCTCTCGCATTTCTTCCTCTCGAGCTAGCTTATTGATTATTTCTTCCCTCCGGACGCGTACGCTACGCCAAAATTTAAGATCGGGAATTACTATTTCTTATGTAAAAAATTAGTGTAAGTGTTAAATGAAGTGAATTGTTTTCTCGATTTTTTTCCACGTAACTGGTATTCTTTAATGGATGTTCAAGTATGAATATATCTTTGTCCTATTCCTCAAGAATTTAGCCCCAAAGAGCTTGGTGAAAAGCTGAATAAGTTTGTAAATATTAGGGAATTATCTCGGCTTCTGTAGAAGCCCGTCGTCGCAGACTGAGACCCTCGCTCGCTCTGTAGAAGCCCGTCGCACCAGAGGGTTAATATTATGTACATGTACATGTAGTCCTGCATAATTCCTATTTCTGCATTCTACATCTGCATATTTAACTTTATTTATTATTATCAAACTCATACGTGTGCCTACATGAAGGTCTATATTCCCTTTTTTCCCCACTAATCTATTAGAAAACAATAAGAAAATCTGACTTGTTTAAACACCCCCTGATCTAAACTCCTGCAAATGAAACAAAGCATGAAAGGGATATAGCCAAAGAATCGTTAATCCACACTTTATCTCATTTAAATCCCAGATTATAATTTCTATTATTACACCGCGATCTGACCCACTTTCATCCTCCCAGTCTCTTTTACAATTGAATTCGATAGCCAAAAATGTTATTTGGAGCTCACTATACAGAGATGGCAGCAGACTGATTGATGAAGTGGACTAGCGGAGCATGTGCTTTCTCATGGGTGGGGGGGGGGGGGGGCTAGTCCATAGGATGACATTTAAGTGACAGTATATCCTCACGGTTTATATCCACTTGGTTTAACAACAGTTGGTCCAATTCTCTGATTGTCTAATACCATATGGTCTATTAACAGTTGGTCTAACGCATACTTGGTCTAACTCTCACTTGGTCTAAAGACCATTTGGTTTAATTGCCGATTCGTCTAATTTTCAAATGGTTTAATTGCATTTCGTCTAATTCCCAAATGAATATTTGGCATATTTCCAGTCTGTTACAGGAATCGACCAAGTGGTGTTAGACCAATTGGACATTAGATGAAATGGGAATTAGACAAAATGGTAAATGGGAATTAGACAAAATGGTAAATAGGCAAAGTTACAATTAGACCAACAGGAAATTAGACAAACTGGTGATGAAATGGAATTAGACCATGTAGGATGAGACCAAAGGGGCATTAGTCAAAGTGGGTTTAGATCAATTGGCAATTTACCTATCCCCAAGCTAGGAGGGGATACACCACCTGGGCCTTTAGAGTACAGACAAACCTCACGTTAATTCTTTATTCCGTAATCTCTGCCCCCCCCCCTATCTTGTCATCCAATAGGGGTAGGGCATATCCCCCATCCCCTATTTTACACCAATGAATGAAATAGATTTCTATCAATAACTACCCATCCCTATAGCCCCCTCTCTAGAATCAGATGATCTCTGTGAACGTTGTGGATTATCTATGCCTTGGAAGCCTGCATACATGTAGATCTCCTATGATTCACTATCGGTCATCCACATGCAGGTTGCATGCAAATCAATGCATAGCCAATATCCCAATGAATGTTAAGTCATATATAATTGGCCAGGCCAACAGCACAAAAATGATTACGACCTTTTATTGGTAAATATTGCTGTTTTAATTCAAACCTTAACTATTGCAAAGGTCTAGTAAAAATTTCAAAACGTCTTGCAAACATGCATGTAGTATAAATGGGAACTAAATGCCTGTAAGAAAGTAGAAGAAAATAGAAATATGAACAATAATATGATGTACTTCATATTTCTTTAGTGGCTTGCTTAAAAAAAAAAAATGACTTAACTATTCGGGTTACGCTTTTTCTGGGACACACTGTACATGTATACAGGATATGTTCTTTCACATATCATGCTACATAAATATATTAATACACTTTTATGAGCCTCCAAAAGTTGCGAAAGCACTGATCGAGGTTTCGTTGTTATACACTCACTCCTATATTTATCAGACTTTACAACATCTTAACTGATCAATGAAATGAACCCATATTTCACAATTTGAACATTGCAAAATACACTGGGAATCCCCCCATGTTGAATGATTGATGCCTATAAAAATGCAGCAATCTCTTCCCTATTGTCAAATAATATCTATGATGACAATTCATATATTTTTTCCATACAATGAAGGAATGCACTTTACACCCACCACCCTACATGGATGACACACCAATAGCTCCAGTGATCACAGCTCCGTTCCTATTTTGTCTAATTCAATTCAATTCATTCAATTCATCTCTATTGGTCCAATGGAAATTCATCTTGTCTACATGCAAATATACAATATTGAAATACAAATATATAAATATACAAAATGATATAAAGCAAAAAAACACAGTATTACATAAGAAATTAATATTGATGAACAATACAATTGGTAATGCATAGGACATGTCTACAATGAATTTAATACTGTCGAGTTTGGGTTTTGGTTAGAGAACATAAAGTTCAATAATTCATCAGAGATTCAATTGAATTGCTTATTTATATTATTAATATTTATTATTATTATATTATTTGATTTCCACACAGATCGGATTTTCGATCGTTGGAAGAGATGCCAGAGATACAAACCCTTATCAAGAATATACAAATATTAGGCTGATATAGTCACTTACACTTATTTGTTGTTGATTTAATTTGTTTTTAATTCATAAATATACAAGTGGATTAGTAAATTACGCGATGCGTAATATATGTCCCCGCCGATAATGTAAAATTCCCATATATCACGATCAGTGCTATCACATAATGCAAACAGAATTCGATTATCGGGTATAATAATATGTGGCAAGAAGCAGCCATTTGCTAGCCAATTGTACATATAGTAAGGCTAAGTTCAACGTCAAAGGTCAAAGGGTCAAAAGTCTAAAAATCTCCTGAAGAAGACTTTTGAACCCTTACTTAGACTGTTTGATATGTTTACTAAGTCCTCACCTCAGTAATGCGTTATTCACACATTAGCAAGCAAACAGAATCGAAATCGGATGAAAATGGCGAAGATAGCATTTGTAGCCAATTAACAATATAGGTCAAAGGTAAAATTCTGTGAAGAAGTTTGTAGCTATTACACTAGTGCTATCACATAAAGCAAGCGAATTGAAATCGGATGAAAATTGTGAAGGAGTAGCATTTTGTAGCCAATGTACAATATAAGTAAAATTGAAGGTCAAAGTCAAAGGGTCAAAATTCAAAATTCCGTGACGAAGTTTGTAGTCCTCACCTAGTGCTATCACATAAAGCAAACGGAATTGAAATCGGATGAAAAATGGCGAAGGAGTAGCATTTTGTAGCCAATTAACAATATAGGTAAAAAATAAAGGTCAAGGTCAAAATTCGGTGAAGAAATTTGTAGCCATCAACTAGTGCTATCACATAAAGCAAACGGAATCGAAATCCAAGAAAAATGGTGAAGGAAGTAGTATTTGTAGCCAATGTACAATATAAGTATAAATCAAGGTCAAAGGTCAAAGGGGTCAAAAGTCGAAATTCCGTGAAGAAGTTTTGAAGCCCTCACCTAGTGCTATCATATAAAGCAACGGATTCCGAAATCGGATGAAAAATGGCGAAGGAGTAGCATTTTGTAACACAATGTACAATATAGGTCAAAATCAAGGTCAAAGGTCAAAGGGGTCAAAGTCAAAAGTCCGTGAGGAAGATTTGTAGTCCACACCTAGTGCTATATCATAAAGCAAACAAATCGAAAATCGGATGAAAATGGCGAAGGAGTAGCATTTTGTAACCAATGTACAATATAGGTCAAAAATCAAGGTCAAAGTCAAAGGGGTCAAAAGTCAAAATTCTGGGAAGTTTTGTAGTCCTCACCTAGTGCGTATCATAAAGCAACAAAATCGAAATCGGATGAAATGGCGAAGAGTAGCATTTTGTAACCAATGTACAATAAAGGTCAAAAATCAGGGTCAAAGGTCAAAGGTCAAATTCTGAGGGAAGTTTAGAAAGCCATCACCTAGTGCTTTCATATAAGCTAAACGGATCGAAATCGGATGAAAAATGGTGAGGGAGTAGCAAATTGAAGATTTTGATCACATACGGACGCACGGACGGACGGACGGACGGACACACACACGTACGGAGCCCGTTTCATAGTCCCCTGCTCGAACACGTTCGGCGGGGACAAAAATAATATATTATAAAACTAATAGAGTAAGGGTACACATAAGAGGGGTAAGGTTTAGAGTATAAATCCATGATTGAAGTTAGTCATTTGATGAGTGTATAAAATTTACAGACATGCAATTGCTGCTGGAGCAAATGTCATTGAGTCCTGAGAGAAGGGTTAAAAGGGAATTGAATATTTCCAAATGAGCAGCCTCGTTGTTAGTCATTGAGACGTGCAATTTGTGACTAATACCTCAGTCATACCTGTGAGACTGGCTCCAAACTGAATGAAAGTTTACACTCTTGCGACTGGCATGCTGATTTTAATAGCATTGTGACTGAGGGCTAACTAAGCAGCCAGGGCCCATAAAACTTAGAATATTGTCAATAGCTGGAATTTTATTTGTCTTTATCATGTGACTGTTTAATTGCTCATATGACGATGCTCAGCAATTTTTGAACCTTCGGATGCCCTGTGAAAACCCCTTTACCAAGTAAGGATGCTATTGAATTTCTGATTAGTTACCTTATATTACTAGACTTACAAATTTAATTCCATTGCTCATGGAGTGACCCATTTTTTATATTTAGCCTAGCGGTGTAGTATGTAAGGAGAAAATAAATCCAGCAGAGGATTCTCGACATAAAATAAAAAATCATATACCTTTATATATTGTTTTTTTTTTTTTTAATGACAAGTATAAATACCTTTCTGGCGCTGACAATATTTGAATACATACCTTTATGCCTTCCAGATAGCTCTCTGATGCTTGGCTCAACTGCTCTTTCTCACTGGCAACCTGTTGCATTGCATTCATTGTCTCTTCTAACTCCCTGATAAGAAAAATAAACCAAGAAATATTTAGTTATTCTTCAACAATATTTAAAAAAACAACATATAAATACAGTACTATCTGCATTGCACTCATATGGGTGTGCAGTTATGCACATAACCTACTTAGACCATGGCACAGCAATAACCATAATGTATGTGTTGTAAGCCAAGCTTTAGCATGGCTGCAATTATACATGATATTCTGTTAAAAAAATGACTAACCAATTTTTCTTCTCATTTATTCTAATAATGAGTGCAAGACAAAAAGGTTTCTCATTATGTGTCTTTGTTTGAATCTATTGCTTGATTTTTTTTTAAATACATGTATACAGGCCATCTCTCATTTGGAGACTACTATATTTAAATGTTTACAATAGTAAAATATTCTTCAAGTAATTAACTTTGAGCTTGCTTGTATTCTTTCTATCAAAGTAATGAACCTCTGCATCTCAGGTTTTTCTTGTCATTTCACTCAAATCAACTTCATATCAACATGGGTTTATGCTTTCAGCTACTTCTATTTGATACATGTAACTGGTAATTCTGGAGTAGATTAGTTTGAGGACATCTTTAAGTTAGGGTATTGATGATTGACCTTCGTAATCATCCCAGAGAAGTATGATGTCCCAGATCACATGGACATGGCCATACACGCCTATGTAACTAGGGTTAATTAATCCTAACATTCAACATAGACACACCCCTGGAATACTAAATCATGGAAAATAGATTGACCTTGTTAGTTTTGAACATCATGTTTCCCCCTTAATTAAAAATCCAAGAGAAGAATTTTAGCACTCCTGAATACATGGCTAACATAAGAAGGAAAATGTAATCCCAACATACATCATACCACATAGAGACACACCCAGGTCATTAGAATGAGTTATTTTAATAGGAATAACTATGCGGTCAATCTTTCATAACAAAATAATACAGCAATACAGTGAATTTCTTAAAATGAAATACATCATTCTATAACTGAAGTCAAATTGGCAGAAGGCCACATGGGCAAAAATGAAAATTTCATCTCTCCTCCTTCCTAATCAGAAATTATGGCTATATTTAGATGTTACTCAATTCGACAAAAGTAGCCCTAATTATCAGAGGAAAAATTAAACTCATCTGAACTTGCTACATCATTACCCATGGTCATAAATCATGACTAGGGGCCGCCATATCATTAGCAATCGAGGTAATAAATGGTAGTGAAAAATTACAAGTCTTAATTGCTTCAGACATTCTCACTAATTAATGACCATTATCACCAGTTATTTTTTATTCACACTAATTCATAAAATGCAATTAACACGAGTAAAGGGGTCATTACATTACTTTTTTTCACTCCAGTGTAATTGCAAACATCTCAATACATAATGTCAACAACAAAAAAGTGAATGAATAAAAATCTGCTTCAAATTTACTGAATGCAACTTTATGGTACCGTAAGTAAACTTTTGCATACTTATTCCTCTTCTTATATCAACCCCCCCCCCCTTAAAAAAAAGGGGGGAAAAGTGAATACTACCATCATTTTGAGTTTTTGAGATGGCATACATACATGTACGTATATCATCTAGTTTTAGACGTCATATAAAATGGAATATTCCTCAGATTTAAAGTTGCAGCCCCTCAAGTATGTTATAAAGGAAATCACAATTCAATCTTATTAATAATTTGAATTAAAGTCAATATGGGTCTTGTTTATAAAAAGTGTTTTTTTTTTTTTTTTTTTTTTTAAAGCCCTGGATGAAACTTATAAAATAAAAACATATTTACAGAGTTGGTTAATAGTTTATTTTACAAACCTAATTCAGGATACATCTTGATCGCAAGGAAGGAAAGTCTATAATCACAGGGGAAATCCCCATTCTATCTACCATAACAAAATAGGATCAAGTCAGCAATTATCCTAATCCTACTTCATTTCCAACCTCATCATAGCCCCACACTCTTGATTATTGGCTTGCATACAAATATATTGAGTCTACAGTCTGTGTCCCAAAAAATGGTACAGTCAGAAAAAAAATATTTAGGTGTGAAATATTTTCAAATAATGTGTGTACCAAAATAAAGCCAAAAGATTTTCCTTGCTGATGCACTTTGTTCTGTATAATTTACTTTCATAAAACAAAAGTTCTGCTAAATTTTGTGCGACGAGGAACAAATCGAAATTGAGCACTTCATGGCCATTATGCGAAACCTATACACAAAGGCATGGGACAGCGTGCGCAAAATTGATTTTTCTTGATTGTAGAAAACTAGTCATATTTCAACAATTACAACACCAAATGTGATGAAAAAATTGCAGGGGAAAGTCTGATCTTCCTGCTTTATGAAAATACCAAACAATAGTAGGCTGTGATAAATCTTCATACTATAAAAAAATGTTTTACACTTGCACCATTTTATTTGACACAGACTGTATATCAGGGCTTGGTTTTATTTACAGAATAGTGAAACGCAAGTACACTAAAAAAAAATTTAAAAAAATGAGGTTAAATAAACACTACATGTTGACCCAAGTCAGCAGTCAGATCCAAACTGTTATGCATGCCACATCTGTGCCATTTAAGTTTCACTTTCTTCTTGCTCAATAACAACGATACTATTTTTAAATATGTCTTTGCTGCTTTAATGTTTCTATATCTATAAACTCTGAGCAAATAAAGGATCTCATATTTAAAAAATATTTTGTTTACAGTAAAGAGAACATAAAATTAACTTAAAGTACCTTTGATTGAGGGTAGACATAAACCGTTTTCATTAGACTCATTTACCAGTAGCCCACATTTACATATAGTTAATTTATATGTTAATGGCCCATATTCACAAAGGTGGCCTAAAGTTAAGTCTAGCTTAAATCTGTGGTTTAACTATGGCTAGCAAAATGGGAGACAAATGTGTCTACGTTGCAATGTTCCTAAACGTTTACTGGATTCTGGAATCATGCTTAAGTGGTTAGGAAAACTTTGTACTTATCATCCCCATGCAGTTTTCAATACAGTTCAAGTACCAACAATTCTGAAAAATCAAACATTTAATTTCCAAGATTGTATCCCATTTTGCTACCCATATTAAAACCACAGATTTAAGCTAGGCTTAACTTTAGGCCACCTTTGTGAATACGGGCCAATGTGTTCACGTGTCCTACTTACATGTACACGTATACACATATTAATTTTCTTTGAGACCCTTTAACCCTTCAGAACTCAGAGGCTCTATATAACAAGGCAGCTTACTCCACGGACCTACCTACCAAAATTATGTATCTTAGACTGTGTCAAACCAAACATAAATTGATAAGTTGTTTTACATTGTACTGTGGGGTGCTACAATATGGTGGGCATTTTGAGAGAAATATTGAAAGGCAGTTTCATGCCATTTTTAGAGCTATGGTGAGCAAATCTTAAAATGGCTGTCAAGTGAGGTTTGAGGGCTTAAGGGTTAATGTGACTTACATCTTTGTCCTCTCATGTTCATCTAGGAGTTCCCTGGCTGTGTTCTCTATCTTCATCTTCTCCTCTTCTAGTTCAATAGCTATCTTCTCTAGTTCCTAAAATAAAAATATGATGACAAAAAGAGAGACGAAACAAGTAAGATAAACTGTAGAAATTATTTGTAAGGTTGAAGCACTTGAAACACATAGCTACATACATTTTATTTGTTTATTTAGATGATATAACATGTTTTATAGAATATAACGCTATAAGAAAATGTACGGTTTTCAGGTTGATAAATTGAAAGTTTTTGGCTATAGCGCTTTGTGCTTGCTATAAATGTGTAATGAGAAAGGCATCCTATTCATCAAGGCGCTTTATATGTTTTGTTTCAAGTTTTATTATATAAAAAAGTAGCTTGCATTTAATAGCATTATCAATTTAATACAGAATTTTGTTCATGATGTCAACAACAACAAAATGAACAGTGCATAAATATCCGTCTTTTAGGACTAACCCCCCCCCCCTGTCATTTAGCTTTTTAACCAGTCGATTGGATAACATTTGGATGAAAAATATTTCTGCCCCCTCTACTACAGAATGCCAAATACGCCCCTGCCATGTGCATCATTTTTTCTATAAAGTTTGTGTTCTGAGGTCATCCGGTATGTTCAGATGCAGGTCAGTAACATAAAACCTCTCGCAATTCTAGGAGGGTCTTCCTGGTCACATTGGGTTAATTAATACCTCCAAATGATACCGTACCACTTTCAAATTCCTTCCTACGGGCCTCAGTTGGCATATATTTCTTGAATGCATGTTCCTCATTCTCTTGTTAAAATGTGTTGCTAGATTTATAAATTCATAGTTCCTTATATTAATAACAGATTTTTTTAATTCCAAATAATAATGCGCTAAATTTTTAATCATATTCATTCAAAGTTGATCTATTGTTATGATAGTTTGGCAATAATACAATTATAGCTCAAAACAAATTCTTTTCACACATGCCAGCTTACAAGAATGCACTGAAGTGTAAAGTGTTGTTTATTTGCAAACTGCCTTGTTCAGTTCATTATATTATTAAAAAATTGTAACAAAAATGTGTTATTTATGGTATTTGTTGCATGACTGGGTAAAGTTATTTATTCTGGAAAAAGCTTATATTTCTTTCTTTTTTTTATATTTTTTTAGATTAAACACAATAAATGCCTGCTAACAAGAAATCACTTTAAAAAATGCTGAAAAGTGATAAAATGAACAAAAGGATTCACAAAGGATTGTAAGAAAGATTTTTTGGAAAGGTATTTCAATTTAGAATATCCCTTCATATGTACATGTACATAAATGTATTCACTACTAGTATATTATCCACAAAGAATTTAAGAAAAGGCTATTTAGAATAAGATAACACATTTTTTTGCATAAAAAAGAGAGGTTTTCTATTAACGACTACTACATGTAGGCCTACATGTAATGTTCCTTACAACTTTCATCATGATTTTGCAATATTATATTTACATTGTATATTTCATAAATGTTCTGTAACTACCTGTATTTACGTGCTTATCAATAATATTTATGTCCAAGTACTTATACTTTCACTCAAAATTGAAAAGCTAAAAAGGAATCATAATTTCATTTCCTGACTTCTCCTTCCCCTATTGAAACTGAAAATTCATGAACAATTCTCTCAATTGGTACTTTGATACATGTAGTAGTAGACAATATTGTAGTTATCTTACAATATTAGAATAAGATAACACATTTTTTGCATAAAAAAGAGAAGTTTTCTATTAACGACTACTACATGTAGGCCTACATGTAATAGTAATATTCTAAAATTGTAATCAAACAATTTTATTATAACATGTTGTATAATGAAGATTATATATTGTAGGCCTACTACATTTATACCTGTTTTTATTTCTGAGTTGACTCTGCACATGAACCTAGAAATCAATATCACATGCTTACTTTCATGACTTCAAACAAAGCAAATACACTAGGGATTTCCCCCAGGTACAAATTTATGCTGGAATGTTATCACCAGGGGCAACCAATAAATGTCGGCCTACATGTATCAATTTTATCAAGGAGCACTGTTTGCATTGTAGCCTGCACCCGACATATTTCTCTGATATATGCATCAGTTCGCAAATGCAAACAAAAAAATTTGCTCAATATTTTCTGCAATTAATTGCCTTTTTATGTTCACGGAATATGAAAATAAAATTACATTAGTAAAAGAGATCAGACAGATAGAGAGAAAAAAAAACAAAAACACCTCAGATCTCCATTTAATAGCTATCTACTGAAAATGGACTTTGTACAGGTAGGTGTTTTCCACCAACACCCAGAATATAAGGGCACATTTTGAAAGCTCAATTATTTCCAAAGAATGTTATTGTCATGGTAACACTGACAATCAAAGATTCTGTCAGCTAAATATAAATTTCCATGAGGTAAGATTGCATTTCTTTCTTTTTTAATAAAGAGAGTATTTCTAAGGTTTTCTCCAGACTCTAAATATAAAATATTATATATTTCTTTCCAAAAATTTTAGTCCAAAATGCAGGTGACTTTTTTTAGAGTAATAATTGATGGAGAACATTTTAGTAATAATACTCAAGACTTTTGAAGAAATGAGTTCAGGCTATGAAATTGAGCAGTGTGCAATCAAATATGCCTACTAACAAATTGGGTAATATAATTTTTCTTTGATTCTTGTTACACAATTATTCAGAGCCATATTTTTGCAGCTCCATATTATTTTGAAACTTGAAATAGAAGATTTCGCTATTCATCCCCCTAAAAAGAATCAATTCAATAGAAATGGAAAAAAAAAGTATTGATACCTAGCTGTAGCATAACAATCAAAGTAACCCCCCCCCCACCCCCTCCTTCTTGATTGAACACCCTCCTGGTTATCTACAGACTTGTTTTCCATACTGGCTCCTCAAAATAGTTTATGGACAAACCTGTAAATCTCATGGCATTTGATCATTTCCTTTGCAGTCAATCCACAAGCAAGTAACAGATTGAAGATTGATATCTGTTCAACCAGTGAAAGCCATGTGGCTCTCAACAAACCACAGTCTGTCCACACATGATAAAATTTGTTGTGGTTACATGTATAGTGCAGTTTAATATCTATGGAGGGGAAAATACACCAATTCGGTTTTGGGGATGTTTTGTCTTAAGGCGGCCACAGGTGGGGGGGGGGGGGGGGGGCTTCCAGTATGCGTAACAAAAGAAAATGTACATACACCCATCTGGCTCATTGCATCAGCCCATTGGAACCGCCCCCCCCCCTCCCCTCCCAGCTATGGCAGCCATAATTTATATTGCTCTGAAGTCAGATAGGTGTATACATTGTAGGTGGGATGGTCATCTGGGTCCTTTCGTTCAGATTCATTGAGGACAATGAATTACCCCTAGCAACCAATGAAACCAAATTTGTTTGTGGAGATGCTCACACAAAGGTTTGCTCAGCTGAGGTATTGAACTAGGCCCGAAGAGAAGCTTGAACATGTTAAAACACCAAACATACTGTACAATAGCTAAAATCAGGCAACTAGCATCACTAATAAAACAAATTGTTTCTGGAAATGCTGTTTAAAGTATGATGATTCTTTCTGTAATGTTTCTCCTGAGAGTTTCAAGTTGGAAATTTTGAGTGTGGACAAGCCGTTTCCCTTTGCGACCAGATCAAGGTATTTTGGGAGTAGTTTGCACTACACATCACAACACTAGAATCCTGGCATTTTCCTATGAGGTCTAAATTTAGACGATTCGGCCAAGAAAGGATCCCTCAAATGTTTCCTGAATCTTTTCATACTTTGACCCGAAAGTTACAAAACCAGGAAGTCCACCATCTGTCAGACTTGAAAAGTCTTTTCTTGTTTTCATTCGTTTTTTTTTTTGTGTGAATTTTTTGTGAATTTTGTTTCTCTATACCAGGAGTTTGAGGAGTTTGGTTGAGCATCAACCTCAGTAATTTAATGATTATATGCACTGTATGAATTGTATTGTTGTGCTGAAATATCACATTTTTTTTTCCCAGCCCAATGAAATGACCCATAATGATAGCAAAATTATTCTAGCTGTTTCCATTCAATATACATGTATAGTGCATATTCCTTTTAATCTACAAATTCATCATTACCAATTTCTAAAATAGACAACAATACAGGCGCGGAATATGAAAAAAAAAAAAAAAAAAAAAAAAAAAAAAACTTTTTGCTCATCCAGTATAAAGTGAAATTTTTTAAACATTTCTTCCCGACCCCCGTAAAAGTCCATCTCTGGATCCACGCCTGCAATACCTCACTATTTATGCAAGTCATTAAAAAAACATACTGTATTCACTTCCTCTTTTACTATCAATTGTTTTATTTCAATTTAGAAGGCATTAATGATTTGTTAACAGTTTTGGTTTAATGCCGAATTAAAAATTAAAAAAATTGTTAAATTACACGTGTCTATTCATGCTTCCTGACTAGCAGAGGAAAAAATATCGTTGACAGAGTATTTTGATAGGGGTAATAAATATATTCATCATATTGAGATTTAAATTGAAATATCCTTCACTAAAAATAGTCCTGGAATCATGAAGTTATCATCAATGTGACACAATATGAGTGTGAAGAGTAGGAAATATCCTTCACTAAAAATAGTCCTGGAATCATAAAGTCATTGTATTCATTGTCGATCTGACAAAGTACACTTTTAGAGTGAAAATAATAGGAAACATATCTTTTAGTGAAGATATCCTAGAATCATAAAGTTAATGTATTCATCATCAATCTGACACAGAAAGAGTGAAAATGGAATGAAATATCCTTTGCTAAAAATAGTTCTAGAATCATGCCACAATCTGGAATATCTGTTAGTCAATGTGAGGGTAGTCAAATCAAATCCAAGATATAACATTGATGCCTCTCTCTGCTAACAAGGACAACTCTATATACATCGTGCACCTTTAATCAGATTTAAATGCACCCGCTGTCAAACCAGCACAAGAACATCCTGATAGACATGAACCATACATTGATTGATATGATAGATTCACATCATGTTGACCTCAAATTTTAAAGGAAATATTTTGTATTCAATTCAATGAACCCCCAAAATTTGTATAAATGTTCCTAAAATAAATTTAGTAAACTTTAAAATAAATAATCCTCAGGTGCATCATGTTGCAATATGATTTACTTTGACTTTAGGTATTAATAATTTAGTTTATTAAATCAATAAATCTCATGAGATATCTGTCATCATGAAAATCAAAAATTACTCAAAGGTCACATGTACCGTATCAAAGCATTATTCGGGAAGTGGAACTTATCTCTTACCAAGAAATTCTTACGATCAAAGACAAGATGGCATAAGACCATAAAACTACATATGTATAAATGAGTCAATCAGTTTTAAAGATACAAATACATGAAGTACTGCAAGACTTTTTTTTCAATGAAAATCTGAAATCACTGTAAGATTGGAAAATCTTCAATAAAATTCAAGCTAAACTGGTGACCTAATGTACAAGTAGCTGGACAATCTAATTCAATTTGCATTAATGGACAAATCCTTTGTTGATAAAACAAAAGTAATTTACAAAGCTGTAGTAAATATTTCCTAATACCTTTTTTGATTAATTAATTGTTAATTAATACCATAGGAATTAAATTTCCACTGAAAAACTCTTACATATACATGTACATACAGGACATTTATTATAGGAGGATCATTCAAACCCAATGGTTTCTCCTTCCTCGATCAGGCATTTCATCTTTTTCTTCGAATTCAACTGGAATCTGAGATATCATTTAAACAGCTTTTGACATTCAGGGTAAATTCATTAGGATTCTAGGACGATTAAATATCTTTTATCATTAATTATAGACTTATGAAAAGATTACCTTTAAAATACTAAGTCCAGATTTTCTTGCTTTCGATCGGCCATGAACCTTGCCTAATCAATTCTATTTCCATAATGAATGGATTGATGTTGATCAATTTGCCGCTGACGGGAGACATCCGTTGCGGCCATTATCTGATTCTAGTGTTGAGTCATGGGAACTCGTTTCAAGAGGCCAATGCATGATGGGAATAGCATGCTTAACGACCTCACTGGTCGACCTCGATGGTAGAACCTAAACTTTGTAGTGTCCAGAGATCACTGGCGGATTTGGGATTGGTTTTGCCTAGGATGAACCATCCTATACCCATGCGCACAAGCATTAAATGTACAAACCACATTTCAATAATACAGGATATACATGTATGCACAATATGGCTGTGTAAAATGTCTGGCAAGTAGTTTTGAAATGCTTTTTGAGAATGCGTAAATTTCAAACTGATAACTAATTATGTAGCGTGAATGTCAGGTATTGTTCAGACTTTGAAGGAGAAATTCCACTTTTATGGAGTGCTGGAGAAATATATCAAAATTATGGAGTTGAAAAAAAAAAGGAAAAAAATCCCTCCTTTTCAAATAATTTCACTAGCAATGAAAAATTCTTTTTGTGTGAGAAATATTTCAAAACAAACAAATTTTACTAATTCTTAAATCCTTAACAAACGACCTAAATAACCATAAATACTTGTTTATCACAGTAATGGAAATGGGAAGTCTGGGATAAAACAGGCCATGTCATTAGAATCTTGCCATGGGGCTGGTAATGAAAAACAATAATATCCTTGTCTTGTTATATCCCTTTATTTTCTTAGCAAAACAACCCTAAACTTGAAAGGAAGGGGTACATGTAGGGGAATAGGATATGAAAGGGATGCTAGCAATCCCATGGTAGCTTTATTAAAAGGTCATGAAAAAAAGAAGGAAAACAAATACCTGACCCGCATCTAAATGGCAAATGTTTTCAAATCAATCTATTCTTTAATATAGCAAGTTTGTATCCTCTATAATTGGGATGGCTTCCAAAACCCCAAAAATGTATTCTGTTGCTATATTTTAGGGTTGTTTCTATTTAACCCCACAATCTGACACCTCTGATGAAACCCTAACACTAGCTCTAAACCAAAGGTTTAAGTTTAGGGTATAAGCTAATGGAAAAAACCCAATTGCAGTGTACAAGTAAGAATCAATATTTTTTCAGAATGCTTGAAAAACCAATTCCGAGACCTGATAACTGGAAAGATGTTCATTACAAATGTGCAGCAGAACTGTTATAGTTACATATTTACAAAAACGATAATAAATGTACACTGCTTTAAAATATAATAATATACATTGTTGTAGAATCGCAATGCGCCGACTAGTTACCTACATGTGTATTCAGTGGTGCAGTGTACAATGTATATTATTGCCAGGTTTTCGCATGAAAAACACACTGCCTGTCAAGTTATTACATCATTTCTATTTGCCCATTGTCTTTTTATTAAGCAGTTAACTCTTTAGCAATCAAATGTTGTGATCTAATAGGACAGCTTACTTATCAAAAATACCTGAAATGATGCGTTTTAAACACACCCCAAAAAAACAAAACAAAACCAAACTAGAGGGGCCGTCAAAGGCGGCAGACCCACGCCTTGGTGGCGCTACTACTATGGGGTCAAAACTGAAATCTACATTATGTGTACTACCCCGGATGGGCTTTAACACAACTCGAAATTTATGTACTGAACTAGATGAATCTTCGACCGCGCACGGTCGGAAGGCATGCCTCCGTATTGCCACATCGGAAAAAAAAGGCATGCGCATGTTGAGTATTTTACATCCATTTATACCATGACATCTTTGAGATATTGACCCCAAATCTATTAAAGTTGTATCATCAGAATTATTTCCAACTCAGAAAAGATGGCTACTGATGTAATAAAATGATAAACATGTTTAAGTTGATCTGTCAAAGGCCTTCAGAAATTGCACAAACGAGTCATTTACATAAAATAACCAGTGACCTTTGATGTCCTGACCTCAAAAATCTAATCAGTTCATCTTTCCTCCCACATGACCCAAGTTTGAAGTTGATCCATAAAACGGTTCAGAAGTTACAGCAAGAACGTGCCATTTTAATGTATACAATGACGTCTGTGACCCTTGACCTTGACTTCATGACCTCAAAATATAATAAATTCATTGTCCTACCATATGCACACATGACCCAAGTTTGATGTTCATCCATCAAACTGTTCTTAAGTTATCGCAGAACAAGCCATTTTCACGTACACAATGTCCTCTGTGGCCTTTGAACTTTGACCTCATGACTCTAAATTCTAATCAGTTTATTGTCCGTCCATATGCACATATGACCCAAGTTTGAAATTGATCCGTCAAACGGTTTTTAAGTTTATGCGAGAAACAAGCCATTTTCATGTACACAATGACCTCTGTGACCTTTGACCTTTGACCCCAAAATCTAATCATTCATTGCCCCTCCCATATGCACACAATGTCAAGTTTGAAGTTGACCCGTCACACAGTTCTTAAGTTACTGCGAGAACGAACCATTTTCATGTATACAATGACATCTGTGACCTTTGACCTTTGACCTCATGACCCTAAAATCTTATCAGTTCATTGCCCCTCCCATAGGCACACATTACCCAAGTTTGAAGTTGACCCGTCAAACGGTTTTTTAAGTTTATGGCGAGAACGAGCCATTTTCATGCATACAATGACCTCTGTGACCTTTGACCTTTGACCTCATGACCCTAAAATCTAATCAGTTCATTGTCCCTACCATATGCATACATGATCCAAGTTTGAAAGTGATCCGTCAAACGGTTCTTAAGTTATCGCGAGAACGAAAACGGGACGGACGTACGGACGGACGGACAACCCGAAAACATAATGCCTCCGGCACCACCTTCGGTGGCGGAGGCATAAAAAACATGACCCCTATGTCAGCGAATGTTAGCGAACGACCCAATCGTCTCCACGCTGACCTGTCCCCGGCCTATGTGTGACCGCACGTTCGTTAACCCTGCTCAAGGCCAGGTCACCGGCATTGGAGCTCCTAAAAAATCGCTTGGGATCCTTGCCGCACTACACTGTGGTAGCGTGTCCCAGCAGTTAAGGAAGATGAATATTAATGTACTGATCATAAAAATAGTCTGCAAAACCTCCTACCTTATGACCTGGCGAGAAGATGTGCTTTATAAAACCTTGTTTCGAAATTCAATAATGTTAGTGTTACGTTTTTGTGCGCATGGGATATGGGCTGGGGATATGGCTGCCGCAGTATTAAAGCGAACTCCTAGATCGATCCTAGCATGATATCTAGTACTGCGCTTTACCTTTGGAAAAGACCAATTTAAGAGCTACTGCGCACTTGGACTTTTGGTGGGTTTGTTTGCGCTATTGCCACTGAGCTATCGCCACTAAGGCCCTCATCGCGGATAGGAAAAACTAGACGGTCCAGAGTAAAAACAAAAAAGTCACACAGAATCTGCAGGGATCAACCAATCATCACCTAAATCTAATCGATTCTTTCCTTTCACTATCCAAACAATCCCTGAAAATTTGGTGCAAATCCGTTCACCCGTTCTCTAGTTATCTTGTACACAAACAAACAAACAAACAAACAAACAAAAAAACAAACAAACAAACATACGGAACCCTTTACAATACCCTGCCGATTTCATCGGCGTGGGTAACAACAAAACAAGCACTATTACAAATTGATTTACTACAGTGCTTTAAAAATCTGAAATGTGGTTAAACAGGGTTTGAGGTGTGGGTTTGAGCTGATTGAGGTCTATGGTGAGCAAAAAAAAATCTGAAGGGTATAAAAAGTGGTTTGAGAAGAAAGTTGAAGGGTGGTTTGTGGGTAAATCCCTTTATGTATTAGTGATAAGACATTGGCTGTAGAGAAAGCAGAGTATAGATACATGTAGATGGCTATCAATGCAATCGTTGATAATTTCCCTTCATTTATATCAATATCTGTCACATGTGACAAAGAACAAAACTTTCACTTTCGCAGCCAGTTTATTCTTAATTGTAGTCTGATCCAATTTCAGGCACAGGAACAAACAACGTAATTGAAAGTAGCAATAAATGAAAGTATTATGTACACTTACAACGTATACAGGTCGACTACACATTATCGTCATACCATCATATAAAGGGAATGTCGCTTGTTTTGAATAGCTGTTTTACACACTGTCATCACATTAGATTCCGAGTTAACTCTTGACTTCATTCATACTTTGGCCTCTTCTTCCCAAGTTGACACTCCTGATCTATCAAACAGTCTCTTTTCTATGTCAGGCTTCCTCTGCCAAAAACTATTATTAAAACTTGTATTTTTACATTGTAATTTTGATCCCCTGGGTTCTATTAGTTGTACAGCCTTCTACTGTTATTGTGAGTTTACGGTTTACAATGTAAACTTGTATAATTTATCAAATTATAAACAGGACCTGAACACATCAAAAAGAGCTCAATAGAGGAGTTAAGTGTGATGGAAGTTATACAAGATGCTTAGATCCAGTACATGGAAGGCAAGGAGGATGACATCATTTTTTCCCCCCTCCATTATCTTCTGGATTTGCCACTGACTTTCATCTTTGAAGTATACATTCTAACAGAATGCTAACCTCCAATTTCTACCTTTTTCATATCAATTTCTCCTACCAGCACCCTCATAATCAATGGAAACTTCCACAAACCTCATCTGATAGTCATATGCACAGTAAAGTATAAAGGATTTATGATCAATTGAAAATCAATAGTAGCCAATCAGGATGCTTGTTGTATGGACTTCTTGAATAAAAGTCTCACTGTGAACCAATCAGAACCGTTGTTTCAAATTTGCAATTTATCATAACTGTTTATGTTACAGGGCTGTAATGTCTGAGGCAGGGTCCACTTTTTGTTAAGGGTAGGGCAGCATGTCTCACCTCATTTTTGTCCATCTCATCCCTGAGTGCCAGTGCCTCTAAATGGAGCTGCTCCCTATACCTCTGACTGTCCCTCGCCAGCTCTAAACTCTGTTTTTCCAGCGTCTGTATCATGGACTCGCCCAGTTCCGCATTCTTCCATGTTCTGCAGAGGGAGAGGGGTAAAGTCAACAAAAGCTATAACCAGTGACCTACATGTACAAGTAATTCGTTTGAACCTAGAGTGTAATGCTAAATGAGTCATTTCTTCAAAGTACATGTGTAGGGTAATTGCCGGGTAATTGACATTATTATATAATATGAAATTTGTAAGCAATCAACAATTTATCAAAGTAATTGTACAATTCACACATATTTACTGCAATAAACACTTATTTATAGGTCTTTAGGTCTTTCAAAAATAATCTGATGTATGTTACATCATGACAGACATACATAATGATTAAGATTACATTAAGATTAGGGCCTACTGTGTATTCCAATGCCTCACATTTAAGATTTACACATAACCTAAGTACGCTTTATACATGTAGGTACTTGGGGGGGGGGGAGGGGGTAGTTTAGGAAAAGTAAAAAGATGTTCCTACACATTAGGAAATGGATTATTCCATATCAATGAAACTCATTAATAAAATGTTAAATGAATCTGCAAAAGTTGGCAGTCATACAAGATTGGTTGCAGGACATGAACTTTTGCAAGTTTACACACACAACCAATTGTGACCATGGTATCAGATGCAGTGAATTAAAATTAGAGTATTCCTGTCGGATGTGATCAGAATTACAGGTGAACAAGCTATAAAAAGATTTCACCTCAAAAGGTGACACACATGTGGGGAAAGAAGTCAGACATGTAGGCATTAAAGGGCAAGTGCCATTATTATAGTCCACACTTATTCAGTTATTGTTTTAACTCAATTTGGCTAACATCAATATCGTAGACCATCCATTAAAGGGAAAGTTCACCCTGGGTTTTAATTGGTTTTAAAAAGTGCAGAAAAATAAAAGAAAAGTATGGGTGAAGGTTTGGAGAAAATCGACCAAAAAAATAACGAAGTTATGAATACTTAAAGTTTTGATTTGTGACATCACATCCGAGCAAATCTCCTATGTGTTATGTAGTGTAAATTCCATAAAGTATCATTTTTTCAGAAGACAACTAATTATTTCACCTGTGCGGTCGATACTTCATCAAACATAACTTAATGTACATGCCTCAATCAAATTGACCCATTCCTTCATCAAGAACCATGAAAAAAAAAGATACATTTATGGAATTTACGTACACAACACATGGGAGAGCTGCTCGCACGAGACGTCACAGAATCAAAACTTTAAATATTCATAACTTTGCTATTTTTTGGTCGATTTTCTTCAAACTTTCATTCATATTTTTCTTTTATTTTTCTGCATTTTTTTAAACCAATAAAATTCCAGGGTGAACTTTCCCTTTAATAGGTCAACTTAATTTGGGCTAATTTTGATAAGGTTTAATCAAGTATAATTATGTCCATTCTGTCAAACGATCATTAGACCAAAATCAGTGTAGAATAGATTGAAACCAAGAAAAAAAAAGTTATAAAAATGATCATTACACAAAATAATAAATAGGCAAAATATGGTTTAGAACATCCGGACAGGATCAGGTAGGCCTACATAACAAGACTATGGTAATTGAGCTTTTAAATTAAATGATAAATCAGCTATTAGACCCTTTGAGATGAATCCCTCAAATAAGTACATCAAAACTGATGAACGGAAATAGAAGATTAGTACCAAAGGTACATCTGATCTTTATATTTTGCAAAGAGAAAAGTATTTTTCAAAACAATCAGATTTAGTTTTTAAGGATAACTCCATTGAAAATACTGGTAGATATATTGGCCTCTCTTGAGCATATCAGTAACCAAATTTTCATATTTTAAAATATATGAAATAATTACCAAAAAAAAGGAATTTTCTAAAGTTGTTCTTGATTGTATCATGCAGTGCATGTAGATCTAAGCATAATTTAAATATATATGATGATGATCCTGTGGACTCTACAAATTTTTTCTAATGTAATTTTTTTCCTCACTTTCCTCAGTTGTTTACTTGATTTTTTACTCCTTTTTTAACTACCTTTTCCATAAACTATGGTTAAAGAAGAGACAAACAAACAATGAAAATCAACACATAGGGCTACATGTAGTCCTACATAATATATGAACATGGGGAAAGTGATACAGGACTATGTACTTTTAGAATGGTTCATGTTTAGCTCCTGGACATGACATCAGTGCAGACATATTGAATTCAATACTCGTGCTGGTGGGTGATATGAAGCTCAAGTTTCTTGTATACTGTGCTACTACTGCACTCTGCACTCTGGTATCAACAAACAAAGATTGACTTTTACATCATGGACTTGACATGTAACATTCCGCAGTACATGTAATGTACAGGTAGATGCGCATGTACACATGTATTGGAACAAGTTTGAGTGGATTAAGTAAAAAATTTAAAGTGTTATTTCTACAGGAAGACCATGTGATCATTGTCTGAATCTTTTTAATCTTACATACTGATTATATGATAAAATTATTGTTTTATGCCTACTGACATAAAATATATGTGGTTTATGGTAGAGGTACCTTAGTCCACGCAGTACATTAGTCCACGCATCCTCTAATACGCGCGATGCGACGCGATATGTGCGCTCAGTTTCTTAAACAGTAGAGAAAACAACTAGCCCATCAGAGATATCACAAAAACTTTCGGGGAAAATCATTGGTTTCTTGTAATTTTATGATTTAATGAAATCGTCAAGAATACACGTAATTGAGAAAGAAAATGAAAATTAAACATTCATTAATATTCTATGTGCGTGGACTAATGTACTTTTTTTTCATACCGTTCAGTTTTGCCAAAGCAAAATTGACACGGTCGCGTAATCGACTCCAGCTTGCGCATTTGCCAAATATTTCTGTCTTAGTTTTCTTTACAAATGTTCCTTGGAATATTCAACATTTAATAGAGAGAATAATTTTAGATAAAAACATTGAATTATTGGACTTTGTAGCAGTGTAAACAAGTGCGTGACTAAGGTACCTCCATCATATATTTCATTTATCAAGAAACACAGTCTGGTAGATGCGACCACAAAAGAAAGTGAGGGGCTCACTCTGATTTAAATCTGCTATGTAAAGCCTTGCTTAACCCCCCCCCCCCAAAAAAAAAAAAAAATAAATAAATATATTTTAAAAAAAACCAAAAAAAAAACCAAAAAAAAAATAATAATAAATATAAATAATAATAATTAAAAAAAAATAATAATAATAATAAATAAAAATTAGGACATGGGCAGTTGAAGACAACTGTCAATCTCCCTGCATCATTGATGTCTATTCTGGGTGGCTTAAAGGTAGCGTCATCCTTTTGCAGGCAAAAATATTACACTTCTAGTTTTTGAGAGGATATAGTAGTATATCAATGACTATATCTTCCCACAACATGATTAAGCTCAAATGTGTATGTTTGTCATTATATTGCGATTATCAAAATTCATTCCTATTTTTTCGAAACCTCGAAAAAATATATATCGTACGGTGCGAACCGTTGACCGTTAGCGCAGAGAATAATGCACGCTGATACGCCGTGTGTATATTGCGGTGTGTGGTCCGCACTGCACGCGCTGTAATATCAATGATGTTGATAGACAGCTGGTCTAGATTGGTAGTCAGATTTTCGTTTCATATTACTGATCTAGGCAAACTATGACAGTAAGATTGAATAGACAGTATAGATTGATCATATTCTAAAGTTATGCCAAGTTGCATTAGTTTTCGCAATTTGTGAAAAAGGATGACACTACCTTTAACGAGAGTAATCAAATAACATGCTCCTGTAAATTATCAATTGCTTCTTGACCAGACAAAAATAAATAGGGTCTGTTTAAAGTTAATAGGCCAACTAATTCATCCCATGACTATTAGGGTCCCATAACTAATTTCTATCACACACACGTGTCATTTCCTTCTCAAGCCTAGTCCAGTGATGAGGATGTAATATGGACATGTGTTCATTACACTAGTCTTGGGGATAAGGTTCTAAACGTAATCTAACTTTCTCGTACTGAAAGGAATTTTTTTTCAAATTTCAGAATGATGTCAACGTGTAAAAAACTTGCTAAATTTATCAATATAATAAAATTTACTGACAACCATGTACATATAGCATTGTATGCTACTCAGATACAGGATATTGCATTTGTCAGATAAGTGTACACGTAGCTGGATTGCTCTCAAAGGAGTGGAGAGTGTGGCCAGACCTGAAATCTTTTGAATATTAAAATATATATTTGATATTAATTTTGGACTCAAGCAAACAGTACAATGTAGTTTGTCAATTTTCTACAATTTTCTCTCATTCTCCATATCTTTTTCTGGATCTACACATTGTAGGGAGCCACGTCTGAAGGTAAGAAATAATGTTATAAACAATATATCTTTAATAACATTGTCTATAGATTTCTTCTTGAAAAAGACAAGGATACATTTACATGTACCATGATTCTGGATTTGATTGCAATGTTAAATACAATATTCCAAGTTTCAAGTGCATGTTTAAATATTCATTGATGACAATAATTGAAATAGTTAAAATTAATGGCACATATTATTAAGTGAAAAGGGTAGTTTTTTTCTTTCTCTCTTTTTTAAAATAACTTATTGAATCAAAAGACTTTGAGAAAAGTCAGAAATATGTTGACTTGGGTTGACCCCAAATATTTTCTCAAAAGGAAGCACTCAATATTTCCATCTGTTGATGAAAATATTCGGCCATGATTATTTTCAAAAGCATGTAAAGAACAGACTTCAAGCACCAATGACTGCCGGAAAAGATAATTTCCTAAAACGTAACCCTCAGCCTAAAGGCATCTGTCTTTAAAAAGGCTCTGCCATAACAGACACAATGTCATTAGCAAAAATAGGTCTATTTTTATAATTTAATGGATATCAGCACCTAGAATACTTTTGTAAAAGAACCAAAACAAAACCAAAAAAAATTACTTGATACTATAAGGAAGAAGAATAAAACAAAATCTCTAAAACTGGACAGATTTTAATTAGGTGGTATGTACATGTATGTAATGTACATACCACCCCTTGTTTCATATTGTTGAGGAGCTCCTATAATGCTCCACACAAAGAAGTGAAATTTATATTTACTTTTTTTCCATCAGTGTGTGTAATCTATTGCATACAGTCAATCTTGCTGAAGATAAATCTGTTTGGAATGAAGAACCAACTTTGACTTCACCAAAACCTGACTTATTAAGTGTTAAAAACAATAGAATGTAAAGACAAGAAATCTTAAAAAGACCTTCCAACTTAGACAAATATATATATATATATATATATGCATGTTTGACTACATGTAATAGGCTAGTTCCACTGTATATCTTTTCTTGCGTGTATCAGAAAAAATGTTTAGTAAGATGGCACTAAGATGTTTTATACTGATTTGGTGACAAATTTTCTTCACCATCAGGCTTGTTAGGCTTGACAAGGAAATAGATCTTACAGAGACATGAGCATACATGTGTCAAAAAGCGTGAACTCCCAGAAAAATAAATAAAGGAAGGATATTAAATAACCCTACCACTTCTAGGTGGGTATAGTTTTTATTTATAAAAAAAAAAGAGTATTGATAGATTGGTTTATTTCACCTGACTGCCATCAAAGGAAGCAATTACAGGCTTTAGTTAGTGAGCCCCAATATGAAATACTGCAACACTTTATATAATGTTAGACTATTGAAAATAAATAAAAAAAGGTTGGGAAAGGGTTGAGGCCGAGTCAATACTCAGGTCCCGTAAGTAAGGCATATTACCTGACATACAATGTCCATGTACATACTTACTGTTGTAGATGAGTGGTCCCTTGAGAAAGGCATTTTACCTAAATTGTTTCTCCACACCTGGGTTTAGAGGTGTGGAATAATTGGGCCTTACTACAGCTGCCATGATTTTTAAGTGCTCTCCGGATAATAGACAGGTGTCAGAAAGACTTACAAGCATCTGAGGACCATATTAATATTAAGCACTTAGAGCTCAAACATTAAACCTGGTGTATAGTTTTGGTAACAAAAAAAAAATCGGCATAAAACCGATTAAATATAGTCTCATGTTGTTCACATTGCACTGAAAGACATGTGTGAGAGATTTTGTGATATTCCCTTCACTATTTCCGGTGAATTTCAGTGAAATGTTTGAATCCAAACACAATTTGTAACGGTTTTGAGACCTTTGCTGGGTTGTCCGGTCCCCCCGAACTTCCCGCATGAATAGAGCGTAGCGATCTGTGTGTATCACCCACACAATAGAATCCCCATTGGTTTTCCATGTGAACGCCTAGTGCACACAAAGATAAGTCGGATCCCCGACTTATCTTTTTTATACTATAATATCGTGAAATAAAGACATTAAAACGAGATTCCATGTAATATAACTTTCTTTGTTATAGTTATAGGATTCAGTCTTTCATATTATCTAACTGTGAATCCAAATTAAATTTTTCCTTCTCCCAACACTATACACCAGTTTTAAGCTGCTTTAAGTACATTTAACTATACTCACATTCTTCCTGACTTTCGCATAATATCCACCCATTTCTCTCTGTCGTATTCTGAATCTGTTGCCAAGTATATTGAACCCTGTTGATATTGATGGGGGGGGGGGAGAAAATGAAATATTAAAATGTAGAATTATAATCTCTTCCTCATGGACTGCTTCTCCTTTATCATCTTAAATGAATGCATAAAAAATGTTGTTGTTTTTTTAAATACCAGTATACAATTGTTCAAGGTCAAATTCAAACAAATATTATTTATTCATTTAATTTCATTAATTTTTCCAATACAAACTTTTGCATTGATATGATGTGCTCATATTAAAGCTCATATCTTGATAAAATATTTATCAGGCCGAAATTATCACTGGAGGTATCAACCTGAAATGATTACATGAAAACGTAATTACAAATGTTGTGTATATGCAAATATTAATGACGTCAACCTGCATACCTCCAACAAACAAACAAAAATTAAATGCTCCATTGCTGTCCAAATGATGGAGAAACTTCAGGTGCTGAATGCATACAGCTGTATTAAATCTTCATTGTAAATTTATAATACTGATAAAATAATAAAACAAAGGACAGTTTCAATATTACAATGTACCATGTTGAACTGTAATGGAATTACTGTTAAATATATAAAATTTGATTAAAAAAAAAAATAATAACAAAATCCTCATAAAGGAGAGGAACTCAAGGAAACTTCATGCCATTTAAATTTCAAGCTGATTGAGATTTATTTATTTTGATCATGATGGACCTCCTCTTCAAAATCTCATCAGATTGCCTAGATATGAAAATAATATTTATAACAAGTGATAAAAAATAACCCATAAAACAGTCAGAAAGAAAATGCATTGCAGTTTTTGAACATGTTACAAATACAAGCATCAACTCTTGCTTTCTACTTCATCATGAAACTGATATACTTTTTATAGGCTTCTAAAAGAGAAACACCCTTTTCTAAATTAGGGATGCAAATCACTTACACTCATCTCCAAGAAGTATCACAACTCATACATGTATTCCCAATCATGTCTTATTTAAACATAATCCATAATGAGTAATCACATAGCTGTATTGATCAAAACTGCCCTTCAAAACTTTGCTTTGCTTCAAAATGATTGCTTTCATATTCTTATATACAATAGGAAACTTATATTTTTTATCAATATCTTCTGCGAATTTATGTACATGTAGCATAACATATTTTATCAGTGCTGCATGGACTCTTACAGCTTGAACCTATGCAAACCCCATATCAGAAAAAATATATCTACAAACATTAATATTAAACTTTTGTACCAAAATTGGGTATGGTATACATCAAAAAAATTAAATCATTGTAAAGTTGTGATGCTTTTGACATGAAAGCAGATGCATTATTTTATAAATCAAATGAAGGACACAACAGATTCTGCATGTTTATAGTAGTTAGATAGAAGTTGTCTTTTATCTCTAATTCAAATGGAAAATATTTGAAAACACAAGATAAACTTCTGGCCTATGGGCTACTTTACATTAATTTACGTCATATACATGTACATGTATGTTTTAACACATACATGTACTAATAACTTACATTGTAAACTGCAATTATATGTCAACGTACTATAAAAACTAGGGGAAATTATAACACTTAATTTTCAGGGATGTTGACATGGAAACAGACATGAAATTTAAATGAAGTTGCTAAATCCCAAGCGACTGAATCCATTTGTGACCAAAATTGATTTTCAAAGATTAATAAATGTTCAATATACATTTTAAAAGGGAATAAAATGCAGTAAATGTAGTATCTTGCATTTTAAACAGTATTTTTAGAAGGTACTGTACATATTTAAGTTGTAAATTTATGGATCATTCCAAGAGATAATGTAAGGGAATTTTGACCTTATGATAGCACCTAAAGTCACATGTATGTTTGACAACTTGACATTCTGTATCTCCTGAATCACATTTTATATGCTTTGCAATCAGGCATTATATCTCTGCATGTCTTTGTTGATATTTCTAGATATGAAAGATACGAACCACATCTGCATGTATACAGTGTGATTTCTGTTGCATGGATTTTGACACGTACATTATGTATACCTAAGGTATTTACCACCATCAAACTCAGTATGCAATCATAAAGCAACACATGCATAGACAAATAAATGATAAGAAAGGATTGCCGCACGCACTTTAATCATGTTTAAAAATCAAATAGTATTTAACCTAGTGTAAAAGGCATATGTCTTTTCAATCATGTTGCTTCAAAATTCTACCGACCCTAAAATCGTTCCATCTTTTATTCTATAGAGGCATGAACAAAAAATTTGCACATTTTATTAAAAAAAACATATACAGTGGTGGCCAAAATTATTAGAACACCAAACATATTTAAATGATTTTAGTTATTTTCATTGAGTTGACCATTTAGATACCTATAAAATGGTCGGAATGTCTCAGAAAGTCATCATTATGCTTTAAAAACTAAATAATACAGCCAGGCGTTGGGGACTCGCCCCAGGGTCGCCCATTTTTGTGTTACGCCACCAAACGAAAAATCCAAAAATCTTGCCCCTATCAGGATCAAAGTGTCATAATGTTAAAAATTGTAAGCCTCTCCCTACAAAAGTATACATTTTCTGAAAGGAAATTTCCTGAGGATGTCAAAAATGTCATTCATAATACAGTAGGGTGAAGTAGTAACTTCGTATGTGGTTTTTTTTCAAATTATTTTTGAGGGGCCCCAAATTTTTGATTAATAGCCCCTATTTAAGTCCCCCTTTCCAATGACCCTTAAAATTTCAACATATTTGAATTGCTCATGAAATTCCCTTTAAAATATATGTATTTATAAGTAAATTTCTTCATTTCATGAAAAATGACCTTTACCTTAAATTGGCAAGGTTATTTTGGTTATCGCACGGCCAGGGGATGTGGCCAATCCACCCCTCCCCATGAGACCAAATTTTCTGAAACTTGGCATGTATTTGGGACACGTAAGAATAAAAAAGTCTGCAAAATTTCACACGTCTTGATTAAATACTTTTTGAGCTATCAGCATATGAAATTGGCATTTCACATTTTTGCCATTGTACTACATGTTTAATACACGATCCCATGGGGAAACTGAAAGCGCATAGCGCAGCCATTTTTAATGCTTCGCCTTACCTGATGGTCGAAACTATATAAATTTGGTATCACAAGATGTATAAGACTCTATGCTATAAAGTCATGAAAGCGGTCAGCACCAAAAAGTTATCCTTAAACTTAGTTTGGCAAATGTACGAGGGCATTGAGAATCCCATAGACTTTGTGTAGCTTCAGGTGTTCTAATAATTTTGGCCACCACTGTATATAAATTTCATACAAGCTTGCAGATGAGGACATTATTTCCTGCAAGCTTGCAACAAGATTTTGTCCTCATGTTCAGTTTATTACCTCATTTGTATTTTTTCAATGCTGAAGCTTGCTGCAACCTATTTCATCAATATGAAATTCTTTCTTTTTTTAATTTTAGATACAAAGGAAATAATGAGAAGAAAGCATGACTTACATTGAGGTCATCATGGATGATTCTGAAGGCACACATCTTAGTAGGGTCATTGACCATCTCTATCAGGGCTCCACCCAACGGTATCACACCCTGTAACAGGTCAAAGGAAAGGAAGTGAAGCACAGAAAGAGAGAGAGGAAAATAAAAAGAGGTGGAGGACAGAGAGATGTGAGAGCAAAACAAAGGGATGAGGAAAGGAGAGAAAGAAAAGATGAGATAGACCATCAGACAGATGTAGATAAAATTAGGGAAGTAGAATGGGGGAAAAAATAATTAGTTTAAATTATTTGAGAGAAATCAGCATGAATTGGTTTATTTCCCGAGTAATAAAACAATCTGCTAAACTAACATGTAGGGCCCACAAAACTGTTTAGCAGACAACATGGCATCCCATGTATCTACATGTAAAGGTGTATCCATACTAATAAAATAATTAATTTTACAGCTAAAAAATGCTCTAGCCTTGACACAGGCACTACTGAATAATCAACAAGAAAGATTTTGTACAAATCAACCATTTTGCAGACAAACCTGTACACAAGCACAGATCCAACATCAGATCTGACAAAGGATATAATCGGCCCAATTGTATGGGAAAAATCGGCTAGATATTCCATGGGCTACTAAATCTTTGATCAGAACCGATGTTAGATTTGGTGTACATACATACATACTTTGAGTGGGTAGTGGCAGACGGGCGTAGATGTTTACCCTGGCTAGGTCATCACTTTTTAATAGGTGTCTATTACATGTATTAATTGCACATGGTCTATGAACACATAATGTACTGTATTAAAGGTCTACTAAATTAGAAAAATAATTGTCCATTTTTCGTTAGAAGGAATCATCAGAAGTCCCAAATTACCACTCATTCTTTTAAAAACACTTTTGATAATTTATTATAATCATTTGAAAAGCCCATAATTGCCCATTCCCGCTGCTATAAGCCCCGCCCCTAAAAAGCTTCATCGAAGCGATATCGTAGTCACGTGACTGTGACGTATTGTGAGTAAGCCAGCTGCACAGACAGTGTGTATGCACGTGTGGAGATGCAGGGAGCGCCCGAGCTGGCGGGGCCGCTACACCCCATGCTCCCGTTGCACGTCGACTATACTGTTTTTCCACACATTAGATTGGTCACTAGAATGATGTTTTGAACACGATTTCATCAATAAATGTCTAATTCTTGTGTATATAAGGGTTGAAGTAAGACCACTGAGGATGCTAGGGCCTAGCTTTTATGCTTGCATCGTTTTCCAAAAGAGATTGAAAGCTTTTGGAGTTTGGAAAAGTAAGTCAGGCTTACTTGACTAAAGCAGATTGGCTACGAACAAAATGTATACTAGTATTTGCAGTGATTTTGCCGAAGTTGACTTTAGAATAATTTAATTCCCAATTCGACATGAAGGAAATGAGAATATTGTTTAAGTAGGTTCCTTCTGACAAGTAATAACATCTCTTCTACTTACAGTTAGAGGTCAATTGATGATAAACCATGGATATACTGTAGGGAGCGAAGGTAGAATGAAAGTAGGACAGTTATGCAATACTAGTATATACAGTACAGGCGACGAGATCAGACTACATGTAATATATGAGGGCAGTGTGATGTGTATTCGCATGCTACTACCAGGGAGGTGGTTTCCCTTTCCACCTCCCTGCTACTGCTATATGCAGAAATATGACCCCATAGGGCAGATATGGTGCTAGCGCGTGTCGTGTATGTATACACTAAATACACACATGACACGAATTTGCCCTATAGCTGCCCTATCACCTCTAACTCTACACACATATAAACTCACAGTTCATGTACAGACAGACGAGGATGTTTGGTAGAAGAATGATAAAATTACGCAAGATTTGAATATTTTGGGGCAAAATTGTTCACCGGTGATATGTAACAGATGTTTATTGAGACTTTCATATACTAAATCTACATTCATTATTAGTCAATTTTCGTTAGTTCTCTCTTGCACAAAGGAGTCCAATATTGCGTTTTGTGGTACATAGATGCATTATGCCGTCGCCGTTTGTTTGGGGTCTTACTTTCAATACGTCATTCCGCTAATGAACCAATCAGCTCACAGGGTTTCAGGAATGTTACCAAAACCTATAGTTTTCCACATTTTCCGTCAAATTGAGACTTTCTTATGAAAAACAAATTTCACTTTCGTTTTTAGAAGGTAATTATCCATGAATCATAAAAATTAAATTCTAATTTTATATTTACGATATGGAATATACATTTGCCTACCATTGCTATTTGACCTCAAATCGCCATAAATCGAAAATTGCACCGAAATTTTTGCCCTATTATATTGCCTATTTACCCCCCACCCCCCATGAATGGCGCCCTCCATTGGCGAGGATGCGCCGCGCGCGATCTAATACTCATCCTCTAACTCTCTCGCCCCAGAAACTTCCGTATGTTGCAAAGGATAGGGGGACGGAGGGAGGGAATGTAGGCAAATGTATATTTCCATATCGTAAATAATAAAATTAGAATTTAATTTTTATGATTTACTTCAATAGAAATATACATTTGCCTACCATTGCTACGACCAGCACCGACAAAAGTCGGAGGGCAACCATGACGGTTATGAAACTATGGAGGATGCCGCCGCTTTGAGAGGTGCGGTGGAGAAAACACCCTCAACAGGCGCGACATCTCTCAGGTAAAAGGAGGTAAAAGAATTTGCAGAACGCCAAAAGGCCGCTTTGCAGATGTCTTCCACTCCGACCCCTGTAAATAGGGCCAAGAGGAGCTAATGCTCCTGGTCTGATGAGCCTTGGGAGTAGATCCCTCTTCAAGGGCCCTCACTCCGCAGCCTTGATAGCGGATACTATCCAAGCGGGATAACGTATCTCTAGAAACCCCTTTATGGGGTTCACGGGCAGTAATAAACAACTGTGAAGATTTACGAAGATTCTCCGTTTCTTGATATACCACTTGAGGCCCTAACGGGGCACCAAACCTTGTCCTCTCTGATAGACGAGAACTCCGTCAGAGGCGAATGAAGATCTCGATAGAACCCGACGAGGCTGTTTGGTTCTTAGCGATGAATGATGTAACAGGAATCAGGCGAACCCCATGTCTCTCCCAACGAATATGACCTGGTGATATTGGAGAGCATGTAGCGAACTCCTCCTTTGTCCGGAAGAGATCGCTATAAGAGAAAGCTTGTCTTGATGGACAGATTCAGCGAGAAATCGAGTTCAAAGGCTCGAACGGAGGCTTTGACAAAGCCTCCAAAACCTTGGAAGACTCCAGGCTGGAGTCAAGGGTTTAGAATAGGGCGTTTTAAGAAAAAGGCCCTAAGCAACGCCGAGAGTTGGGGGGGAGGTCGAGACCGATCCCCATTATCAAAGCCAGTATGAATGGCGCAATAGCCGAACGGTATCCACGAATCGTCGAAATAGACCTACCCTTATCGAACAGAGAAATAAGGAAGTCGGCAATGAGAGGCAAAGGAGCCTCTCTGGGGACACCCCAGCGGTTCGCACCAGGCAAAGAAAGCCTCAAGGCGCGAATTGTAAACAATCCTAGTCGACTTCCGTCTACTCTCAACTAGCAGCTCAGCTGCTCTGTCCGAAAAGCCTTCATCCCTAGCCCGCTGGCCGATAGAGGCCAAGCATTGAGATGAAGGAGCGATGGATCCCGCATGAGAGCTCCCGAAAAGGTTGAGACCAAGTCCGGTACGGCCGGAAGGGGCAAGCGGTTCCCCACTAACAGGGCAACAGATCCTGGAACCAGGCTCGACCGGGCCAGTGGGGAGCGATCAAGACCACTGTTGCCCGATCCTCTCTGATCTTTCTGAGAACCATAGGTATCAGCTTGAATGGAGGAAAGGCGTACGCCTTCCACCCTTCCAATGAAGAGAGAACCGCGTCCAGCACGAACGCCGAAGTCTCCCTGACTCGGGAGCAAAACGAGGAAGTCTGTTGTTCAGAGAGGTTGCAAACAGATCTATTTCCAGCTCCCGAATCTCTGAATTACTAACTCGAAGACATGAGGGACAACATCCATTCCGATGGCAACGACTCGGGATAGAAAATCCGCTTGAGATTGTCCTCCCCCGGAATGTGGATGCCACCGGGATGATCTCCTCCCGATTGCACCATTCCAAAGGAGGACGCTACTCTGTTCAACTCCAAAGAGTGTGTCCCCTCCTTGTTTGTTGATGTAAGCCTTCACAAGAGGTGTTGTCCGTGAGAATCAACACTGAACGGCCACCAACAGGTCGCGGAACGTTGGAGGACAAACAGAACTGACAAAAGTTCCAGAACGTTGATGTGAGGCAGTGGCCTCGGAAGGGCCCAAGATCCGGAAACCATCCGACCTTGACAATGGCCCCCCCAACCTTGAAGTGACGCGTCCGTGGTCACTGTAATTGAGGGAAGAGGGTCCTTGAATCTCTTTCCCTGAAGAAGGAAGGTACGGTTCGTCCAAGGAGAGAGAAGCTTCTTGATCTCCATCGGCAAAGGAATCCAGACCAGAAGAGAGCTGAGATCGGCCTGAAAAACTTCAGGAGATGTAGCTGGAAAGGTCTCATAAAGAGACGACAATTCGGCAAGATGTCACCAGACTGGCTAAAAGACCCAGCCATCTCAACCAAACCTCGGCTCGAACCCTCCGCATGCTCAGGAGGGACCCGGCAAGATTGACCAAGTCTCTACTCTCTCGAGACTCGCCGAGCCAGTTGATTCTTGAGATCCAACTGGGCGCCCAAGTAAATCGGAGTTCGGGAGGGAATGAATTCCGATTTGGACGCAAGTTGATCATGAATCCCAAACTCTCGGTTGTTTCCACTAACAGCGAAAGATGGTGAGAAAGCAGAACCTCCGAATTGGCGACGAGAAGCCAATCGTCTAAGTAGGCAAAGATCCGAAGGCCCTTGCCCCTGACGGAACGACATCAACGCTGAGACACCCTGGTGAAAACTCTGGAGCTGGGCGCAGTCCGAAAGGAAGAGCTTTGAAGCGAAAAGTCTCCTTTCCTACGGCAAATCCCAAAGATCCCTCGACGAGGGGTCTATTGGGACGTGGAAATAGGCATCGCTCAGGTCGAGGGACACCGCAAAATCGTCCTGACCGAGAGCCGGAAGAATAGAGGCTAGATGGTCCATTCCTGAAGGGCGATTTGCGATGTGCCTGTTGATCCTCTTCTGTTTAGGATCATCCTGAGCGATCCTAACGCTTGGGGATTACAAAAACGGGGGAGGACCCAGGGCGGTCGTGATCTCTCACCCGTTCGACAGCGTCCTTTTCCAGGAGTGAGGTAACTTCCGAAACGATATGCTCCTGAAAAAGGATCGACTGTGGTGGTGATCGACTTCGGATAACCCCTCTTGAAGAGGTTCTTCTAGATCTATCCGAAGACCGTTCTTGATCACGGAGAGGACGAAAACGTCGTCCGTGATTGACTCCAAGCCGGAAGAAACTTCCGAAGTCGACCACCTACCGGATCTCCAAGCGAACTCGGAAGTCATCTGAATAATGCTTCCCGCCTGCCGAAAGGGCTGACTCTTCGCGACGCCTCGGGAAGAGCCCCTACCACTTCCACGTCCTCGACGGGGAGTCTGGTCTTGAACGACACCTGTGATCATAAAAATCATGAGAAGAGTCGGCTACTCTACGATCCTGAGGAGGAGCTGCCGGGGTCGAACCTGGCAGGAACGGAAGTCTTCTTGTCGCTTCTTCTTCTTGCCCCTCCTGAAAAGAGGAGCTTTGAAGAAGCCAGATTTAGCGGACAAGAAGATGATGGAGTCTGACGAACATCTCTAATTGGATGTAGAGAGTTCCTTGGCCTTCTTACGTGAATCCACTTCTTTGTGTAAGATGTCTGCCAAGTTGTTCCACAAAGAAAGGGGGAGACACGTCAATCCTCTTGACCATATCCGGAATGAGGGATTGTTTGATATGAAGAGTCTCAAGAACATGAACTCTACGGGCATTATCCACCAAGGTGGGCAGCGCAATCTGAGAGAACAAGAGAGAAGAAACCTCTCTAAGAGCCAAAGAATCTCGGCCTGGTCCGCGGAGAAATGTCCAACTCCTGGGAGCCAGCCAAGAGTTCCAAGAGCATGTCATTTAAGACAGATAAAAGAAGATCGCCTGTGATAGCAAACGAAACGTCAGCATCACCTTTGTCGGATTTCAACAAAGAATTCTTCCCGTCTCGAGCATATCAGCCAACTTCAGAACCTCCGGGGGAGATGGACTTAGGTGTTAAAAAGACCATCGTCTCCTTCCACAAGATACCCGATACTTGTTTCCGAATATCTAGTGAGGCTTTCTTCGGTCGAGCTGAAGTACAGACAAATTCCTCTTTATGAATGTCCTGACTCGGAGCTGAAAAGATGAAACAGCTTTCGACCTTCCGCAAAGAACTTTACGTCCTCCGAAGTTTCAGGGTCACTCCGACATCTGGAACGTATTTATGAAACAAACCCGTCACTCGCTTCGCTAAAGGAAGCTCTACAACGGCTTCAGGTTCATCTCCGTCGGATGAAATATCCGCCGAAGCATCAACCTGGAGGGATCCCGCATGACATTCCTATCCGAATTGCGGGACAAGAGAGTCGGATGAGATTCAAACAAAAGAGACGTGAGAATCAGCCACCGAACAATCTCATCCTCTGATGAGGAAGCATCCAGTTCCTCAACCGGAGGTGTGACCTACCCCATGGAGGTGAGTCGGGAGTGGTGACGTACCGCTGCCTCGTAACGCTCAACCCACTCTCGAACCTCGGAGTACACACAACTATCGCGATTGGTATCCGGTAGTTGATGCCCGACCCGTTAAGGGAGTGGCCAAACTCTGGGGAACAGGGTTCCCAACGAGAACCCGGATCCGGGTTCGGCAAAGAACGACGTCTCTCCGAACCAAAAGTGCCCCCTGTAAAGGGGCGCTGTTCCGCGCAGGAACCGGATCGGGATCCGAAAATGTAAGTCTACGACGCTTCGCTACGGAAGGGCCCGCACCAAATGCGGTACGATCCGAGAAGAACCGAATTGAAGAACGAAGTGGAATCCGACTTGTCTCCAACAAAGAAGCGTCTGCCTGTAACGGACCCTGGTTTCGAAAAGAAACCGGCAAGGGATCCGAAACACGGACACGTCTCACGGACGTAGTTATCCGAACCAGAAGGGGACGCACTCCGAGATGAAAACGGAGCGAGCGGACCCCCGTCACCAAAGGTGGGCGGCCGGATTATAGACGGGGACACCCCGCTCTGCCGGATCCCCGCCGACGAGTAACAGAGCGAAAGCTCTGGGCGTGTCATCCGGGTTAGTGAGTAACCGACAGGCGGCACTATCCGAGGATATAGGACCGTCTCGAACGGTACTCACTCCAAAACCGGTACGGAAACCGACTCGCGGATCCGATTTACCTCAGTTAAGGGTACGGCGCCGATATCCGGTCCGGACAAACTCGATATAGAAACGCGACTCGATCCGGTTATGCCAGGCGAAGCCGAGGCACAATGGGATTCGGCACCGTGGAGAGAAATGAACCCGGCGCCTTCAGCCAGTACTGAATTAACCAGAGAACCGGCCACGGTTGTGAAACGATGTAGTAACCGTTTTTAGATCTCCGTTGATCGAACGTGGCAAAGGACTTCGGATCCGGCGCGAGGGCCGTAATGGTCATCGTCCTGGACGCCGCCAGTCCGTCGGTCATCACGTCCCGTACTCTGAGGACCGCCGAATTCCGAGCAGCTAGGCTTTGTCCGCCGGTGTTCGACCATAATACTCACCGAAGTTCGAGGTGGTGAAGAAGGCGAAAGGACAGCGTCCAACGCCCTCCTCGAACGACAAGCCTCTTCACCCCGCAAGGGGGACTTCTCCGAAGAAACCGCTTGCTCGCTAATTTCTTCACGCCGCTTCCTTTTATATGAAGCAGGCCGAGAAGAAAATTAACATGAGAATCTGAAAAATAAAGAAGAGAGAGAAAGTGTTAATACACAAAAGGGGTAAATAGGCGGTTATCAAGAAGCGGAGCACAAACAAAGCTGTGCACCGCAACACACACAACACTCAAACGTAAACTACGACACGTATTACATACACACAGTAAGGAACGTACGAAAGTCTACGGGAGAGAGAGCGAGAAAGTAAACATCACCGAGGAGATTAAAACTATCAAAATCTCGGCAAAACCAAAAAACTAGACCCCAAAATAAAGCTCAGAATACTCAATATGATTATCCTGAATAGTTAAACCTCGCAAAAAACCGCAAAGTAGTCCCAAAAGGGAGAAAAACACGCTATTTTTGGCGCAGGCAAAAATGTACGACTTATCTCGACGGAGGCGAAGAGATTAGAGGATGAGTATTAGATCGCGCGCGGCCGCATCCTCGCCAATGGAGGGCGCTATTCATGGGGGGTGGGGGGTAAATAGGCAATATGATAGGGCAAAAATTTCGGTGCAATTTTCGATTTATGGCGATTTGAGGTCAAATAGCAATGGTAGGCAAATGTATATTTCTATTGAAGTAAATAAGCCCAATTTGTTTTTCTAATTTAGTAAACCTTTAAAAGTGTATACAGATATTTTTATAATGTGAGTGAAATATTGCCATCGGACCTGCCCCAAAGCGTTCAGGAGTGTAAGAGTTCAAGCTTGAAAGTTTGAAATTACTTTCCAGAATAAATACCCCTAAATCATGTCTCAAGATGAAATTCATCTTGATCAAATAGTGTAAATAAACAGACATAAAACTAAAAGTTGCATATTTCTACTTTTACCAGTATTCATTTCTCTATTATTTCAAATTATTATTGTATGCTTAGACTATTACCTCGTTTACACTGTGACTCGGGTCGCGGGTTCGACACAGCAATCTTGCTCGACACGGCAATTTTATGCCATGTAAACGGGATCAGTGTGATCCGTGACCCGGGTTCGACACGCCTTTTCTGCTCCGTCAAAATCATCGTAGGTTTCGATCCGGGAGGTGGGTTCGACACGGCAATTTTTATGTGTGTAAACAGAAAGCCATGTCGAAGTCGATGACCTTGAGGTCAAATATGGAATTTGGCTATACATCGCAACACACATTAATGACATCCCTTACTTCCGGTCATGATCTGGGAGCCGTGTTGAACTCGCCTTTTTTGTTGTGTATAAACACGATCACAGGTTCACTCTTTGCAGTGTCGAACCCTTCCCGTGGATTTGACACGAGAGCCGAGTCTCAATGTAAACGCGGTATAAATACCAGTATTTACAAAACAACAAATGCTTTATTCTCCAATAACATCCTACTCAGATACAGAGGTTAGCTCTGGACAAAAGCATTCTCTAGTTGTCATCATACATTGACTGACGTCAGAAGTTTTAGAGGCAAATCCAAATCTGGGAACTGCAACCATCAACATTCCAATACGATTTCATTCAAATCCTTCCCACTCACTTTCTGTTCCCTCTTAGAAATATAATTGTAGGGAGGTTTGAGAGAAATGTACATTGTGTACAATACTCGGATGCTTATACATATTCTTGGCTGGTTCCTTTTGATATCCACGTGTAAAAAATCTCTAAAAAGGTTGCTGGGAATTACAATTTACAATACATTATTGTACAATGTAAGTTAAATCACATATTTTTGTTGTTATTTTTTTGTTGTATTAACAATTGCAAAGTTATGCACACATACATGTATGTAGTAAATAACAATATGTACCCTCAAATAACAACATTGTATGAAATCCTCCCAATTTGATGAAGAGTGATTTTTTATTCATTTTTTTTTTTGTTGGTGTTATTCCATAGGCAGATGGCAAAGGCCGTTTTATATTTTGGGCAAATATTGAATGATATACATGTACCTTTTCATTCTCAAGATCAAATTTTTTTTTAAATTTCTTTGAATACATTTTAGAGCAAGGTTACAAAAGAAATATCCTTGGCCACATCACAAAACAAAAATAGATATTATTTACTTTGAACAAAGGTACACATCAAGCATTGAACCATAAAGGCAGTTCCCAGTCAGAAAATACCAACACAATAGATGTACAGCACACATATGAACGCTATATCATATTGCATTCGTGGAAAAGATGGAAATATTCATACCACCAGCACATTGAATGTATCCTTCAAGCTTGAATGAGGCAACATGTATTGTAACATTGTAGGCGTACTTCACACGTGTATTGGGCTACTTGATTTTTTTACTAGTACATGTATATATTTTGAAACAGTTTTTAGTTCATGTATGATTATCTTTTAATAATGTTTTGCCCTATTACACACATTCTTCACTTATGTTTCCTGATAGGTAAAAAGTGTACATGTAGATTTCAGACCTTGCAAACTATCTAAAAGAAGAAAGGTAGTAATGACCCACAGCACCTGGAAGCCCTACAAATGTAAAGCCAATTCATGTCGGCAAGCCTCAGTCACTCTACACTTGAATCACCCTATATTCAAACACCCCATAATCCATAAGTCATATCACAATCTTGTGAATTGGGACCTAGAAGTTACAATATGTAAGCCCTACTTCTTCAGTTTCAAACCCTTATTCTCTCTACAAAATGTAGGCTCTTCAACACATGTTTGCATTGGAAAATTGAATTAACGATATTTTCTTTCATTTTTTCTCATAAATATTCTAAACGGATAATGTTAACATATCCAATATACCATTCAACATTCTTCTTTTTTTTTCCCAATAGCATATATCAAAAACACCCTTTAGTACATGTACCTTCTTCACTTAATAGTATTTGTATTTTGTAAGTGACCGGTATGAATATAGTTTGCAACTGTACCCATTGTATTTGTAACTGTGCAAACATTACCATGGCATGTCTTTTGTCAGGATGAGATGTAAAAACAAAATTCTGCTTCTATTCCTTTATTCACTGTCATCCCTTGAGTAAAGTCGGTAAATATTCATTGTTATTATGTTAACTTTTTTGAATGAACAAAGTTATTTGAACAACTCTCGCCTTATAGAGGTACATGTACGTTTACATAAAACATGTACAATAGATTGACCACATATTGAAGTACTATACCCCTACATGTAAGTACTATTAGATTACATTTTTCTTAGAAGTACATTTGTACATTTTTTTTCTTCTCATAAGACGCATATTGTAATGCTTGTGAAAACAGATACAGGTTGCATCTCAGTATATAGGATTGTGTGTATTAAAACGTAATACCAACACTAATCTATAAAGCAACGGGATGATTCTATTAAAGAATGGGGGAAATGGAATATTATCACATTTTTAAGCAACTTCGAACAGTTGCTTTTAAAAATTTATGCCACGTAAAGTTACTCTTTAGGTGTGCAAATTACATGTATATCAGCAAATGGGATGATTCTATTAAAAAATGGGGGAAATGGAATATAATCACATTTTTATCCAATTTTGAACAGTTGCTTTTAAAAAGTTAATGCCAAGTAAATTTACTCTTGACGTGTGTAAATATGAATCTTTATGAATTTTAAATACTGTACCTTTGGATGCATGTTGAAATGTCGTTTTCTCTCAAAATCTCGCTTCTCATTCTCAGAATAGTACAAAAGGAATCCTTCCTTTATGATGAAAAACCTGTAAAAAGAGGAAAAAATCAAAGGTATAAAAAAAGAAATAAATCAATCAACAAACACTGAACATTTCTGCTCAGATTTTAATACTGGTATTTCAAAGAAAATGAGGCATTTAATCTTTCAATAGAAACAAAGTAAAGGAAATCTCATCAAGGGACCTTGTAGGAAATGTTGCTTGTCATATCCTAGGCCTATACCGGTAGGTCTATTACAAGATATTATTGCTAAGTTATGAAAAGATTCATTGTGTATATTATAAATGCTAAATGTACACATAAAAAAGTTAAAGTTGTGAAATAAACACAAATTAATTTTTTTAAATCAACAAATAAGTTTTGTACAACTAGGGAATGCAATACAGTTACATTTCAATTATTAGGGTACAGAATAATATAAAAATATGTCTGTGAGGGTCCCTATATATGTTTTATACAAGAAAAGTTGATACACACTGACTTTAGTTTTAGACATTGTGAAAATCTGGATAAACGGTAATGCTTGCAAACATGAAATGATGGCTTTTCTTTTTATTTTCCAAAAGTGTAAGTAAAAAAAAAAGATGTCATACACTCTACAGCTATCGGGCTTGCACATTTCATAAAAAAAAAGTTCTGACAACATTTGGGGACATCACTACCAAGAATACCAGAAAGTATTCAGTTTGCAATGGACATGATGAAAAACTGATACATTTTTGTTAAAATAGGTCATCCAACATGAACATGTAGAACAGGTGTGTATAAATGTTATAAGGGTTGAGTGCTCATTATGTTGATGAAGATTACAGCTAATAAAGGCTCAGACCTTAAACATGCCGTAGCCGCAAAATAGATCAACCAAGCAGTCTAGCACATCAGGCAGATTATGTTGCCAACTTGATGAGCTGGTGACTCAAAGATAGGTCAGTCAAACTTGGGGCACTATGCCAGGGGAAGCATACCCTTTTAAAAACAGTACTATAGAATGCTTCAGTGTAGATTCAATTATTTTTAGAGTGTGTTCAATGTCCAGTATCAAATTTATAGGCCAACATGAATCATGATACAAAACGCAATTACAAAACGCTGATATAAAGAAAAATAAAGTGTCTGTTCATTGTCCCCCATCCCCAGTCGTAAAAGTAAACGTGTTACAAATCTCGATTCGGAGGAAACTTTAAACGCCGACAAAGATGCGTTTTGAAACACAATCAGCTTCAATTTTATGACCTTGAGAATCGCGATTGCAACAAAATGCAACACTGAACAGGATTGAGTTTTCAAACGTGTTTAAATGTGCTCTCGCAATGGAAGCTTCCGGTGCAAGTGAAAAAAAGAATTTAAAGACGATGGAAATATAATCAGCTTTAAATTTTTGACACTGAACGGTGCACCGCCGATCGCATTTGTGTTTGTGTTTTGTAATTGCGTTTTGTATCATGATTCATGTTGGCGTATAAATTTGAAACTGGACATTGAACACACCCTTGAATCCCAAACCCCAAATGTTGAAGTAAAATGTGTGTGATGTGTGATTACCTCTGATGCAAACTTTTGCAAGTCTGGATTAATCTTTCTTGGGTCAAAAACAAATCCATACAAATCTGAATGGCAAAACTGAGAGCACATGTTTGCTCAGAAAATCATGAGTGTCAGTACTTTTACACTTTTATTTTTGACAAGTTTCATGCCTTTTTCCTGACTTAAGAAAATTTACTATTAAACTACACTCTAGATATAGAAAATATTTAAGTCGCCAAAAATAGATTTGATGAGAAACTCCCTTGTAGTTCAGAGAAACACAAAATCAAGAAAAGTTTTGGAACATTAAGCTTCCTACTTCTTGAATTACCATAAACAGATTAAATGTTACATGCATAATCAAAATGATTGCTGTATGACTGACAAATTTTACAAAATGCCTTCTCATTATAAATAACTGTATAGTATGTTCCTACAGTATAGTACACTTTTAGTGTGATAGAACTCTCTGTCTTTATATTAAACAAATGCAATTGGAAGTTCCTGATGATGCATGATATTCTTCTTATTTCAATCTAGATTGAGGTTATCTTCTGCAACAGCATAAATCATACAAAAACCTTGCTGAATACAAAACAGACGGACTGGAAAATAACCATCTTCCATGTTTGTCCTTTCCCTCTCTGGATGAGAGGAAATGTCAAATTTCCTGAATTACAAATAAGTGATAAGTGTTCACAGACCCCCACCTAGAATGAGACTCTAGTTATTAGCTACTCCCACTCGCTATCAGTCCCTCACACTCTATTTCGTGTAAGCTGATGATAATCATGCTGGTAATGCCTTGTTCAGAATGATAAGTTCAGCGTCTTAAAAAAACCGCTGTGCCAAAATAATGCATGCATCATTCTTTGTGTGCTACGCTCTCTCATGTCTGAACAGGACTCTTAAAATGGAAGAGATCAAAGTCTTAATAGTGGACAGGTCTCACACGAACGTCCTCAGATCAACAGGCTAGTACTATCCTGTGACTAACTTTAGAAAACACATGGTGGCACATGTCAACTTAATCCAATCATAAATCTAAGTTAAGTTTGAAAGTAAACCCTCAAGGGCTATACTTTGCACACTGTGTAAACTTTAAAAGGGAATAATCGATCCAATGCTCAGTTACATGTATATACATTGTAAATATCATAATACACTAACAAATCAACATTGCTTTCTGTAATATCACAATGAAGTCAAATCACTCTGATCAAATTCTTTAAACATGAGAATGATGGAATGATGATTAACTGTCAATTCATAAAGAATCAGATTAAAGATTTCATACAAAATGACAAAAAGAATATAATTTAACTTAATAATAGTTATTTTCTTACACCAGGAAACTCAACTGAGAGTAAGAAAATGAGAGTATCAGTTCTTCTTCCATTGAATTACTCCTTGGATGCCTTATTTGCCTCATGTTCTAATCTTTACATTGATTCTATGATACCAATAATATTATCTTAGGACTTCATGCGCAAACCCTCATTCCAACTCATTTAACTTAAATAGGATTTTCAAGTCATAACGATCAAGTAAAATGTTACTCTTTGTCATTGGAGAGCTAGGGAAATAAACAACAACAAAAATAAATATCTAAAGATCTAATGAGAACAGACAAAACTGAAACAACAGCTATTTAAGTGATGTGAAGATCAACCTACAAAAATAGTCATTCACTTCTTCATGTACTGGTGCTGCATTATTATTGAAGATAACCTTATGAGCCCCACCATAACAGCTGCAAACCAAACAATCCAGTCGAGTACTGAAAATGGCTGTCTTGTCGCCCTCTTGGTGCTGAGAGGAATACTTCTCAATAATTATATTAGCGAAACCAGCTTTAAACCTACCTCAAAATAAATTAAGATAGTCTATAGTCCCATTGCAATATAATTCTTCTATTAGAAATTTTTAATTGTGTTTAGGATAATTTTTAGACCCTTTTTTGATATGCCACCTTGACTTAGCTGGAGGTGCTCAAGACACTTTTCTGCATTGACTTTCCATTGTAAGTAACATGCCTGCAATAAGGCTACTTCCCAGTGCAAGGTTCAATTATGAATTGACCATGCATTAAGTTGTAAGTGTATCAGCCCCTCACGTTACAGTATTTACTAACTGTACATGTAAAGGCCCTATTCCACACTAGTGTACCAAGTCAGCCATAGCCTTAAGATCTGGTGTTTAACTATGGTTAGCCATATGTGACAAATCTGTACCACGCTATTTAGTTCCTTACATCGTTTAATGGATTCTAAAAACTTGCATTTAATAGGCCAAATATTTCTAATCATTCCTACTTCCCTAAGCTGTCCATCCAAATATATTTCATAATCGAACAAATATCTGTTCGAGAAATATTGTGTCGACTATTTCACTACCCATATAAGTACCACCACAGAGTTTTTAAGCTTATGGTTGCTTAACTGTCGTACACCTTATGGGCCAAAGCATTGATCATGCATCCTGATGGAGTTACCAGCTTGACGTGGAACATATAAGTGATTTTTAATACATGTTATTCGTATCTTAAGGCAGAAGAATTAGACTTTTATTTTGCAGACAATCTCTGTGACGACAGATTAGGAACTATCCGCAGGTTGAACTACATTATCGTGCAAGCGAGTAGTATTACATATTAAAAATCTGCAGATTGACTGAGACCAGCCCACATCAAAGTCAAAGTGATATTCACATGTTTAAAGACCGTTGACGGAGTAAATTACAACCTTACATCGATTGAAAGCTAAGTAGGGTTATATGACATAAATACCCCCAAAATAAATTAAATTTTTCATAATAGTATTCATAAAAAGATGATCGATACCTCAACCAAGCCATCCCTCCCAAAATACTCGAGAAGATTACCCCTATTTTAATGCGCGGTTGATGACGTCAAAAGAAGTTTTAAGGAAATGTCTACTGCACGGCGTATATTTGGGTTTCCGCTTTAGAATAACAGCTTTGTATTGCTTATGTCAGAACAATAGACCCCATGTGTGCTAGAATTTTATTGTTATGAAATGAAAGGCAAATTCATTCAGCATTTTAACATGTTAGTCATTCCGTTAATTTTTTGACTGTCTATTCAGCGCGCGCCACTTATAATAGGCTGGTACTTTTTGTTGAGTATTGGGGGGATGGTCCTGGTTAGAGTTCGATCACTTTTTTAATGAAATACTTTTAGATGATAGATAAAATTGCTTAATGGGATTGTTGTATTATGAAGAGGAATTAGCTTTCTGTTTATATGTAATTTTGGTTTTCAATTCTCGGTCCGGTCTGGGACTTTAAGTAATTCACCCGGATATATTTGCATGTTGTTGTTCTTACGAATCTAAGCTTCTCCCTGTCGCGTACATTTTCATCAAAATCTCCCATTCTCCGATATTTCATGAAAATAACTTGATTTGGGCCCACAAATATCTTGACACAAGTTGTTTCACTAGTGCTGACTCTGACCAACTCTCATGGAAAAGTTGCACACATGATCAGTAGCCACAAGTGAATACAGCACTCGCCGCAATCCCCTATAATATTCTCTTTACCTTTACAGCAAATACTAGAAGAATGCAGAATAGTTACTACGATTAGCCCGCACACGAAGTGTGCGGGCTACGCTTTATCGAAATCCGACGGCGATGTGACTTCGAATTTACATAAATTTCCGGACGATACCTTACTTCTAGTTATAAAAACAGCTTTATATTATTGCAATATATACTTACGAATCGCTCCGGAAAACTATCGTCTTTGTTGGTGAATCTTCTTATATGTAATTTGGGGGTCAAAATTTCCAAACTTCTCGAGTAGAACAATTCGTGATCGTAGGTTTGTCTTTGTAATACGCATGCGTCATGGATATTGCCATGATTTGTCTTTAGACAAGTCATTACAATCATAATTTTATTTTTATTCCATTACATGGTAATTAACCAAAACAAAAGAGATTACTTACATTAGTAGTCATGAATTATTTGTTATTTTAGTTTTTGAGCCCATTTTTCCTTCATCAGCCTATTTTTTGTAACGAAACTTACAAACTATACAAAAAGAACGTCTTGATTAAGGCTAATCCAGGGTCCCCTTTTATTCCAGTTTTATCAATATGGCGAATCGGGCAAATTTACGATACTGACGAAAACCCCCCAAAAATCTTCTTATTCTTGGAGCTTTTCACGTTTGTTTTTATTCACCATATTCCGGTTGGTATGCTTAGGTAAGTGGCATTGCATGTATGTGTATCATTTGTTATAAACATTTTTTGGGGGTTGAATTTCATCGTTTTATTGGGGAAGACGGTGAGCTTGGGCCAGATGTATATGTTTACTTCAGGACGCCGCCACTTCGTGGCGGCGTCCCGGGCTAGCAGAATAGCAGTCGAGCTTCCAGGTCTATCTTCTATCTTCTCCAATCAATATTGCCCATTTAATTTAGCTGGACAAGGTAAATCTACATTTAACTACCTTGCCCTATCTACATCCAAAAATAATCATAGGCTTAATACCTTTTTGCCCATTTTGTGGATCCATTTTGACTGAAAGGCTTCTTCCATAAAACTCCCCATCTCTGCACTTTTGACGGCAGGGTATCCGTGCCGAATATGTCACACATTTTTATTCCACTTTCCAGGAAAAAAGGATATAAAAGTCGATAGATCAACACTACAGCCAAAGTCAGGCACTGCACTGCTGCAGAATCAGAAGCTGCCGATCATCTGTAACAGGATGCCATCATTCTAAGAAATAACGATGAAACGCGGGTTCTTCGATGTTGTTGCACTTAAAATTCAAGATACACGCAATAACTTCATCTGTTGTTGAGTTTAGCGAGGTAGCAGGAACGACCACGGGGAAACTTTCCGGGCAGAAATCTGTAGCTGCGGCTTCTTGCCTGCTCCCAGGCCAGCTCTCTTGCTCTCCCAACAAGTTTTTTTGTTCGTGATCACCTTTGCATTGACACCGTCGTTGAAGAAATTAACAGTTTCCTATCAATATAGCCTTTAGTCTCGTATTGGTTAAATCTCCAAGGTTTCCATCGCGAACAAACTCAAATCCTGAAACTTTGTGAAAGTTGTGCAAGACTCGGATTAGTCTACGAGTTTCTCATCATGGGCACTTCCTGGTTAATAATTGATTCGCAAGAAAAATACGCGAAATAAAAATGAGCATATTAACAACGCTAGATGGTGCTGTGCATATGTTGTCTGAGTACTAGGTGGGTCATCATGAGGTGGATATCCGTCAATGATGAAAATTTCATCTTCTCAAAAATCATTGTAGGCCTATTGTAAAATCTCAGCCAAACATACCAAACAAACCGTAGGTAGGTCTAGGTTACATGACAAACCGTTTGTTACAAGTTACTAAGACAAAACTGGGCACTCTATACAAAAGGGGTTTGTGAGTGTTTTGGAGGGTGGGGGTTAATTAAAATTTCAAGAAGCAGCAGTAAATCTAAATCCAAAAAGAGATGAGCGGCAGCTCCAAAATTGTCCAAAAAGAGGTGACCGCAACCCCCCCCGCCCCAAAAAAAAAAAAAAAAAAAAAAAAAAAAAATTCTTATTTCAATTATGAACAGTTCAATGAATGGGTATCAAAAAATAAGGCATATGCCAACTGTTGGAGCCCGCTCCCCCACCCCCCCTCACTCAGGTCAACTTTAGGAAAATTACTCCCCCTTTTCCAGCCTTTTGGAGGGGCCTGGGTTATAGCCAGAATAGTACCCCCCCTCTCTCCAGTTTATGACATTATTCGGACCTATTCAGGATGTCCTCTAAAAAATTTAAACTTACCCAATTAAAAAAATAAAACGGAAAAAATCTAAAAAAACCCCCTATTTCCTAATAATTTTTCGGGATTCCCCCGACCTGAGCCTCTAAATATACCCCTTTCCGGAGAAGAAAAAATTGGTTGACCGCCCTCAAGTGGGGCGGTGGTGGGGGGGCGGGACCCATGACGTTAGCTAACTAATCACTACTTCACTGACCGGCTTCCACTATGCAATAAAATAATTCAAATACAATAAACGCACCCATCACGTGTATAATGAACTTTCATGATTTTCTTTAGAATAGAAAGCTAAGATATTTGATATAATCACTGTGTCCATATATATAATATGTATTCATAATTATGTAATAGTGTACAACCTACCCAAAAAGTACGAAACAAATACAAATTATCCGAGTGCAGATTTGTTTCTCGGATTGCCGCATTTAGAGGAGTTCTTATAGTCCCAGTATGTTGCAAAGATGGAGCGTTCACATTTATTATAGGTCTGGTTATTGCTATTGTGACGTATTTTGTTGCTCCGCGTATCCATTGTTATGAGCTATAGTGCGCAAACATTTTTACTGTCATTACGCGGCCAGGCGGCAACAAGGCAATCGATAGAAATCGATACTCTCCCCCATTTCAATTTACACAGGGTTTTCTACCCATCCTATAAACCGAAGTTATAATGTACATATGTACAATATAACAAATTTGAAAGTAGGTACTGGTACTGCTCTAGCCAAATCGCAAAGCTAATCTACCACTCATTTTACTATAATATAAATATAAAAATATATAATATATATATATGTATATTATAAAAATATAATATACAAGTGTAAGGGAATACATGTACAGACAGCCGGGGCACTTCTTTTTTAATTAATTGAAAGAAATGGGTGAAGAGAAATAAACAGTCCACAAGTTCCCAGAGCTATCCTCCCTTTTTGGATAATTTTTTGGTGAGATCGAAAAAAGTCTTCTGCCGGGAATCGAACCCGGGCCTCCAGCTTGAAACGCCGGTTGCCTTCACCACTAGACCACAGAGATCAGTGGCTAGGGCGGACCGATCCGATTGACCGTCAGATAAACAGATTTCATCAACCTCACCAAAAAATTATCCAAAAGGAGGATAGCTCGGGAACTTATTGAGCTACGTCAAACCACCAATCTTTTCAATTTAAATTAAAATAAGACGGTTGCCATCGGCTGTTGTACATGTATTCCCTACACTTGTATAATTGTTCTATACGGTACTGTACTTAAGCAATGCTTAGATCCAGCTGAGGCGCATGACGGCTTGTCATTTGTTTCAAAAACTCATCTACCCCCGAACAAAGGAAAACAATTGGTGAGGTTTGATAATTCTGGTTTAATCTGACGTCTCAATCGGATTCGGGTCCGCCCTAGCCACTAACCCGTCTCTGTGGTCTAGTTGGTGAAGGCACCGGCGTTCAAGCTGGAGGCCCGGGTTCGATTCCCGGCAGAGACATTTCGGATCTCACCAAAAATTTATCAAAAAGGGAGGATAGCTCTGGGGAACTTTGATTTGAGCTACGTCATATTATTCTCTACCTTTTCTTTTTTCAAAAATATATATATATATATTATAATATTATATTTTTTTTTTTTTTTGGGGGGGTAATAAATGAAAGTTAACACAGTGATTATACAATGATAAGAGAGAAGAATATGAAAGTTAACCCTTGATTATATTATATATGGAGGGATGAGTTGGTCGAGCGGTCACCTGTCACATTATTATTGTCATTATGTTTATACAGTGTGTTGCTAAAAAAAATAAACCGCTAGTTTTCCAAGGTCAGTTCATTTCAAGAGTATATGGTTTATTGTTGTGATTTGTTCAAACTAAGAACTTATCAGCTTTAATTTGAGATATTGCTTGACGGTCCAAAACTGTTAATGGGTTCACAGAGTATTCCTTTGAATTGTGATAGGTACAAACCAAGTTTTTTTCCAAAATTTTTCGTTGTACGGTACGAAACAAAACTTTTTGTAAGTTTTTTGGACGGTTTACATCGTTTGTTTTTGTTTTTTCTTTCACAAGTTCTACCATTATGAGTCTCCTTTGAGTCGTGGAGACGTCATGGGGACGTCTTCTCAGACTTTCAGGGCCGTGGTGGTAAATTGAACAAAAAGACTAAAAATTCATACCTGTTCGATTCCTTTTATTGCTTAGCAAGTTCCGACAACGTTTCTGCGAAGTCGTGGATACTTTATACTAAGGGGACATTCGCGGTTACCCACAAAGAACTTGCTTAAGCGTGAATGAAGCCTACTAATGAAATAGATATTTGTTTGGTTTTCTCGCGACTTCCTGAGACTCAGGAGCGTCTGTCCCGGCGACCCGAGGCTCCAGAGCTCGGAACCATTACCAGCCTAGCATCCACTAGCCAAAAGAAGTGACATTGCATTTGAAACTTGCTGAAAAAGACTCAATCACATCAATTACTTGAAAAGGGTTTGTTTCTTACCCGACAAACCAAAAACTTGGGGGAAAAAAAAAAATGGGTTTTGTACCTATCACCTTCAAAGGACCCTGACACTGCGACCCATTACAGTTTGGACGTCTGCAATATCTCAAATTAAAGCTGATGAGTTACTTAGTATTTTAGTAAACAAATCAGAAGAATAAATTATGTATTTTTTAAATGACTGACCTTTGAACTTCGGTTACCTTTTTTTTAGGAACACACTGTATAACTGGCTCTGAATGGAAATCCCGGTATTGATACATGTCTAAAAAAAAACCCTAATCAACCAACCCTACGTAAGTTTGAGATCAACTTGGCACCCGTTGACTCCAAATTTGTGTGCGCTCCCCCAGCTGGGCACCTAAATATAAATAAATGCCTGCTATAGGTTGCGCACAATCTGTCAGAGAGAGGGGTATACAGTCGACTCCCGTTAATGAATATGGATAGGAGATTTATGATAAAAAGGTACTGGGTTTGATCCCCAAGCTTCTTATTATGATGGGAGACAAATGTACTCCATCTTGGGAACTTTAAATGTAGATTGCCTATTGGTCTAAAACCACTTTGAGTAATCCCCATGTGGTCTCATTGCACAATGGTCTAATTCCATTCTAATTCATCTATTTTCCATTTGGTCTAATTGTCACTTTGCGTACTTACCATTTTGTCTAATTCCCATTTTGTCTAATGTTCACTTGGTCTAATTCCCATTTCGTCTAATGTTCACTTGGTCTAACAACATTTGCTCAATTCCAGTAACAAACTGGCAATAGATCAAATATTCAATTGGGAATTAGACAAAAATGCTTTTAGACAATTTTTTTTTGGCTGTTAGACGAATTGACAATTTGACTAAGTGACAATTATACGAAGTATGTAGTTGACCGATGGGACAAGTCAATTTGGTTACCAACCAAAAATAGTTTACCTTTTCTCATGTGGTATTAGACAATGACAGAATTGGACCATCAGCTGTTAGATGAAGTGAATATAAACCACTACAGGCACTAAGGAGCAGGTGAAAATGTGAACATTTTACAGATGAGCATGACATACAAAGCAGAACAATAGAAAAGCAACATGAATCCTTTGATTTCAGTATATAGATGCAAATATAGCTTTATGCAGTATTTTATTTCTTGAATACAAAGGGAATATATATAGAACTTGTACACAATATTCACGACTTGATAAATAGAATTCCATATATCTCGATATAAATGTTGATTATTTCATAATCTTTATAAAATTACCCAATTTGATTTAATACATAAAAATGAATAAACACACATTGATGCAGAGGCACTCTAATTCATTTCAGATTTTGTCTACAATAAACAAATATATGAAATGAGACTACCAATGTTAATTACAATATTTATTCTTCTAAAATACAAGATGGCACTGCAGCTAAACATATGAATACACTTTCATTTGTTCCCCCTGCCCAACAGGCAAATTTATGTAATATATTCAAATGCAATGCATACATATTTGCTTATTGACAATATAATACAACTGTTGTTATAAGGTATAGGTTTCATTAGTAAGAATGAGAACTGCATATATTTCATGTTGCTTAGTCAGAAAAAATCATTAGACTGATAGGACCATGTAATTTAGGCCTAATGTGATCTCATGATATACAATACCTTGTATTACATCTGATTATAATCTTTTGTTACTTTAAAGATAATCTAGAGTAGTAGTCATGAAGAAATAAATCAAAACATTCTTGTTCATACCAGAATCTCAAGCATGGGAAATAAATACTACACACCAAAGGAATTTACAGAAAATTGCGTATTTGCTGAGAAAAGAGCAAAATAAGCATAATTTCTGTATCTAGACGGCCCGTCCAAGCACATGCGTGATTAACACGGCCACGTGGAAAGTCTACGGGTATATCATGTGCACGCGATTCGCACCGGATCTGTGTGTGTATGTTGTGCCATGACTTGTGGCGATATAGCGATCTACTCCAAGTCTCAATTTGACGGACTGTTTCGATATTTTTTCAACATTTCTTCTGAAATCATTATCGCAACGTGAATATAATCTTGTGTAGGCATATGTATATGTTAATGGAACAAAGTGAGGACATATCTTAGAGATTTGTCTCAAATTATTTTGGCTGTAAGAACTCTAGCTTGGCTTTAAAGCAAACATGAAAAAAACATGATTGTATGCAACCAAACACAAGTAAATTCATCCAAATATAATTGACTAATCTTTATAGATGTCAAAATGAAAGGCATTTATGTATTATATGGCACATCAAGACATTTCAAAGGCTATTCAGTTCTATATGGTGAACTCACTATTTTGTCCAATCCATACACTCACTTAAACAAAATTATTGTACATAGCTTGTGAAGGCAGTGTTTGTTGAGATATAATATGTAAAGTATAATGTATAAACTTTGGACATTTTATATACATATAAAACATTCAAAACAGATATATACAATGGTGGGATTACAATTTGCAGGCACGCATGCCCTTGTCAGTTAATCATATGTATAAATGCATAATACCTTCCATGATAAAAAGTCTGAATTACTTGTCATAATAAGCTGTAACACAGCCCTTTTCCGACTAAGACCTTTTTTTATACCTACCAAGCAAACCCAGAATTGGGTAGCTGAATGAGAGTTCTATGGCAACAATATGAGCAAACAAATATGAAGGGATATTTAACTGCTATCTTCTATCTTCATGTACAGGATGAGTCAAACTATATATTCATCTGCCCAATCTAAGCTGGGAATTCATATAATGACAAATATGTTGTTTCCTTATTTTCACTAACAAAAATTCCGATGACATTGTGATTTCTTTTCTTTTTTTTAATCGAAAATCACAGTTTCCTTGCATCCAGTGCTACATCTTGATGCAAAACTGTGGAGTAGGTTTCAAACAAAACAATATGTAATCAGATTAAAATCAGAAAAATATCACACATGATAACATACATTTTTGTTTAGAAATGCCCAGAAGTAGATCTCTTCGCAACATCCAACAAAACAATACGTATTCAATAAAGAATCACTTGTCAAGTGAAGTTGTATAAAACAAAACTTAACTTGAGAAACAGTGCTTTTGGCTTGATTTAGTTGTAGACTTGTGGAACAGTCTCTTGTGGAACAGTCTCCACGAATATGTTATTCCAGTAACTTCTGGAAACTTCTCTAAACAATAGTAATAACTATTGGATTTGTATGGGTCTGGTTAGGCCATACCAGTAATTATCTGTATTGTACACACATTCTAGTTTGTCCTTTCCCACTTGGTAAACTAAAAAGGTGTGGAAATGTATAAAGATAAGAGGAGAAAACAGAACAAGAATTAGTCACATATTTACGTGGGATAACTTGCAAAGTAAGTACAGTTTGGTGTCCACATATGGTACAAAATTATATATCTTACTCATCTCCAGCATATAAAGGATTGTGTACAAGAAAGGTAGATATGTCAGGTAGACCCATATAATGGCTGCATGCTTTAAATTTGGCAGAGTACAAACACTGAAACAAGGTGAATTCAACATTTTAAGTATCATTAACAAATGATTTTGCTTTGATATGAATTTATAACGAAGGGTAATGACATTTCAAAATAAAAATATGTACCATTAGGAAATACACGTGGGAATTAGAGCACCAGTAAAATAAAATTACATAACAAAATGAATATTCATTGGTGTTTGACAATTGGTGAAAACAAACTTCAACAGGTGGGCCATTATAATTCAATTTCAATCATCCTTGTAACATTAGCAATAATCCTATTTCATAACTAGATTTCTCGTTATACAAGCACATATCTCCAAAAAAAAAATCAGGTTCCCCCCTCTCCCTGACACCCCCCCCCCCCTCACTCTCTCTCTCTCTCAAAAAAAAATCTCAATTGTATTAGAACCACTAATTACATTCAGAAATATTTTAGGAATTAATTGTAAAAAAGGGGACCATAAACAATATCCGAAGCTACAATTTTCCCTCCTTATTTAGAGGAATTTTACTACAAATATACAGAATTGTCATGAAAAATACCTGTCTATCCACTTCAATGCAATAATAAAGAAAGGTTGTAACTATGAGTATGAGCATTACCTAACCCCTAACTACCATCTACCAGGTTGGCTAATCTGCCGAGACTTAGTCAAGCATACAGTTTTAAGATGTTTAGGTATAAACATGTAATCCCTAATTACAAAGTATTTCAGCAAGTAGATACTTTGCAGCTCGGTTTGAAAAGAAAACAGCTTTCCACAAAAATTTCATCTTGAATATATACCCTTCATTGGAGAATGTGATCATCTGTCTAAGTTAACAGATTCATTGGCTGTGTTTCTCATACACAATTATCCATTGAAAGGTAATCTTGCCTTCAATTGAAAACCAACTTGTTTTCCAAGAGAAAACAGTAGCAAGTTTTTTTTTCTTCTTTTCTTTTCTTTCACCATGACAGTTGCTAGATCTCCTGTCACAATTCAATAAAAATTTTCAAAGCATTATTCTGACCATGACGGAACAAAATCTAGCTCTTTTCACACAGTAAAAAACACAAAAAAATATTTCACAAGGCAAGAGTCTTAACACGAAATTAGACTTGGTGACGCATGTTTACTTCTCTTCGAGCTCCTTCCATTTAATATTTAAAACAAAATAAAACTTTGCAGAGCATCAATCTGGACACAATACTTTGTGTCGGTGAACAATGTCTAAATCTTTCCAAGCTTCTTTCACAATACAAACACTTTACAGGGTATCAGTCCAACTCCACCATCAATTTCTGTGTTTTAGCAGAATTTTACTTCGGCACATAGACTCATGTGCACACGTTTCAAATTAGGACCGAAAGAATTGCCTCGTCATAATGGAATCTCATGGTGCCTGTAATCATTATAGTAGGGGTACACTCTAAAAGCTTTAGCACAGCCTCAGTCTGTAAACTATAATCTCTGTGAAGAATGCCTATATCTTTCTGAGCTCCTTCCACACAATTAAAAATCAAAACAATGTTTTGCAAGGCATCGGTCTCAACATGACTGTTAGTCTCGATGAAGAACGTCTACATCTTTGAGTGTGGATGCAGCTGACTGAAGGACAAAAGCTACAACAGACATGTGCTTTCTCAGGGCTTCCCAATCCTCGCTGACGTCACCATCAGGGTTGTTGATATCAAACATGAGATCAACGATACCAGGGAAGGCATCCCCCTTGTAGGCATCCTTACTACTTGGAGCAAATACCACATGTCTGGAAGAAAATAGATGAACATTCAATATTCAGGTTAAAATCATTGTTTAATTCATCAAAAACCATTCAATTTTGTTTTATATTTGAATCACTCTGATTTCAGCCCTAAAGTCATGAAAGTCATTAGTATGCTGAGCATCAATTGATGATACAAGAAATAAATCAATCATCCTTCACTATTTCTTTTAATGGGTCATTTTGTCTTCAATTAGAGCTCAGTCAGCTGCTACTAAGTATAAATGGATACTACTGATTTCTTAACAACTTCTTGATAACAACAGGAGTGTTTGTGCCAGTAATATGAAAGTAGTTAATAATTTAATAAATAAGATGAGGTTATTTTTAAAAGGGAAGTGGACTCATACTGTTAAGGAAGAAAGATTGTCTTACCTTTGTAGATTCCTACCAGGCAAACCTAATGGATCAGTGAAGGCCCTCTCATACTGCAGGAGCTGATCATTCACACGACGAACAGCAAAAGGACTATGAAATAAAAACACATTCAATCATAAGGATGTGAATTTATTTACAACTGAAGATCCTGGGAAAAAATTATATTCCTTTGAAAGAACCAATCATAATTATCACATTTTATTAACTTTGATGCAGTCAAGATAGTCTGTTAAGATCACCTATGAAGTAAAACAGAGAAAAGTGACCCCTACAGACATGTGGCCTTTATAAACAGGTTCTGCAGGTTCTCCCTCGCTAGCTGAAGGAAATATAGGTGACCAATATAGAGGGGTGACCTTTATAGAGAAATGGCCACTGAGATAGGTTTGACTGTATTTACAAATCACTACATTTCTTTTGTTCTTTGACATCATTTTCAAAATGTTTAATCTCCAAAGTTCTCTATTATATATCTTCATATATCTAAAGTATACATGAGGAATGTATATCCTTCTTTTTGTAATGGAAGGGAGGTAGTGTAACCCATCTTTCCATCTATTGCTTTTCATTTGTAGAACTACTTTCGATCTCAATGCAGATAGACAGCCTCAACAGTTCAAATCATGCCTCAATGCTTTTTTGCGCCTTGGAATTTTTTTCCAGAAGAAGTATGGCGCCAAATACATGCTATGAATCATTATTCTTTCATATAAATGCTGAAAACCATTATTATTATTCCATAAATGCTGTAAACCATATCTTTACTCCATAAAAATTATATAAATATTTATAATTATTCCATATAAATGCTGTAAATCATTAGCATTATTAAAATTGGTAATTTGTCTACAAGATACTCACTCATTTTTCTCCATTTTTTCCACATCATTTGCAAAAGCTTTGGCTGCTGTTGTTAGGTTACTTGCAGCTGAATCTATGGTATCTGTAAAAGAGAGGCAATAAGAGCAAAATTTCAATTCCCTATTTCACAGCTGACCCAGAATGTTAAGGAGCTTCCCAGGTAAAATATGGAAACCCCAGACAATATAGCAGCAAAGATAAATATTTTGATACTGGTAATAATGAGCACAAGTTTTACTGGCTATCATCATTTGTATACATCACTATAAAGAAAAAAAGAAAGATCCAAAGAGTTCGAATACACTTTAATTCATGTGTAAATGCCAATGCACAAGCTGGATTTTTAACACATTATCTCACATGTACACTACCCAATAGTGCACGTAAGCATACAGTAATCTTACCAATTTTTAAGTTATAATACCATATCCGACTAGTCAGTGGCACGACATTTGCTCCTGCGACAACTGCTCCAGGTTTATTTCATCTAAGCTAAAGGGTTAGGGCTGCAACAGATTTTTATGTTAGGTTTAGGGTAGGTAGGGTAAAGTGCTAAGTCCAGGGTTGAAGTTGGTCATTCGATTGGTGTATGGAATTTGCAGCAGAGTAATTGTTGCCACAGCAATCATCATGGAATCAACTTGTCATATAAAGTGCGACTTCAGATTCCAAATGAACTCGATCTTTTTGCTGCTGGAGCATTTTACATGGAGTCAACTTGTCATATAACGTCCAACTTTAAATTCCATCTGAACTGTTTGAGACACATGCCCCAGGAGTACTCACCCCACGTGATACCCTGCTCGGCCATCTGTTCGTCATAGTACTCTTTCAAGGTCGCAATGGAGGCAGTGATCTTGTCAGCAGTGTCCACTACGTTGATTGGTAGGATAAGGCTGTCGGCAAGGCTACGGGCTAGCTCCGCCCACACCCTGGTGACGGCTAGATGGTATTCAAAGGAGTGATCCATGATCTCACTGACGAGGAAGAAGGTCTCATACATGGAGTGGTAGAGAGGGTAGCTTGATAACCCAACGCTCTATGGGTAGAATCAATACAGGAGTGAAGCCACACATAAATATTTATTCAGGACTATCTGATCATTCAGGGGGGGGGGCGTTTCATGAAAGGACTTGTCGGACGTTTTTGTTGGACATTTTATCCGACAAACTGTTACAAGCTACTGAAATGCTTGCATCTGATTGGCTGAAAGCAAATTTGTCAGATAAAATGTCCGACAAGCCCTTTGATGAAATGCCCCCCAGGGCTGTGACAAAGAGTTAATTGATGTGACCAAGTTGCCTACCAGATATTGGCATTCAAGGCTTTCCATCTCCTTCAGTCTTTGTTGACAATTCCATGACATTTGCTCAAACGACAATTGTTCTGCTAAACATTCTATACACTAATCGAATGACTATTCTACAACCCTGGACTTAACACTATACTCTACCCTAAACCTTAGACGTAATAAAGCCGTAGCAATTGTCGCAGGAGCAAATGTCGTGTCACCCTCGTGATCTGTAAATATCTCAGGCATGAGACAGAGAAATTTCAAAAAAAGAGGAAAATTGCTACCAGTGAGGGAGCGTATCGACCAAACTTCCTGGGGGTGGGTTCGGGAGGGGCGTTCGCCCTCCCGCAGAAAATTTTGCAATTTTAGGTATAGAAAATTCACGATTTCTTTGGCTGCAACTTCGTCAAATCAATCTCGTGTTCCAAGTCTATACACAGTGAGAGTGGAAAATATTTCCAGAATACACAATGAAAACACCTCCGCTATGTACATGCAAAAAAAAAAAATTCTATTTTTTTTTTAGAATTTCAAAATCTGCGGAAATCCGCGGATCCGCGGAGAAAAATCATGCCTGATATCTGGTAGATGCATAAGTACTTTTTAAAAATGTCATGTCAATGTATGTATCCATATAATTGATATGCTGCTGTCCTCTGCTTCTCTTTCTCCTCTCTATTTTTTCTATTAATATTCTATTTTCTGTGCCTTCTCTTCTCTTGATATGGCCAGTGAACTGAAGTTTTATCTTTCTCATGCTATTTAGAAGGATTCAATTCAAATCTGCCTCTTTTAATACAGTAGAAACCGTATATGATAACATTTTTGGGTCCAGAAAATATTGTTATGACTGACAGTAGTCAATAAATAATACATAACAAAACAAATTTATTTCATTTTGATTGGAGAAATAGCTGGTTACAAGGTACATAAGGTATTTTATTATATCAGAACTCTTTGAATCGAGTTTCGACTGTCCTTCCTTCTTAATGTCCAAGCTTGGTACACAAAAAATGTCCAACCACGCAAGCAAATCTGAAGAAACAAACATTTTAAGAATGTATAATTGTCTCAATTCATTTCACTAATGTCTTATTCATACAAGTTGAAATTGCTGTCAAATTGTTTGAAGAATTTCACAATCTAGTTCAATTATTGAATTAACCACTTGGCTGCAGACCACATAATATTACGTGCTTGGCGTTTGTACACTGTGCGTGGACCATGTGTATTACGTGATCATGCTACTGTCTGAGCTTTATCTGTTTTGACACACTAGCACCACACTGGTCATACCCGTACTGTGCAATTAGCTCCATGCAGTAGTCAAGTGGTTAAGGAAAGTATTAACTATTTCAAAAATCAGATTCACAAAGCAAAAGACAAAAAAGTAGCCACACATGAATTTAGAACAGTAAGAAAGCGAAATACCTTTCAAATTATAAATGTTTTTAAAAGTTTAGATTAATAGTTCAATAAAAATTGTACTCACCGAGTCAAATGTATATCTAAGATCCACACAAGGCACACCTAGCTCTCCCATAAAAGCTGCATAGTCACTCCCTGAGCCTACATTCTTTACACTGAAAAGAGACATAAATAATAATAATAATAATAATAGCAGTGGATACTTGTGTAGCGTACAGGAAAGCAATAATTAACATCAAACTTCAAGGTTCTCCTGCAACATATCAATGATTGTTACTTATGATTTATTGCAACATTCAACAAATTATAACATATGCTTGATTATATAAATTGGGGTTGAATATAACTTACAATAAATCAATACTTATGGTTGAATGTTACTTAAGATCGCTTGCAACATAATGGTACACCTTCTATTGATAATAACATAAAGTTGGTAATAAATTATGATTTATTATGAATCAGGATTGGTCATAACTTCTGCTTGACAAGAACATTTAACTGAGTGTTAAATGTCATTGACTGTAGCCTGTAAACATCATTGTTGATTTTAACTTGGACTTATCATCACATAGGAAAAATGGTAACAACAGACTGTGTTACTTATGATTGCCTGCATCTTATATAAAGATTGTAAGAAAATGCACATGATTTTTTTTTTTTAAACCCATAATTGGAAATGAATGTAACTTTAAAAGGAAAGCCAGCTACAGGTGACTAACCAACCTTGGTTTGTCTCCACCATCTGCTGTACGGTCCAACCAGGTATCATATACTGTACTACTGTGACCATCAAAGGGAGCATCAGGTACCTGATGGGACAAGAGACAAAATGGGAAAGAAAGTTCAATTGACTAAATAATGTGAAGTATCCCAGCTTGGCAAGTTGAAAAAAGTGTAACAAGTTTAACTTTAAACTTTAATACAAAACATGGGAATGATGTTACACGTGCCAACAAACCAATTTTCCACTGTATCAAACTTTGGACTTAATAAATGAATGAAATGAAATGAAATGAACCAGTGGGAATTTTTTTTTTCAGATTTCATCAAAATATCAAAACATTTAGATGTGACATATCTTTCATTGTCAACTTAATGGAAGTGATCAATTACTGGTCTAAAGGGATTTGCGAAAGACAAAATGTAAAAAATAAGGCCAACATGGCCTTGTGGGTAATGCTTTAATTATTGAAACAGGATTCAAATGCCACGATTATTCCGTTTTATAAGGTGGTATCTAAAAGATATGAACAGAAAGCATATTTAAAGAGCCATTTTGTATAATTTCCACTTCTACAAAATTCTTTATGGGTTCCAAAATGTTTTGAATCTCTCAGAGGTGGAAAATCGCAATATATTCTCACCCTTTTTGTAGCAGAGAAGACAGCTTCGTAAAGGTTTGGTGTTGATTTGAGCCTAAAGGTGTAATTTCCCTCAACAGATATGTCCACATTGAGGTAAGCTACTGTCCTGGATCCAAGGTTCTTGATAAACTCCTGCAAAGAAAGAGAGGCAGAGAATGAAGATCAAAGTCAGGGAAACCTGAGGCAAGCTGAATATCAAAAAATTTGAAAGAATAAAGGTGTAATTCCCCTCTACAGAGATATCCATATTGACAAACTCTTGTAAAGAAAAAATAGATTATTGTTATTATTATAGCACGACCAGACCTTTACGTAATGAAAATTTCAAAAAAGGTGTTTGAATGCCTAAATGTGTAATTTTTGTATACATAGATGTCCATATTGAGGTAAGCCATGTCATGGAAGCAAGGCACTTGATAAACTCCTGCAGAGTTTTTTTTATAAAGAGGATCGTAGGTCTTTAAGGGAAAAGACATGGTCCAGCTGACCGGTCATACAATTGCAGCAATGTGACAAGTTGAATTGCAGCAGTACTTATAAATCAAGTAGAACTACTAAGTATTAAGTACTTAAGTACTAAGTATGATAATAATGAATAATAATGGTAGTACTTAAGCGTATCAGATACCCATTTACATGTGGATGGAGTGAAGCAAATGCAGATCAAATGCCTTGCCCAAGGACGTAAGTGCTGGTGCCGGGAATCAAATTCACGACCTTTGCATTCCCAGTCAAGTGATATGACCACTAGACTACTCAAGTAATAAGTGTACCTAAGCATAGTTAACTAGACAGATTGCGCTATATAAATGTGTTGATATTATTATTATTACTACCCAAGTTAACAGCTTAGATTGTAACTCAGTTCACTGACAAATCAACTTACCTCCACCCATTCTGTAGATCCAATCAATGAGTATTCTTCTGCGGCCCAGCTGGCAAACACAATGGAACGACGAGGGCGCCATTTACCTGAAAAATTCAGAAAAAATAATGATAACAGGAACAAGTTATTTTTTTTAGACCAAATTAATTTCAATCCATCATATATAAAGATTTGACTTGGTAAAAATATGCTTCAACAGGATCAGCCAAATATTTTTTTTTCAATCAGGATCCCCTGGCAAAAATGCTATTCTTAGGGTCCAGTAATAAGTAAAGGGTAAATGATCACTTACCATCTTTGACAAGCTTGCCCATAGCTCTGGACATTTCCAACATGGCTGCTGTACCACTGGACGGATCTACTGCACCATACACCCAGGCATCACGATGGTTACCAGCGATGATATAACGATCTATAATAAGAATAATTTAAACATTGAAATTAACCTATGGTATCTTTAATACTGGAAGGTAATAAAAAAATGTATGCATAAATATTATTTCTGTAGTAGTACAGTAAGAACACTTATGTCTTGAAAGGCCATCTATTATGTAAACATTATGACAACAATTCAGAATTTCTGCTATCGTGATAATGTTAACTATATATCCTTTATGTTATACTATGTAAAAATGAAATTTTGCAATTTCGCATTTTTGAGTTGACAATAAAGACCATTATTATTATATACTTTTACTACACCTTTCTTTTATCAAAGCCACATGATAAGGATCTTAGTAATCAAGGATATTCTTTGTACAGGGAACACATTTACTTGGGTTCACCTAGCGGGTACAGCATGACAAATGTATATTAATGTCCTGCCAAAGGACAATAGCTTTGAGGTAAGGATCTAAACCCTTTTTCATCTAAATTCATAGAGTCAGAAGACAAAAGTTCTTAGACCAATCGATGCTATGGTAACAAAGTAATATTCATTTTTACATGATGGGGCAATAATAATAATAATACCGGTTTTTATAAAGCGCTAGTAACTGCTCAAAGTGCTTTACAGAATGTTACATGTATGTAATGTTATCAATACAAGGACATAAAATGTAAGAAAAAATGCCATGCAGAATGTAACACCAGCTAAACAATTCCATTGAAAACGGATTGAATTTTCTGTCTGTAGAATGGGGTTAGGGGCAAAGGGAAGTGGGTGGGTATAATCACTCCATTCACAGGAGAGGTTATTTGTGTCTTGATATACCTGGTTCCATAGATCCTCTTATAATGCCAATTGTGTTGTATGTGTGACGCTCTTCATTGCGAGTGTTGACTTCAAGTTTTACAGTTCTGTATGAAAAAGAAATGTATGGGTCATTTGAACTTTTCATGAGTTATACTAATTTGAATATATTTTTGCATCCATTTATATAAAAGAAATAAAAACAACTAAAATTATATAAGGGTGGCAGCGGTGGGATATAAACTCATATCCTTTAATGTCTGCATGGAATAGTGCTCTCTACAAAGCAATCATTTTTTTTTTAGCCCTTTAACCCTAACTTACCTGGGGGGGGCCATTATGGCCCCCCCTCGACATTTTTCGCGATAAATCCGCAGTGCGAAATTTTTTGATCGCGCCGCTCGCTGACTTTTTACTTTCAAGTCTTGCGCATCTTTTAAAACTATTTTCGCGAAAATCGGGCATACCGTTACGACGTAACACGATTTTCAAAAATTTTCGTCAGACCAAAAATGGCTCAAAAACGTGATTTCATGTACAAAGTCAATACTGTCAGGAAAGAAATTATACAGAGCGAAATGTACATATTGTAGATTACTAGGCAGGCATTTTGGATTGACGGGTTTACGGAAATAGACAAGAGGGAATTGTATTGTTACGTGACAGGAGTTGCAGCCATGCGGGAAGAAGGAGGCGAAGCATGATTTGACTTCGTTTATTTATTTAATTTACTCCTGTTTCAAAGACTTATTTTGGTGATGACTTACAATTATTTCATCAAGTAATTGTTACCGATGTTCTGCGAGGTCTAGTTTAATATAAGAAACTTCACTACGTTAGTGCCGAGTCGTAAGCGGGGAATTCAACTATGGATCGAGAGAGATCAACTTAAGACGGCGGAGGCTCAACGAGACGAGGAGGAACGAACCGGAGGGATCAACGCAGCAGCTTTCAACCCCGGAGCCGTGGCGGTGGACATCACAGCGGACTAGACAGAGGACATCAGATGCGAGAAGACTTTTATTATTAAGATGAGTCAATATTGTATATTTTGTTCAATTGTTCATTGAATTTTATGTTGAGATGAGACAAGCTTTAATAAAATCTCAATCATAATTTCATTCAGATCAAGTTTCAATGTTTTTTCATTGAAGTGAAACAAGTTTCAATAACAGTAAGCAGCGGTCAACAAAAATAATATCACACCCGTGACAATTTGGAGGTCCCACCGAGACCCTGCTACTGTTATTTATTTGTTTGTAAAATCCATTTTTTGGATATTTAATAACTGATGCATACATGTACTTGAGCAATTTCCCCCAATGTATGTATCGAAACCGTGATGTGATCATGGTAGTGAAGCTTGAATAGACATCAATGCTAAATAAGTTAATGGATTATTGCTAGATCTATCAGATTGAATAGGACAGTGAATTATTGTGAATATTTAATATTTCGCACTGCGAGATTGTTGACGTTTCGGTTCGGCCGGGAAAACAGGGTGACTCGTGTGTGTATTATTATATCAGCGGGCTGTTGGTCGAGGGTATAGCCGAAAGTGTCGGGGAGAACATTGAGGTTTTGCCGGGATTCACATAATTACTATCATTCATGTTTCGCTGATTGTGTGCATAGCATTATTGAATGTGCGGGTAGGATACATTCGTGTTAACTTATTTGTGTATGCAAGCATTGAGTGTGCTGGTTTTGAAGCTAATTCATGCTAAGTGTGTTTGTGCAGTTCGCATGGTTGAATGTATGCTCGGTTGGAGATTTTTTAGTACATTTTTAGTACGCTTAATTAATTATTATTAAGGTGCTAGGGTTGACATTCCGTTGTCAGATATTACAGGTGTTGTGCTTGCCTGTTTATGCGAACGCTTTACACGAATTAAGTTCAGAAGTATTGGAATTTAGTCAGTATGGCTAGTGTTCAGAAAATCAAAGAATTTTCCTCAATTGGAAGGGAAATGGGTCTCACTGGAGGTGAGTTGAGTAACTGGGTGTCGGCTCGTTGTAACGAGTTAAAAGATCGTGAACGACAGGTAAGAGAACGGTTGGAAGGAAAAGAACACGAGAGAGAACGTGTTTGAAAAGAGAAAGAACTGTGAGGAGAAAGAGAAAGAAGTGAGGAGAAAGGAGAAAGAACAGTTTGGGAGAAGGAGAAAGACGTTGGAAGAGAAAGGGAAGAGCACGAAGTGCGCTTGGCTAAATCAAGTAAGAGAAAAAGATGAAGAACCCAATGAAATTTGTGGACTCAAGTTGAACGGAAAGTTGATGAAAGCATGATAAACTTTGATTCATATATCACAAGTTTGAGTTGTGATGGATACACAAGAGTACTAACCATTTAGATGCTTACACTTGATTTCTAACTTGACGGTAAGTCACTAGATGTAGTAAACAGAAGGATAGCGCTGATCGAAGATATGACAAACTCAAACAGGAACTGTGGAATACTTTCATCTCACGAAGATGGTACGGAAAAAGTTTAGGTCGGCTAAGGCCCAATCAAGGAAGAGAGACCAAAACATCCTTACGAATGAAGGCGTATTTTAGGCAAGTGGCTAGAGATGTCAAGGTTCGTAATGAATGAGGATATTGTAGATTGGTGTTGCGGGAGCAATTCATGAATTGTTGTCCAAGGAGGTAGTTGGGCTTTTGAAAGGGAACTGTGAGAAGTTGGATGAAATGGTTGAATGCGCTGAGGTGTAGCTGCATGCGCATGGACTTCATACTTTTATGTATTCGGAAAAGTGACAGGTTCCAGTCTAGTAAGAATCAAACCAAGCAAAACCAAAATCCAGAAACAGAATATCAAAACAACAATACTATAAATTTTGTTTCGGTTCCACAAGCAGACAGAAACAGACAGCTGGTTCGGCGAGAGGTTACTGCTAGGCCTTAGTGGTAGTCAGGAACAAGTTTGTTGAGTGTCTACATGTGTGGTAGTCCGAATCATATATAAGCGAATTGTCCGATGATAACCAGGGCTAAATTCGCTATGGTATGCATGTGGAAGACAGTCCTGTGTGAATGTGAACGTGATGTATCAAGTTTGTCGGTGAATGATCAATCGATGGCGATTGGAAGCTTTGCGTTCGGATGATACGAATCCCAGTGTTCACTCTAAGTCTTAGACATGTTTTGAGAATTTGGCAGGATGTGTGCTCTTGTTGGTGCGCCATGTATTGAAGGGCTTGCTGGAAAGTGAGGTGAGTGAGTTTGGTGGTGGAGACACTTGGTATGGCTTATGATGAAGTTGGGCAATGCTAAATAATAGCCAGTTGTTCAGGGAGACTGTTACCGCTGACAAGCCCGTGGTTACTGAAGATCTGGAGTGCACTAAGTGTGGGAGACAAGTTTGGTGACGGATGATCATTTCACAAGGAGTGATCAGTGGGTGAAGCTAATTGATGGTACTTTTAGGCGTTATCCAAGGCGATGTGTTTGATAGTTAGTCCCTATTTCATGAGTTTATCAATGCCTTGTGTATGCGAGTCCTGCTATGTGACGTTGTCATTGGTAATGATGTGAAAGGGCACGTGAGCTCCAAAGATCTGACTTGCAGTGGGAGCCTTCCGTGAAAGACACGTCCCAGTAGCGAGGATGGTGACTCTCCGGGTATTTAAAGTGATGAGGCCCAGTTTGGATGTGAGGTGTCAGTTCCGGAAGTCGAGTCACAGGTTTCTGAAAATGTAGAAGAGTCAAGTGTAGAGAGGACTATGGCTGGTGGGACTAGGGCACAAGAAGGCCAAAACAAAACCTACAAAGGACTTGAAAGTGAAGAGTCTGTGTGAAAGTGATCGGAAGGTTTTTTGCGAGAGCAAAAGGGTTGATCCATCACTTAAAGTCGTTATGGAATAAGGTAGGTGATACTGAGTCAAGTCGAAATTCTTGTTCATGTCGGAAGAGAATATGTCTTCGACAAGGAGAGATAGGACCAAACCCAAGTGTAGAATTGGTCCGAAGTTAGTTGTTTTCCAAAGCCACAATAGTCGAAGTTATGCGCATTGCACATGATTCATTGTTTGGCTGGCCATTTAGGAATTGAACAATACTGTCAAAGGTTAAAGCCAGTTTGTTTGGCCAGGTATGTCTGAGGATGTTGCTAACTTGCGATCGTGTGAGTTGGTGTCAGAAACAGTTTGCAAGGGCCGAGTTCCCAAGGCTACTGGGCTAGGTTACCGTTAGTTGGAGTCCCGTTCCAACGTATTGCGATAGAGTTCTGGTGGGTCCATTATGCCCATGCTGCGCAGGGGGAGACATACAGCCAATTGTTGACAATAGTAGACTATGCGATCTAAGACTACGTGAAGCGTATACCATTTGAAATCGATATCGACTGTAATGTTGCCGAAGCGTCAGTTACTGTGTACCCAGTAGAGTAGGTGTTCCGTGTGAGGGTCAGTGTCAGACTTTAAGGTACTCACATTCGTGTCTGCGTTGATGAGAAAGTGTCCTCAGTTGTTGCGGTTAAGCAGATAACTAGTGGCCAGGTTACATCCGATGTGCAATGGACTGGTGGAAAGATATAACGAGTAGTGAAGACATGCCTTCTAAACGTTTTGTTCATGAAGAGCCACGGACAGTGGATAGGATACTTACCTGCTTGCTATGTCTGCGAGAAACCCCTAGTTCTAGTTTGGGATTCTCTCCGTTTGTGAACTTACTCTATGCAGACATGGAAGAGGTCTATGGACAATTTGAGGAGAGTTGTGGACAAATTGAGAAATGAAAAAGGCCCGCGCGGTTACAAGAGCGGAGTATGAGTTACTGTGATGACTGAGAAGAGAGGTTGGTAATTCTTGCAGTCTCAGCGCAAGATACTGTGAATCTTTCAGCGAAGAGATACAAGGGTTATTATGACGGGAAAGCTAAGAACGGTTGCATTGAGTGTGGAGATGGAAGTTTGATCTTATGCTACCTATACTGTTCAGAACCAAACTTCTTGTTGAATGCAATGGACCATTCAAGGTTGTCGGAACTAAGTGATTTGATTAGCGGCACTGTACATTGTGATGTCTAAAGTAGTCAAGAAGACTTCATCATATTAATTCTTCTTTAGGCGCGATTCATTTCTGGTACGAGTATGATGAGGTGGCTGTCTAAGCTGTTTTGACGCTCGGGCGATGTCGTCATGGGCTTGTGAGAGGAAGATGGAGTACTGAGAGTAGAAGTAGAGGAACGTAGAGGTGTTGTATGAGAGATACCCCTGACTATGCCATTTCGGTTCAGAAGGAAGTTGTAAGTCTGTTCAGTTTGATGATAGAATTGTCCCATAGGAACACCAGGATCAGCGGTTCGCTAAGTGTCGTGTGAATTATCAAGACATATTCACAGACGATTGCCAAAGAAAACTTCTGTTGCGGAATCTGTAAAATCCATTTGACGAGTGATAACCTGTTTCGTCTCCTCCGTAATAGGGTACCTCAGCAGTAGACGGTGAGATTAGGAAGAGAGTTGAGTCGTGGCTCTAAGTTAGGTGTGATTGAGTCCATCGTATTCTCCGACTGCGCATCCGATTGCGTTGATGGTGAGGAAACCGGATCGGTTCCAATCGGTTTTGTATAGACTTTCGAGCGCACATTATCAAGGAATTAACGTGTTTCGATCCTGAGACCCAATGCCAATCAAACAGGGATCTCATTTGCCGTCTCTGTTGCCAAGAGCAAATATTTCAGTAGAGACTGGATCCTTACCAAAGGCGATACTGGCGGAAATTCCCATGAGGATCAGATAAAGCTAAGACTGCAATTCCTCACTGCTGTGCTCCGGCCAGCAAAAAAAATAACCAATTCAAAAACAATGCACAATAATATAAATATTATTACAGAGCAAGACGGCAAGATAATCCACATAGAGAATAAGAGTGTTTGAAGGTTATTCATAAAATAGACAAAACGGAATAAAAAACAAGATAAAATAATACATATAAATGACTATACTCATACACACAGCAAACATAAAACAAAAGCCTCAAAATAATTGGGAGGAACTATCTCAAGACAACTCGAAAACTTCGGTCTTGTCACCACCACTCCTGCGAGACAAACCTAGCGGTCTACGACCCTCAAAGTGCTGCCTTAGTGATTTAACTCCAATTACTTTCTGGGACACACAGTTAGTGAGGGCGCCTCCATATATAGCGATCCAGCTTACCAAGAGGTCTGACAAGCAAGTCGATCTAAACCAATGACCAAGGATATCCTAGGTCCGTTCGTTCCTGGACTTGGACTGGCGGATACTGTTAATAGGTGAGTATCAGTTGCCTAACTAGCAGATGTTGCTACTACCTCTCACAAATCTAACTCGAAAGGTAGCCTAGGGAGGTAAATAGTGGTATGGTCCTGAGGGGAGGAGCTTTGTTAAGCTTAAGGAAGTCTTGAAAGCCACCGTTTTTGAAATTACCAGATTTCGACAAGAAGTTCATGTTGAGGTGGATGCATTGATACGGTTAGTGCGTACTCAGTTGCAGGAAAGCGAAGACTGAAGAGTTTCCCTATTGCTTATGGGCAGCAAAGTTGTTGCCCCGGGAAACTAGATACTCACAGTTGAACAAGAGTGCTTAGGCTATTGTATGGGCATATATACACAAATTTTGGTACTTTCTGTATGCAGGCATTCGAAGTTCATACAGACCACAAACTCTGCTTTACTACAAAAGTAAAAAGTTAACTAACAAACGTAATGAGGTGGAGCTTGGGCCTTACAGGAGTTAGGTTTCGACTTGTGTCCGTTAAGGGGGCAGAGGAAACCAAGACTCCGATTTCATTGAGCAGGTTATCGAAACATTGATTATTGTCAATGTCAAATATCAAATGTTAAATAGTAAACTGAATTAAATTTTATGTTAACAAAGCAACAATAATTTGACTAAAACAAACTGAAACATAACAACATAAAGACAGAATGTTAAGTTTAACCTCATATTATGTGTGAGCAAATGACTTTATATGAGATCTTTTCATTTCTCATTTTTATTTATTCGCAGGAATCCAAGGACGAGACAATCGCGGTCGCGGTTAGATTAAGATTCGCGATTAGGATTTAGTATAATGAATAAAACAATGTATAGGATTTATTTATAAGCTACAAGATAGGATAGGATTGGTAGTCTAGTAGTAGATTTTTGTAGGAAATATTATTTATGTCGTTTTTTAAAATGTCTAATACAATGGAAACAGTTAATGACAATACATTCTGGTTGTAAGAAACTTCAAAAGTCAGAAAAATGAGAAGAATTTTAGAATCTTGAATGCGATTACTTTTGTTTTGTTATTTTAATTAAAAAGGGAGACAGAAAAGAAAGAACAGCATATTTTAAACATAAGGTTTGGTCATCTGTAAAGTACATCAAACTTTTGGTGTTCTTTATAACGAGAATGTACTGTATATATAAACAAAAAA
>CALNVZ010000174.1:70049582-70094075 GCA_940671915.1 Paracentrotus lividus
TCGTTAGAAGCTTTTAAGTAAACTTATGCTTATTGTCTGAAGTATGTTGTTATGCAAAATGAAAGGAAGTAGTAAAGATGCAATTCTGATTGAAGTAGTGTGGACTGTAAATTTCTTGTTAAGAATATAATCTATATCCCTAATTATATCGTAAGGTGGGGGATAATGTCAGGAAAGAAATTATACAGAGCGAAATGTACATATTGTAGATTACTAGGCAGGCATTTTGGATTGACGGGTTTACGGAAATAGACAAGAGGGAATTGTATTGTTACGTGACAGGAGTTGCAGCCATGCGGGAAGAAGGAGGCGAAGCATGATTTGACTTCGTTTATTATTTAATTTACTCCTGTTTCAAAGACTTATTTTGGTGATGACTTACAATTATTTTCAAGTAATTGTTACCGTAGTTCTGCGAGGTCTAGTTTAATATAAGAAACTTCATCACGTTAGTGCCGAGTCGTAAGCGGGGAATTCAACTATGGATCGAGAGAGATCAACTTAGACGGCGGAGGCTCAACGAGACGAGGAGGAACGAACCGGAGGGATCAACGCAGCAGCTTTCAACCCCGAGCCGTGGCGGTGGACATCACAGCGGACTAGACAGAGGACATCAGATGAGAGATTTTATTTTAAGATGAGTCAATATTGTATATTTTGTTCATTGTTCATTGAATTTTATGTTGAGATGAGACAAGCTTTAATAAAATCTCAATCATAATTTCAATTCAGATCAAGTTTCAATGTTTTTTCATTGAAGTGAAACAAGTTTCAATAACAGTAAGCAGCGGTCAACAAAAATAATATCACACCCGTGACAAATACAAAATGTGTTTTCAGCTAGAATTCAAAAGTGAGTGATTATTTTTTATTTTATTGATAAGAGTCATTTAACTTGATGCTATTTATGGCTGAAATAATGTCACGGATGAATTGTGTCGAAAAAACAATAAAAATAAAAACGTCAAAAAACAAAGAAATACATAAGAAATTTAAAAGACAATAAAATACATAAGAAATCGATTTTGGTACAGGAATTTTTTTATTGTACAATTCTTAGGAATGACATAAAGAATATTTTCCCCCAAAATCAGCTTTCTATGAGCTTTATTTAGTGAATTAGAGCAAAAAGTATGATTTCATGAATAAATTAGCATAATTAATTCATATAAAATAAAATATATGAATTTCATGTAATTTACCTACCAACCGCGTAGATTATGTCATTCTCTACCTTCATGCAAATTTTCATCGCGATCGCGCGATCCGCGGCCGAGATCTTGGGGGGGGCCATAATGGCCCCCCCCCAGGACTTTAAGCTCACGAAATAGCCCAGGTAAGTTAGGGTTAAGCAGAATGATAATTTTGCTTGAAACTCTCCAATATGTTACTTTTCCTTCATTTATTTACAGATAAACCAAATTTCACCCTTACAAGAACATTTCACTCCTCTGGTATTTGCAACATGAGTTTCATAAAATGAGATCTCATAATGATATACACTTATATTTTCCCCATCAACCTCTCTGGTTATATAGGTGTTCATTTTGGAGACACCAAGTGAGTAAAACCAAAAACTAATAATAAGTCACTCTTTACATTCTCGTAAACAATGTGCCATGTTCATCTAAACGTAAACAAATACCACACAAAAATAGAATCAAAGATACAGGAGAAGTTATTCTTTCAAAATATGTATAATAATTTGGGGTTCATAAATTGGTTTTCTTTCTAATGACAATTTTCTCAGTGTTTATTTATTTTTTCTACTCACTCAGTATTTTTGGTTTAATATGGAATTTGACAAAGGTCTCGCATACGCTCACTCACCTCCCTTCAACAAATCCTGGTCCTAATTTGTATGTAAGATTATGGATGTTTCCTTGCCATTCTGTGGGTGCTTCAGGTCCAGAGAGTTGTCTATTCAAAGTTAAGATAAAATAATCTACAGTCATGATCATGTCTAGGGATCGGAACAGCCCTCATATATTTTTTTTTAAAGCAACTTTTATTGTTTTATATCTTTATGGCTTAAAGTGCGAATGGACAGGGTATCATGCTTGGCTATGAAGGGCTTTTTTAGTTGCCCCAAGAAGAAAAATCTGCCTGAAATTCCATCCCCAGTATTTTTACTGTTGCAAGGGATACAAGCTGAAGACAGGATAAAATATGTTTATGAAGATTGCATGCGTTAAAGACAGATTTCAACTAGTATTAATAATTTCATAATCAACAATATGGCCATAGGTTTGGCCTGTCTCATTAAGAGGTCCAATATGCATCCATTTTTTTTTATATTAAAAAAATATAAATCTCTATGGAAAACAGTGGACCAATAAATTCACTCTTCCTCAACAACTTGGCATGAACATGATTATCAACACAGGTGATACATTTCTGTGTACAAACCCCATAAATGGGTGAATAGATGAGATTAAATTAATCAATTTCATATCTATATATTTATTTTTGACTTATTGGTAAGTAAGCAAATAAAAGTTTGTAGACATGAATGGACAAGGGGAACATACAATATTTGTTATCTATATTTGACTTACTCTAGTATCTTCTTTGCATCCCCATATCCAATAGGATGAACTGGAATGGTTGGAAGACCAGCTTCATTCTCTGGAGTCTTGTAAGCCGTTTCTGAAAAATGACATATACAGTGATTAGAAAAGTGGTCTGTATGCAAATTGACATGCACATTATACAAACTGACATCCTATGATTTATCAAATAGCTGGTTACATGAAAAGGGTATCACCAGCTGAACAGCTAAGTATGAAAAATTATTATTTGGTTTCATTTATTATTATTAATTTCTTTTTACTACAAACTTGACTCAATTTTTGATAAAGAGTTGCAAAATGTGTTTTGCCCTGTCTGTTTAAACTCTATGCATGCCTTAATAGAAGTGGTGTGGTCGAGTGCATAAGTTAGCGGACTGATGTCACAAGGTACGCGGTTCGAATCCTGTCCATTCCACTAGCCTCCTTTGGCAAGACGTCAATCTACAAATTTGCCACACTTGACCCAAGTGAGGTGAATCGGTACCAGTAGAAAGCAATTCCTTGAAAGCTGTGAGCACCTTTCAGGGTAGCCTAGCTAAGCAGGGTAATAATTAGATAAAACTATAAGCGCTTAGAAACAACAAGGTGAATATATGTATTAAGCGCTATAAAAAAGTAACTATTATTATTATTATTATATAGAACTAAAAAATCCATCCATATAATGTCTCAGTTCGGATTTCTGTTAAACTTGTCTGAAACATCTAGCACAAGGTTTTGAGGCACCTCGTTATATATTTGGACTTGTACTCTTTACTTACCAGATTTCCTTTTTGCACAATACTATTTATTAACTATACAGAGCTCTAACAGTTAAAAAAGATGGCTTTACAGAGAGCGCCGTTCTATAAACACACTTCAATGATGTGGGTTCATATCCCACCGCTGCCACCATAATAACTGAACATATCATTTTAAAATTTAGTTTATCTTCTTTCAGCACATATTCTTTGACAATGTCTGATCTTTTCATCCTAAACAAATCTGTTTAACCTCTTTGCATGCCTTAGTAGATTTTTGTCCCAAGATTAAAAGGTAGCAACTTCACAATTGTAATATTAATTGAATTTTGTCTTCAAGCCGGTAGATTAAAAAAACAACAATAGTGTTTGTATCGTGTCTATGGAGAAATTTTCACTATTCACAAACCACACAGTCAATTTACATATTATTTAAAAAGATTAAAACTAAAAGGAAAACACCTTGCATCTGGTTTAAATTCAAATTAATGTGGCATGCAAAGGATTAATAACAAAATCCTGCTAGCATGACATACCGTACGCAGGGTAGCCAGGAGTCAGGGGATCTCCCCCTACACCACCTTGAATGCTGAACAATGATCCCCTCTGTACCCCTGACTCTGGTAAGTACCAGGTATCTGGGTACACTCCTAGATCATTCTCTGGAGCATAGTCAGCAGGGTCAGAGTACAGTATCATTCCTACAGCGCCAAAGGCTGCTGCTTGCTCGGCCTATCAATAAGAAGCACATTACCCATAGATGAAGGGACTCTATTTCAAAGGAGAAGTATCTGTATGTTAAAAGTTGCTTAGCAAAAAGAGCAGAAAAATAAGCGACAGTGCCATGAAGAAAAAAAAAGGTTTACAGTGGAAACTCCATACATATGGAGACCCTGGTAAATAATCTAATTTCTCTAGTCTAAATGATATCAATTTGCTTTGCTGTGTTTTGTTTATTGACTACGGATACTTTTTAAACATACATGATACAGGAGCCACAATAGCTCAGTCAGTAGAGTGGTGATCTTTTATCAGGGAGATCCTTGGTTCGAAAACAAGTTGATGCACTTGTGCCCTTTGGTAAGGCATTTCCCTTCAATACCAAGTCCTCGGGATAGGATTTAAAGCCATGGGCCCCTTGTTGTTTACTAAAATGCATTTGAATGCTTCCTTTAATGGAAGCCACAACTAAGACACCAAAAACCAACAAAATTTCTCAATTTAATGACCTCATCATTGTAAGGAGTTTTCACTGTATTTGATCCTTATTCTTCTGCTTTTTTTTAAAGCAACTTGATGCACAGAGGAAGAAAGGCTCACCATAAGCGGGATACCCCGGGGATAGGGGGTCTCCTCCAAGCCCCATGGGGATGTGAAGAGACCCTCGCTGTACCCCAGTACCAGGGAGGTACCAGGTGTCCGGGTACACCCCAAGGTCATTCTCTACGGCATAGTCAGCAGGGTCTGAGAACAGGATCAGGCCTATGGCACCATATTTTGTGGCATGTTCGGCCTGGGAGGTAGAGCAGAGATGAAAGGATGGAGCAGAAATAGGTAGAAAGAGATGAGAGCAAGCAAAAGAAGCATGAGTATTTATAGCATGATTTGTTAAAGAATAAATTGAAGTTCAAACTGGAGAAAAAGTGAACAAGTAATCTTCAGGTATCTCACAAAATTCTATCAATCAACAACAAAAACTCAAACAATCTAGTTTATCTACATGTGCATAACTTACAGTTAATTAGTTAATTGTAACTAGGAATGAAATACTTATAATGCACACATTGTAAATTCAAAATGAGCAGACATCAAAAACCAAAAACCAAATATTATATAGAAGTACATCACCTAAAAAACCTAACAATTTGCTTGAACCACATTGCTCCAAGCTAGCTTTGAACATTCAGGTCTTATGCAAATACAAAACCTCAATCAATACGCTTTTGGCATACAAAATACGCTATCATTAAAGTCCAAGGTCCATATATTCATGATTATCTCACAACCATCTTGTGTATAGTGCTTAAAGAGCTATTCTGATTTGTTATCTTCACACAGATCAGGGTCGAATTGATATACTTATCAGTATAATATGGGAATTTTATCCCATTATTGCACTACTGCAATGTTTACATGATAAATGTGTTTCCTAACTTAAATCAGTCCAAAGATAAGAATCGACAGAAGCAACAAGTTGATATGGAAGGCAAATACATTGCACGGTTAATAATGTGTATATTCAGCTTGTGTGATGCACACTTAATCCAACTATAGGTGATTACATGGATCAAAAGCATGACCTACAATATTTTATCTTCAAGTTATAAACAAATCAATAAAATCAACTACTTATCCATCATAAATTACCATTATAAGACAAAATTATGATACAATAAAAGAATAAAATGATATATTGGGTTTTCAGGCCGACTTGTAATATCCTAAATCTTTAAATACACATGGTAGATGTAGGCCCTCTTCGCAAAAAATAATATATTTCTCAAAATTATTTTCTGGGTGTGGATTGGATAAATAGTTTGTTTGGTTTAATAATAACCATGACAATCAAGTAATAACTAACCTAACTATTCATAAAAGCATCATGACCACTATGGTATAAACTGGTTATGGAAGGATACCAAAATAAGAAACATATTATTTTATTTTAAAATTATATATGTTCAAAAAGATAATTGCCTCTTAAAAAAGAAGAAAAAAAAAGGGGGGGGGTGAGAACGCTGACTTACCTTATCTCCCCTGAATATCTTTCCATATCTGGCTATGGCTATTTTCCCTGTTAAGTCAATATTTAGTTCCCCTTGGCCTGTTCCTGTTAGCTTTTGGAAGTCTTCAATTCTTCCATAGTTAACATACACTAGTTCCCCCTGTAAATAATAGGCAAAGGATAGGAATGGTTACAGCATATTAGTTCAGTGGTATGCAACAAAATTAATTAAATTAAAAGTAGCATACATATGTTAAAGGGATTTGGTAACTCTCAAAAACAAGAGCAATCAGATCAAGATTAATAAAATTATATTGTTCCAACAGTAAAAACAAACTACTGAAAGTTTCAAATCAAATGGAAGTCATTTACTTCCTTAAAACAGTGTAACAAACAATGCTAAGCATACAGCCGAACACCAGTACCCTCTGCTGCTAGCTCACCAGGCCGCTAGAATCGGGTACTATACAACAGGAAATAGGTGTATTTTGTGCTATGTGCAAAAGCACATGGTTTTATAAACCATCCGGTGTTGGTTTATAAAATTTGAGTATGAAATCATTGATATCTCGAAGGTAAAGCAAGCAATTAGCGTGCAATTTTGAAGAGATACCAGACTGACCTAAGTGTTTATAATTATGTTGGAAAAATATGCTAAATCGAATAAAATGGATTTGAATATCATTCAATGTTACTGCATCCCTTTAAGACAAAATTTTGACACTAAAACAGTACATTCAGGGAATTTTTAAACAAGTTCAACAACCACATACAACATGCAACCAAAATTATAGAAATATTTAAAACTGACAAAATTGACATATTGGTGGCCTTGAAACTGCTCATAATGATAAAAGCAAATTAAATTTCACCCTTGAAGTGCAAAGAAGTAGATTGTTATCTTTATACAGTGGTGGCCAAAATTATTAGAACACCTGAACCTACACAAATTCTATGGGATTATCAATGCCCTAGTTCATTTTCCGAAATCAGATTCAAGATATCTTTTGTGTGCCATGAGCTTTCATGACTTTTTAGCATAGGGTCTTACGTATATGTTGATACCAAATGTATATAGTTTCGACCATCTGGTAATGCGCAGCATTAAAAATAGTTGCGCTATGCGCTTTTGGTTTCCCCATAGACTTGTGTATTAAACATGTAGTCCAAATGCAAAAAAAGTAAAATGCCAATTACATATGCCAATTGCTCAAATAGTATTTGAGGTAGAAGTATGAAACGTAGCAGGCTAATTTATTCTAATATACCTCAAATATATTCTAAGTTTCAGCAAATTTGGTCAAATTTGGAGGGTGGATTCGCCCCCACCCTTGGTAGTGAGATGACCAAAATAACCAAGCCCATTGAAGGTTAAGACAATTTTTTTAATTTAATGAAGACACTCCTTATAAATGTATATTTTTCAAAAAAAAATTTCATGAGCAATTCAAATATGTTGAAATATTAAGGGTCATTGGAACAATGGACTCAAATAGGGGCACTGAATTAAAAATTTGGGGCCCTTCAAATATAATTTAAAAATCCCCACATAAGATGTAACTACTTCACCCTGTGTTGTTATGAATGCCATTTTTGACATCCTCAGGAAATTTCCTTTCAGAATATATATACTTTTGTAGGGAGAGGCTTAAAATGTTTAACGTTATGACACTTTGATCCTGAAAGGGGCAAGATTTTTAAATTTTTAAATTGGTGGTGTAACATTAAAAAGGGTGACTTGGGGGCGAGTTCCCAACGCATGGGGTGGTTATTTAGTTTTTGAAGCAAAATGATGATATTCAAAGACATTCCAACCATTTTATAGGTACTTAAATGGTCAAATGAATGAAAGTTATTAAAATCATTTAAATATGCTTGGTGTTCTAATAATTTTGGCCACCACTATATATTAAAATAAAATAATATGAAAAAGTCTTGCGTGGTGTGAACAAAAGAGAATAGTCAACATAACACAATAAAATCAGTTGCTGATTTTCAGATCCTCAAGCACAAGTACTTATTTTGCTTGCAGGCTATTGTGCAAATAAGCAAACATGGCACTAAAACAATGTAAGCGCTCCTTGTATTTGGAGCAATCAATAACTCAGATAAATGATCCATTTCCTAGCCTTATTTACATTGTTGCATTTGAATGCATCTTAATTTTATAGCAGGTTGCATCTGATACTCACACTGACTGTTCCATTTGCTGCATATGCGTTGAATGGTGGAACGGTTCCATTCTTTAAATCACCTTGTTCAAGCTGGGCTTCTTCCCTTGCTGATTGAAAATACACTGAACCATTCCCATTTAATATGTACACCTATAACAGGTGAAAGAAAGAACAGAACAAAACAAAATTACATGTTAAAGCCAAGCTTGAGTTCTCACAGCCAAAATAATTTGAGATAAATCTGTAAGATATATCCTCACATTGTTCCATTAACATATACATACATGTATGCCTACACAAGATTATATTCACGCTTTCATAATGATTTCGGAAGAAATGTTGAGAAAATATCGAAACAGTCCGTCAAATTGAGACTTGGAAGTTGGAGTAGACCGCTACATCGCCACAAGTCACGGCACAACATACACACACAGATCCGGTGCGAATCGCGTGCACATGATAAACCCGTAAACTTCCACATGGCTGTGTTAATCACGTATATGCTTTGACGGGACGTGCAGCTACAGAAATTATGCTTATTTTGCTCTTTTCTCAGCAAATTCGCAATTTTCTGTAAATTCCTTTGGTATGTAGTATTTATTTCCTATGCTTGAGATTCTGGTATGAACAAGAATGTTTTGATTCATTTGATCATGACTACTACTAAAGCTTATCTTTAACTCATAGGAGAACAAGATTTTACATTTCAGAGGTAATAATGTTCATTTGATTCATGGGATATCTGCAAGATATGACAATCCTGGTGCACTAAAGAATCACCCTAGCTTTGGTATGTCTATATACCATAATTGAGCTCACTATTTCAAGGAAAAATTTCCTGTCAGGTATCCATTTACATCCCCTGGGTCGAGAGAGGCAAAGAGTGATTAGTGTTTTGCCAAAGGACATTGTCATTAATAATACTTTCATGCCACTAGTATATTGTACCAATAAAGGCACTGACAGCCAAAGTAAATACATTTTATATTACACTTTTTCGGAGGGCAATATTATATTGTATGATACAAGAAATCCATGGACTTTACACTCGCCTCTAGTACTGTTTTGGACTGACAAAGTATGATATCACTAAAATCGTGCACACAAGCAATAATGCAGACTGAATTTAAATGCTCCCCCATCTTCTGGGCGAGTGTTTTCAAAACATTTGCAAAGCTTATAGGGGAGAGCGGGGTTATATGGAACATTTTTCACAAAAATGGCTGTAAAACAAAAGCGGATTTATTTCAAGAAACAATAAACAATCAGCTGGTGTGTATATCAGTATGCTACAAATGTATCCCATAAAATTCTTAAACTTAATAATGGTTCCAGAAAAAATCCATCTTCAACAAGACCATGTCAAGTGTTCCAACTAACCCCACACACGGGGTTAGTTGAAACATTGTATGGGGTAAGTTGAAACATTGTGCATGGTATCTTTATAATTATATTTAAACGACCTACAACATTATTACATGGGTTCAGCTAATTTGCTTTATTTATTCTAATTATAAAAATATTAAAATTGGTGTTCAATTTTTTTTTTACTTCATGTTTTATAACACTTGATGGCATCCACTCACACACAAATATTCTGAAGTCCTATGAAGTAGCATTCTGCAATATATTTTGTTTAAACTAAAATAAAATTGTGCAATGTGCACTAATATACATGTATAGGAATATTTCGGAACACTTCACTGATTTATATGATTTTTATTTTTTTATTCAGCTGAAACCTATTTACTTAGTACATGTTCCAACTAACCCCATTCAAAATGTTCCAACTAACCCCAGAGGCCCATGTGACATTTGTAAGCTTACAGCACAAAAGACGGACAACAACATGCCATTTATTCAACCTTGTTTTGTAGCTTGGTATAACTGTTTGTTATACTCAAAAACTGGCCAACTTAATTTATGATCTTCTCCGAGATAATAAAACATTTGTAAAATTGACAAAATTTACTCAGAGGGTGAAAAAACAAACATTGCTTTCTAACTTCACGAGGCTTGAAGCATGTGTGCTGTCTAAAATGTGGTGGATGGCAGTTACTAATAGCAACAACCTGAGGGTACATTTACATAAAATTATTTATAGCCTTTAAAGAAAGTTGCAATGTTTCAACTAACCCCGTGTTCCAACTAACCCCGCTCTCCCCTACTGGGTGAGTCAAAAGGAGAAAAAGGAAACCCAGTATATCAAATCAGTGTGGACAAGATATCTGCGACACAAATCAAAAGGAATACAAGGGAGGGTCTGTGTGAAGGGAAAGAATTGAATGATTATGTTTTAGTTTGACTAAATATCTTGCGGCACAAGCATAAAACAACATCAAGTTCATACAAAATTCCATTTCAAGAAAATTCATTTGAAGGAGTTATTGATGTCTGTCAAATCTTACCCTTGAGGTCTGTGCCTATAGATTGTAGATAATAGATTTATCTCCAAAACTGATTTCTATTTCCATGTCGACATTAACCCAAGGTTTCAATTCAATTCTTGGCATGATCAACAAATCTAAATAACCCCCTTCCATATTTGTCTATTGTTGTAAATTGTTTGCTATCAATTCATGCTGAAATGTTGATCTACATTTTAAAACTGAATTGAACATATAGTTATCAAATATCCAAAGCATTATCTCTCATTAATAATCTATCCCTGACGTTTTAAAGCTCTTCTAGTTCTCAGTGCTCAGAACTTCACTACAGTTAATGATGTTCAACCCCCCCCCCCCAAAAAAAAAGAGACCCTATTAAAGCTTCATTTATAAACAAGGAAATTTATAATTAGAAAAATGCCAAGCATGGTCTCGTCTGCATCCCAGTATAGAATATACCATCTAGCACAAGAGTTTTATCTGGAGCCCCATCTTAACAGAAACTTTTTTGACAACCTTCTCCGCGTAAAGTCCGGTTGTTACCCGGGTAAGATTTCTATTAAGTCCCTCTAGGGTAACGTATGAAGTTTCTCCTGAGGACATTTGCCAAATTCTTACCCTAGTAAGACTAGGGTAAAGTCGCAAGTAGCGACCCTATTTTACCCGGACGTTTTCCAGACAACTAGGGTAACATCTGGACATTGCACAATGATAGAAGAGGAGAGGGGACTGAGGACAGAACAAAGAAATACATGAGAAATAATGGAAGAGAGAAGGATGGATAGATAAAAACAAAAAATAAAAAAGAATCAATACAAAATAGAAGAGGAAAGAAAGATAAAGACAAAGAAATAAAAAAAGAGAAGATGAAAGAAATAGAAAACAAAGAAATAGATAAGAAATAAGGGAAGAGAAGAGGAAAGAAAGATAGATAAACAAAGAAATACATAAGAAATAATGGAGAAGAGGAAAGAAAGATAGATAAACAAAGGAATACATAAGAAATTACAGAAGAGAAGAGGAAAGAAAGATAGATTAACAAAGAACTACATAAGAAATAATAGAATAGAAGAGGGAAGAAAGATAAAAACAAAGAAATACAAAAGAATAGAGACAGAAGAGAAGATGAAAGACAAAACAAAGAAATACATAAGAAATAACGGAAGAGAAGAAGAAAGAAAGATAGATGAACAAAGAAATATAAAAGAAATAACTGAAGAGAAGAGGAAAGAAAGATAGATAAACAAACAAAGAAATACATAATATATAATGGAAATGAAGAAAGAAAGATAAAATAAGCAAAGAAATGCATAAGAATATAATGATGGTAAAGAAGGGAAAAGAAATATAAAACAAAGAAATACATAAGAATCGATACAGAAGACAAGAGAAGTCTTTTCATTGAGTCAATTCCACAGGTTACTATGGAAAACTACCTGGGTAAGATTTGAGAGAGCGTCTGTTAAGACGGGTGCATCGTCCGACCACCCATGGTTTTATGAAATGTTACCCTACTATTTCCACCCTGGCTTTCTCCGGACATTGTCTGGACAAGGTTTATTAAAACGGGACTTGCGACTCAGATATTCAGAGACGTTTAGCTCTGCTTCTATTTTTCCGTCGCAAAGATGTCTCTGATAATTTTTTATCAGGGTATACCGTAAAAACTTTAATTTATGAAGAGGAATGTATTGAAAGGCATGAAACATATGAAAAACGACATAGTAATTAAAGTCATAGTCTTTGCCGCCGGTATACTTAAAAACTAGGAACCTTTCTAGCTTCTACCGCCTGTCCAATTCTATATGCTTGTTGCATTGCAGTACGTAGAATACTTGCATTTATTACTATCAAGGAGAATTGGGATGACACTAATAATGTACTCACAATGTAAACACCAACTTTGGCTCCAACATTAACAGAAATATCAGTTTCAACACAATAGGATATGACCACTTTGGGGAATTTATGGTATCCTATGTCAAGAATCACAAATATCATGCACAAACTGGCCCAAAAAATGGCAACTATTATTGTAACGCGCTTAGTGGTTACAAGGCTTTGATAGCGAAGAGGTTTGTTGACCGCAATGTAACGATCCAAGGTTAACAGTTACAAATGACCCAAAGATCCAATCGCAGAAACACAAGCAATCAAAAATATGTACAATCCATGATCAATGCAGGTAACTTTGTTTACTACAGTCCTCCTATAAAGTTGTAGCGGAATGACGATAGCACCTGTCAGAAAATCTACTAAAGCCAAACTGGATAGCAAATAGTATGTAGGTCTTCGAAGAGAATCCGTTTTCAGGAATGTAGCAAGGACAAGAAAATTTCCAACAATGATGACACACAAGATGAGAATAGCAACTGTTCCTAATATTGAGTTATATGAAGTGGAATTAGGACAAAATGATACAGGAATATCAGTCCCATTGATGTCCCCCATCATGTATTACAATGTATCGGTTTTCCAAGATAAAGATGAATTCCTTGTAATAAGTTTCATTGTCCAATCCACAGATAATTTGTCCTCATCTCTTTTTCTCCTTCCAATCACAGCGTCCTGTAAGCCTATCATTAGACACACTAATATCATGATCTACTTTTCCTGTGCTTTTGGTCATTGGTTTCATATCATTTGCTACAACTCTCTTCCAAATATTCTGAAAGAGATTTGATTCATTTACTAAGAATAATGGACGGATGTTAATGATTTATTAAAACACAGCGAATAAAGTCATATTGCAATTACTACTTAAAACGGTCATGACAAATCCTGTTTGATGTTTTATTCATGGGCTGTCTGCCCCAAAGGAAAATGCATTTATAAACAATCTATAAAGTAATGAGATTTTTTTTCTTTTGTTTTTCACAGTATAGTACTAATATAGAGAATTGCTTATAAATATTAAAAAGAATATTCATAAAAAATTTCAAAAAAAGACAGGGTTATTCTTATATTTTGATGGCTTAGTACTAATATAATTGCTCATAAATTAATGCATATATTGTATTGTTCTCCAATGTACAAAAAGAGATTTATTCAGATTATATTTTTATGGTGTGGTACTAATATAGATAATTGCATTAATGAATCAATGCATTTATTTGTTAGTTGTACAATGTACAAAAAGACAAAGTTATTCTTATTTCTATAGATGGTATAGTGAACAGAACTACAATTTAATATAGATGACCTTATCCCATTCAATTTTGTTTGGGTCATACAAGATATAAACATGGTTTATATTAGGGGGAGTTGTCCCGATAGTGATGTTATAGTCTATATATTCAGACCTCTATGGATGCACCATTTCTAGAGATATGGGCTGGCAATAGATAAAGAGAAAATTCATCATGCACTATTTTGATTCATGGCCAGGTATTTAAAGAATATTGGATGGCCTTGAATAAGATACCTGGAAATATTGTACTAGTCAAATAAACAAGTTCAATATTTTCTTCAATGAATAAGAATATTTTATATGTATCAAGTAACTGATCAATAACGACACGATCCCACATCAGTCCCCCTTCAATGAAAAACACAGCAGCACCAGACGAAAAAAGGAGGACTCCAAAGAATAAGGGGCTCCAAAAAACTCCAGGTAAACAGGATGCATAGAGGTCGAAAGAGTCATCTATACACCTGCAGATCATACAATTGTTCCAATTTCATCTAGAGGTAGAGCATTGCTCGCCTTTGACAGCGAAACTCTCTGACTCATATTTCACCCAAAAGGAAACAGATGGGGTTCTATACTTTTAATACTCTGCAGCAAGTGCTCAAACAAAATCAAAAGTGACAGGGCCAATCATAACAAGTACATTGCCTTACAAAGTGACAAATTGAACACTTGCCATATAACACCAAGATTTTGGCTGGTCCCAGCAGGTCCATATAGGCCAATTTCACTGACGTCCAAAGATGATTTTTGTTTTGTTATGTCAAAAATGATTTGGGTGCTTCAGCAAAGTTTTGAGAGAATCATTTGTTTGTAATTTGGCATAGAATTCTTTGTTTAACATTGTGTGGTTCTAGCTAGATGTTTAAAATGAGCTTTGGGAGAAAAAAAAATATACCTACAATAAAACGAGTCACTACTCGAAATGTTCACTTTTACAACATATCCAAAAGCAGTTCTTGTGAACAAAAATCTGTTTAAAATATGATTATTATTAAAACAAATAATACAATCCAATGACCATATATAATGAGCAAAGAGACTGTTTAAAGTGTCAAAAGAGAAAGACTTACATAGTTTGGTTTTTTCACATTTGGGTAGCTAAGTAGCACTTTGTATGGTATAACATTGGCAGAATCTAGACCATCTTCCAGCCAGCGGTCCCTCACCCATTCTGCATTCTCCTTATCTGCTGGTGTCCCAGCCAGGTGAGGTCGAGAGGTCAAGTACCTGGACAACCCAATCAAATACAAAATTATTATATTTCCCATATCTTATAAAATACACACTGCATAGATATAAAAATCCATAATTGACGAGATTCGTTGATAAGGAGAAAAATATTCAAATGAATGGAGACTATTGCACATTTAAGTTTCAGCTCCATGTCCACTTTTGCTTGATATTGTCCCTATCTCAAGATGGACAGTACTTTTCCTGGTTTTAAGGACCAGGATATATGCTAGCAGAATTACCCATGGAAGCATGGGGGGGGGGCACCACATAAAAAAATACCACAAATACCACCCCCCCCCTCCCCCATGTACATCCACAAACAATTTAACCATGTTTTTTAAAAATAATTCCAGCTTTATTGAGTGGAAAATCTCAGAGAAAAGTGATGTCCAAAAAAAAACAAAGAAAAGGCAGACAGACGGAGGGACACTCAAGTTTAGCCAAATTATAGTGAGGGTACCCACAATGACCCCTGGTCCATAAAACCGTATCATAACTTTATGGTTTTATGGACCAGGGATCATTAATTGTGGTTATATATATATATAATCTGGTGTTGACAGGTCAAGCACCTGGTAAATCATGTCAACAGAGATTACCTCAATTTTAATTGAATGAACTTGATAAAATTTGGAGTTTAGCAGGGAAAATTTATTTGTCAAATGTAGGGCAAATATGTTACCAGTTAAGAAGAGAATATGTTCATAGCCCATAGAGTCTTAATATAACAGAAATTAAACTGATCTGATTATAAAAAGTGAGCATACCTGAGATTTTCCTTGATGTTATCAGCTTTGAGCTCATCAATAAGAAGTTTGGATATCTTATCAGCATCCTCTTCCATTGTAGCCTTCCTCCATAGATCGTATGCCTCCTCATCTGGAAACTTTGCCTGTGAAGAGAACCACCCAATGAGCACCCCTACCCCTATACCTATACAAAGCCCTACTATCCATATCAGTATCAGGTGGGATCTATTGCCGCGACCCATCATACCTCCTTTAAGCTCGCTCCTCCGAAAAGTGAGGGTCGACTCATCGCCTGCACCCAGCGACTTGTACGCCGCTCCTGATGGACTGTCCTCTAGGCTCATTCTGATTGGCCAATTGCTTTACCAGTGATTGGTGTAACTGAGCAAGCTAGTCTCCAGCCACAGACTCTGGTTACGCAAAATGCATGTAAAAGGGTCTGAATTGAAGAACTACACACTGCATCTCATAGGCCCTGTGCTGTAGCTGCTCTCTCCTGGGTGCAGTCGGCAGGAGGCTGAAACTGGTCTCCAACCAAGACACGATACGACTACTGTGGTGACAAACAGAGTCTGTGCATGAAGACTAGCTGTTGACGATGCGTGTGGGATGTGAGAGCTGGAGTTTCAACTGTTTGCTCTCTTCTTGGCAAGGCCTACAGCCCAGGAAGCCAGAAGCTTCTTCAACGTCAATGACCTCTGTCCTCTATCTCAGATGATATCAAAGGTTTCCATCAGACTTCGACTAGGTCCAAACTCTACGGTGAATGCGGTTGTAAATGAGCTGCATAGTGGGTAATAAAGTGATAATACAGAGAAATTGATATTCAACAAAACCAACAAAATACCTCATGATAAATATATATCTGTAGTTTACAATCAACAACATAATTCAAATAGGTGCACCAAAGGGAAAACAAAACAAAAAACATTGCAATAAGCTCTAAAGTATCCAGAACCAATTAACTAACACTGAATGAACTCATTTTCCTTGGCTGTAAATGGTATACATGTATACTAGTGAAATAGTCCAAAAAGAAAACTATAAACTTACATATAAAATCCTCAAATTTAATGACATTCATACCAACTTGGCAACTTAATATTGCTTGCATTTTATTTTGTCATTCGGTTCAATCAAGAATTATCCCCCTCATTTGCTCCCACGTACATGTAACTTGATAAAATAAAGTGGCAGACATTACAGTATGCACAGAATGCTACTTTGTATTACCCTACTGAGCCGTTAAACACAGCGAATGCACATTCCCATGACAGATTTGAGCCAGCCAGAGCACAAGTAATGAGGAAAGCATGCAGACCATTACACAAGTGATTAGACCTGGTTTTTTTTTTTTCTTCATTTTTTAAGTTTTCCTTTTTTTCGTTCGTTGGCTTGAGATATAAAACCATTAATCATGTTAAGTTGTGGATTCGATTTGCTCCTTTCTAGGTAATAGAGACCTGGTGCACCTATCCTGTGTGTGATCCATTTCTGCAGGCAGCTCCTGGTGGACTTGCTGAACTCTTGGCTCGGGGATCTGCCAATCAACTAACAGCTGATGTCAACAGGCTCCAATTATGACAATTAGTTGGTGGGTATAAGGCCTTGATGCAGGGTCTGAACTGTGCAGACTTTATAGACTAACTGGCTCAACATGCAAACATGTACTCAGAAACATGTGTTCATTTTCCACAACTAAAAATGTATCCTGAAACTCTGAGATGAAGCAACTTTGTACATGTATAACAAAACATATATCAAACTGGGTGTTTATAAAGAATACTTGGGACACCACCTGTCAAGTGGTAAAGATGATTTTCCTATTTATAGTATGCTATTATTGTTATTATATTATGATATCATCATAGTTTCATTTATCACTTGGTTCTTGAGATATTCAGATACAGAGGTCAATATTAGGAAGAGTGAGAGGAGAAATTTGATACCATGTATTCCTCCAAAATATTTTTTGGTGCCCTGGCCTCCCTCCCCCTATAGTCTGACAAGAGATTCACATTGTTAAGAAGACTATGCCGAGTTTGTGCCTCCAAGGCTTCCATTCATAATCATGATAAACATACATGTATGTAGAACATCTCTGAAAAGAAATACATTTAAATGTTGAACTCATTCCTTAGATTTCAATGGAGTATATCATACCTGTGCCAATGGGATATTGTCTTGGGTTATCAACGCTAGCCCAGCACAAAGAATAGGTATTATGCATTACCGGTAGTTCAGATAACAATACAACACACTATGAGGGGTTTGTGCCCGGAAGTCATACCTTTGGAGCAGATCTATGGCAATTGTTGATGCAATTTTTCAATTCCTTCAGTTCAATTCAGTAAATATCAACCCTAGTATTAGTAAACGAGTCAAATGTGAATATCGTACATACACTGCCCTCCAAAAGTTTGGGTACACCTGATGCCTGCAAGCAAAGTTTTGGATCATTTTAAGGAATTTAATATATTTCAATCCAAATCACATATTTCCTGGGGTTAAGGATTTTAACTATAGTCTGTAAGGCATATCGGTGTATTGTCAGTCTTGTTGACCTTTTTTGATCTAGTGTCTGTCAAATAGGCCTTCATTAGCATCTGTCTTATAGACCTGCTTTGTCTAGTGTCTATCTTAAAGGTAGTGTCATCCTTTTTCACAAATAGCGAAAACTAATGCAACTTGGCATAACTTTAGAATATGATCAACCTATACTGTCTATTCAATCTTACTCTCATAGGTTGCCTAGATCAGTAATATGAAATGAAAATCTGACTACCAATCTAGACCAGCTCTCCATCAACATCGCTGATATTACAGCGTGTGCAGCACGGACCACACACAGCGCATCAGCGTGCATTATTCTCTGCGCTAACGGTCATAGGAATGAATTTTGATAATCGCAATATAATGACAAACATACACATTTGAGCTTAATCGTGTTGTGGGAAGATATAGTCATTGATATACTACTATATCCTCTCAAAAACTAGAAAAGTAATATTTTTGCCTGCAAAAGGAGGACACTACCTTTAACTCATTCAGGACAGAGATTTTTTAAGGGCTAAATTGATCACATTTTATTCCTCAAATTGGCAACAGCAATACTTTCATTTTAATGCTACATGCTTCTAATTATATGTGGTGTCTTTGAAACCAACACACATGGTTAGGAACTTCAATGACTCTTATTTTTAATTGCCAAGTTTAATGAAAAACAGTGATCTTCAACTGCCCAACGTGTTGCCAATAATTAAAGATTATTCTTATTAATAAAATTCCTGGCATCAAATGCAGTATGGTCGTGCAACAACAATGGGCACAATGTATGTAGAATATTTTTCTCTTTCTACTGATAGCCCAGGTGTAATTTTTAGAGCTCTGAAACAAAAGTTATTGACCCAAACCACAAAATGAGGGACAATGACACAAATGTGTTAAAGCTAATCTAGTGTTGTAGTCATGAGATTGAATGGAGGAAGAAACTGTCTCAAAGTGATGGGAAAGATTGATAACAATGCAACTAGGAATTGTTTATTGATGTAAGGTTTTGGATTAAACAAAATGATAAGAAATTTACTAAAGTTTTCTAAGAGTAACATGCACTGCACTCCAAAATGCATGTATGGGACTACATGTACACGTGATCACATGTTTGGGACCCGAACATTTCAACTTTTCAGGTCATATCATCATTATGAGTAGGGATGTCAGACGCTCGTGCTGCGCCCCTGAAATCGAGCCCGTAATGTGTGCGTGGGCCAACATTGATTCGTGATTGAAAAAAAAAATGCACTAAAAAAAAATCATTAAAATAATCACGGGCCATGAAAGAGCTGATTGACTAAACATTACCGTAGTTTAGAGTTATATTCCAATATTAGGATCACTTTCTTCACAAGTAGGATCGAAAAAATTCATCAAAATAGAGCAGTAAATATGAGCTGCATACGGTCACATAGGCACTGTACGTGTGATCCGCATCGAGACGTTCATGGCACCGCTAAAAATCCGCCTCTCGGAATTACATCACATGTTGACAACAAAACCGTCGACCTGATCCTACGTCAGAAAATGCCCAAATTTGGATATGCCATTCATAAATATGAAGCAGATATCCATGCGCAGTGCTAGTCCATAACCCCCGAAGTCATGTAGACATAGCGTAAAAAAATAGTTCGCAATTCTAGCGATCTTTTCATATGAAAATCAACTTTTTTGCAAAAGCAACTTATATCATATCAATTATTGATATTTAAACTATGTTTGTAAAAAAAATCCGGTTGAATTCGTGAGGGATCAGGTCGAGGCGATCGCAAATATACGATGGACCCATGTCATGAACATCACATCGAGGTCTGCCGCACACGGTCTACTCGAGTACGAGCGTGGCATGCGCCCTTGCGAGATGCATGGGCACAATCCGAAGTTTTTAAGCTAAAACTACTTTCCCGCAATCAACTGTCTATTTTTGTCTACTACAAATGTTCAGAGTAAGTTTTTCATGATTAAGGATTTCATTATTCAATTCATAACGTTATTTATCATTAAAAAACAAAAGTTGATTTGTTGATTGTGTGGAAACCAAATTACGGGGGCAAAGTACAAAGACGGAAGAGATGATGTCATCGTCTTGCCTCCTTCCAGTGCTTGCGAGTGGAATTTCATTGTAACTTCCGGGAATCGGGCTGTTACTTTTCAGCGTACGCACTCCCTTATATTGGCCAAAATGAATTGCCACGATGAAAAATGCATGAATAATATGTTCAGGGAAATGACATGAAAATAAATACCTCACGTTGTTTATATGCATTTCTGTTGTTTCTTTCTCCTGTAGGGCAAAACTGACAAGAATTACATTTTCCCAAATTTTCTTATTTCTTGTTTTTTTAACTGACGGAGAATCATATTTTCCAATTTTTTATTATTTCTTTGCTTTGTCACCATGGCAACCATTTATCGTCACTCATTTTAAATGTTCTGTTTTCAAATTGCTAATATATGCGCATTTTATGAGTTTCCATCTTACAGTAAGTGTTACTGGCGAGAATTACATTTTTCTATTTCTTATTATTTTCTTTGTTTTGTTACCATGGTACGCCTTTTGATATATGTATTTTTTAATGTTTTGTATTGTTTTCAATGATTCTTTAGCTTGTATGTTGAAAACACTACAAATTATTTGCACTTTGCATCGAAGATCCTTTGAGATATGACTGATTATATTATAATTTAACATTTAAACAATAATACTTACTTTCACTGTAAACCCAGGCGGTGCCGTGGCTACACAGTATAAGTAATGGGAAATCTTCAGGAATATTCCCCAAATAAAATATTCAAAAAAATCGTAACTCAAACTGGTTTAATATTTGTTCCATTTTTTTTTCCTGTAAGTTTTGATAAATATGCATCTTTTCAGCTACATCATTTTGGTTTAGATACAAGACATTTCAATTTTTGGTCCAACATCCCTATTATGAGGGCATTTAAAGACCAATCCTTTTCAGTGGAACTTTCTACAATAAAATTCTTCCTATAATACCTTGAAATTAAATTAAAAGCTCACAATTATTTTTTTCACCCATGGTTCACCTTTCCCACTACACTAGATTCTCTTTAATGTGGGCTGTCGGTCTCGTGTACTGTTGGTCTTATGGGTGTCGGTCTCGTGGGATGACCCCCTTTTACCTCTGCCATTTTTACCTCAGCCATTTTTTTCCTCTGCTATTTTTTCCTCTGCCATTTTTTGCACTGAACCAATTACATAGTAACAGAAATTAAACAATTCAAAAGTTAATTCCCTGTGAAGTGAGCGCGTGCTACAAAAGTTAAGGATTGAACTCCAACGGGTGAAGGGGTAGAGCTTAGTATGAACAGGGGGGGGGGGGTTTCTCTTTTCCGCTTCAACAATCTAGGGAACCTATTTTGCAACCGGCTCAGTTAAAGGGGAAGTTCGCCCTGGGTTTAAATTGGTTTTTAAAAATGCAGAAAAATAAAAGAAACATATGAGTGAAAGTTTGGAGAAAATCGAACAAAAAATAACGAAGTTATGAATATTTAAATTATTGATTCTGTGACGTCACGTGCGAGCAGTTCTCCTATGATTTGTGTTATGTAGTGTAAATTCCATAAAATGTCATTTTTTTTCAGAAGAAAATTAATTATTTCACCTGTGCGGTCGATATATCATCATCAAACATACGTTCATATACATGACTCTATCAAATTGGCCCATTCCTTTATCAAGAACAATGATAACAGACAAATTTACATACACAACGCATGGAAGAGCTGCTCGCACGTGACGTCACAGAATCAAAACTTTAAATATTTATAACTTCGCTATTTTTTTATTGATTTTCTTCAAACTTTCACTCATATTTTTCTACATTTTTTTAAAAGCAATAAAATTCCAGGGTGAACTTCCCCTTTAACATGATCATGGTCGGCTCCATTGAACAGGAGAGTCCTTGAAACAAAAAGGACAGTGATTGTATGTTTCATGTATGCTTCATGATGCTTTCCCCATATATACAACATATTGTCTAGCCTATCTGATATGCGCCGGGCTAGTGGGCAAGTTACTGGTCGCGCGAAAGAGACTGACTGACGGGCGAGGGCGAAGCCCGAGATCGTCAGGCGAGGGCGTTAGCCCGAGCGCCTATCATCACTGGTAAAGTCATCATTATGCATATATGGTTATCGTATGCGTGACGTACTTATTTTTATGCATCATTCATGAGACGACCCTTATATGACGATCGACCTTATTTATTCAACCAATCAAATATCATCACAAAGCTCCGTTTTTTGGTCGAGTTCATTCATACATGGGTAGATTTAGAAGATCGAAAATTTAACTAAATCTTTTGTTTCCTAATATTTCTTTCAATTTCTGATGTATATAATTTTTTTTGTGACAATGAATAACCTCTTGTGTCAAACATTCTACTTTATTTGGAGTATAATTGAACAATTATTTGTTTTCTCTAACATGTCGTACCCGCTTCGAAGTAGTTCGAAGTAGCACTAGCCATGTAGCAAAATACTGCGTGGAGTAAGATCGAGGGGTCTTCCCTGAGACAGCTAGCTGCCGAAGCTTCGGGCGCATTCAGCTTCGCTCGGTCGGAGAACGAATTCGAAGGAAGTCAAAAGACAATGCATGGTAAAGCCTGATAGATCGCACTCTTTCAGAATCCAGTAGGCAAACTCACAAAAACATCCTCTCCACTAAGTACCACCGAATATATTGCAGAAGCCTGCAGATCCTTAAAATCATCTATTTTGAGCCTTTTAGCTGCATATTTCAAACTTCAAACTATATTGGAAATCAATCGCAAACGCCATTTTCTTCGATTCGAATTTTGAGCGAGAGTGAGATCATTGATATTCATGACTACGTCATGTTTCAATCCTCATCGCTTATTGGTCCGTGTTCGCAATCAGGTATAAATATTCATATCATAGCGTAGCTGGGTTTCGTAGATTTTCTACGAACGAAACAAGGTTAATAAAAGAAAATTCATTTTTCGTATTCACCAGTGATGATAGGCGCTCGGGCTGACGCCCTCGCCTGACGGACTCGGGCTTCGCCCTCGCCCGTCAGTAGTTTGCCCACTAGCCCGACGCATATCGGATAGGCTACATATTGTCTAGCTAATCTAGCTGCCATTGCATCTCAATGCTCACGTGCACCAACACACATTCACTACATCTAGGCATGGCACTGCACACCACTCATCCATCCTCATCTCCCCGACACCTCTCGGCTCTCGACTGGTCTATTGTATCAGCGATACAGGTGCATTTCGTACTCCGCGCCGTTCACACCACAATGAACACTAAATCACTGCTTACAGTTATAGGACTGCATTCATTCATTAGCATCAACTATCAAAACCACCCACAATAAACTTCAACACTTTATACTAGTACAGCTACAGTTAAGGACATTTCAGCAGACATTTACTCCTCACCTCTTTTAAATTCGATCCATCTAAACTTACCAGAACAGGGTTCAGCTCACTTGTCTAACCTGTAAAACGGCGGAGTGGCGTAACAAGTCCAACAATTACAAGACGTTATTCCCGATATATACGTTGGGTGCCGGTGACGTGTGTCGTCTGCTACTGAGCTCACTGCACGGATCATTCTTTTGAGTTCCGAATATATTAGGGGAGACTGGGGTAATTATGGCCCCCTTTTTCACATTTCCTATTACTACCATTAAATGAAAAGTCCAATGACATTCTAATTATGTAAAAATACAGTTAATCTATATACCTATAATATACAAAAGAAAGTATAAACCTGCTACTTCTCATGTTAACAACTTTGGGGGCCATAATTACCCCACGGGTTGGGGTATTTATGGCCCCTATTGTAATGACTGTATGAATTCAAAGATATTATGCTAATTAATGATGGTAATGTATAATAAATGTTGTTGGGTATTCCTAATACACTTACCAACCACCAACAATGATTTAGTCAATAATTGGTTTAGCCAAAATGTTGAAATTTTGCAATCAAAGCAATACATAATTAAATTTATGTACAAAATCGTACAAGCTAATGTCCCCATCTACGCTTATCTGCGCTTATACACTGTTTATGCATTGGGGGCCATAATTACCCCAAATGACATTTTCAATTTGATCCCCCTTTACAGCTCTACTATTGAAGATATTCAGGTGGAAGTTTTTCTGTTGTGTTTTTAACTTCCTATTGTTTCAGTTTCAATCAAAATTTCATCTTAAATGATTTTATTTAATGATATCACACCCCACCTAAAAAAGCAGACTTGCCACTTTCCAACGAACAGAATTGTAATTGCCGTACATTTTAGGCTCCCTTAAGCACAAAATGTCATGTGGCTTATTTTTCTCATATGATAGTAGGAAGAGTTTAGCTAGGCATGTGTAAAAATTAAATTATCATTGCGTAATGCAGCAAAGAATTATAAGCTCTCAAACACAAAGGGGCCATAATTACCCCAGGGCCATAATTACCCCAGTCTCCCCTACATGCTCAACTCATGGAAATCCCAATACAGGGAGTTAATGATATTTGTTTTGAACGACAACCTAAGTTTTTATATCAATTATGTTACCCACTTCCATAGAGAAATAGATGGCACTGAGTAATGTTGTTTTTAGATGTAATTTTGCGTTTTATTAAAAAAAAAAAAAAAAAAAGGGTCAATTTACCATTTTTACAGACTATAAGACGAATTGGCAAAAGAAGAAATACACTGTTCGTCATAAAGTTGGATTTTTTTTCTGGCTCCAACAACATTATGTTGCTCCGGCTTTAATTTCTCGAATGTGTTGATCACCGCTCTCATTTTCCATGATCCTGGTTATATCTTGGACGTTCCCTCAACCCTGCCCGGGGATTTTTCTTCCGAAGAGTTTGCCACCCCCAGAAGATTGCCATTTTCGTCATTTTTTCTTATTTTGGGGGCCCTTTTTGTTTACGCGACCCACCAAGGCGCCCTCAGTCCTATCCCAAGGAAACATATCTCAGGTGTAGATTTGCTATTGTTCTTTAAGTTAAATCTAGTTATATATGGTTACATGCTCGACTCGTTTGTCTAGGGGAGGGGTCAAAATTTATTTTGATTGGAGTTCAACATTGATTTTATTCATTTTTACACCATGGAAATTTCTATCTTCTCTGAATTGTATTGTAAAATATCAGCCAAACATAAATCAAAATCAAATATCATCAATACTTACCATTTACAACCTTGTCATCAAGGCTAAAAAGAAAATTAGGCGAAAATGTTAATAATTAATGGTTAAAGATTGTTTTTTATTTCTTTTGTTTTTAGCATATAAAGGTGGAATAAAATATTCCGAATTTTCCCCAATCACACTTTTTATTTCAACCCCTCCCTTAGACAAGAAACCCAAGCCTTTCCCCATAAATCTAGATTTAACTTAAAAACCAACATAAACATTACACCTCAGACGCGTTTCCTGGGGGTGGGACTGAGGGGGGCTTGATCGGCCGGGTAAACAAAAAGGGGCCCCAATATGAGAAAAAATGACAAAAATGGGCATCATGGGGGTTGACAAAACTTTTTTGGAAAAAAAAATCTCCGTGAAGGGTTGACAGAATGTTCGAAATATAGCCAGGGTCCCAAACAGTAAAAGCAGGGACAAACATATTCAATAAATTAAAGCCGGAGCAAAATCATGTCGCTATAGCGGCAAGAAAATATTCCACCTTTATGACGGACAGTGTATTATAGTACATAAACTTACAAATTGATTTTTTTTTTTTAAAGCACCCGACTTCTACAGGAACAGGGAGTCTCTTATCTCTTTTCTTCCACTTTTCTGATATGAATTCCTTGCTGAAATACTTTATTTTGTATGATATATTATAATACGTTTGAAGGAAAACCAATTTGTTTATAAAAGAATATATTTTCCTAAGCCTATACCGCTCTGGCCTCAGCTCTCCATGTAGCTAGGCGTGTTTATATTCGATATATACACAATACGCACGTTTTAATTTTATTTTTTTATTTTTTTGGAGGGGGGGTGGCTTTAATTAAAAAGGAATAAATCGTATCTCAAGCTCTTCATCACCAAATAGAATTGAAAGAAGAAAAAAAAAAAACCTCTAACAATTGCAAAAAAAACGTCTGTTTTTGTTTTGTTTGAATGGAACTGAATCGAATATACATTTATTATCAATTTGGAAATTATTTTTTTCCATCGGATTTAGAGATTAAAGAAAAAAAAAAGACATTTACAATAGAATATACAAATTCATTTTTCACTGACACTGAAAAAAATTACTTCATTTTTTGTTTTGTTTTGTTTTGTTTGTTTTTGTTTGTTTTTTTGTTGTTGTCGTTTTTTTTTTTTTTTTTTTGGGGGGGGGTAAAAAAATACTAAACGCTATCGATATGTGATCATTAATCTTAGTTTATATTATCACATTGTCTTCCACTTGTACCATTTAGATTGATACAGAATAATAAGTTAAGTACGTTAATACCAGCTCCATTACAATGTGGACATTATTTAAAATATGTATATTAAAAAGAACAAATAAAAATAAGAGTGACGGTCAATTTGGGATTGTTTTCTTTATTACAATTCATCATTATATAACGACAGAAAATATTGACTTGTTACGAAGTTATGGGGCAGCAATCTCTGCAGAGGAACACGTAAATAACCATGATAAACACGGATGTATTATTTTTAAAAAAAAAACCCAACGTATTAGAATAGGCGCCCTTCCAAGTCGCCATCCCTTCCATATTTTGAAAGTTTGCAACGAATTTGTGCCCATTCATCATTGATTTTCCCAGTCTTATGGGGCTAGCTGCAATCCGGGGGTATCAAAAAATTATGCTTAATGTTCGTTAGTAAGTTTGCTTAATTCTATTGCAATTTCCCTTTTTATTTGGTTATCTTTTACAAATTTATTAAACGGATAGCTACCATAACGCGTTGTGTATTAATATAATGTTTTAAACGCAAGATGGCGCTATAGTGGTTATTCAATTCGAGTCGCACATAACGTTGTGCGCAATGGGGAAAAGTGCTTACGGACTTACACTATAATGTTCTGAACAAAAGATGGCGCTATTCCACAACGCGTTATAAGCGGAGAAGATTGATATTAAACAATTAAGAAATTTGTAGCGCCCTGTAACATAAAGAATTACGATCGATAAAAAGATAAGGTTATTTTTTTTCCCGGTAGCCTCATCATGGACAGGGTGTTCCAAAGTTGATGATCTTTATCCTTACCCTAGACCTAACCCTAATCTTAATCATATCCTATTCCAATCCATGACTGAACCTGCATTCAAAATGAAGCTACCGTGAGAGAAAAAAAAATCGATCGTATCCTTTTATCGATCGTAAGTCTATGTGCTACAGAGCACAGCTGATAATTACCCTTTTACATTATTTTGATACAATGATGTCTAGAATACATTTTGGCACATTCTCTTGCACATTTTAAATTGCGATTTAATTTGAAAGTAATCTCTTGTACTTTAGAAAACCGTCCTATTTTCTATGAAAAGTTCACAGTGCCTGTATATTGTGGTCCTGTTTTTAAAACTTTGCAAAATATATCAACTAAATATAACGTTTTTACCAACAGGAGATGTAGGGAATATTATCAACGATAATAACTTAAAATTTCTCGATAGTCTTGACTCGATAAACAGATGCAGTTTGTATAAATAAAAGCAGGGGAACATCTTCTCAAACTTTCTCTTCTAAATACATCGCTACTACCCGTAAGGCTGCCCCAACGGTACAATGCAGGATCAAACGGGACACGGTGCGATCGACGTTAGTGGCGCTGAGAGAGAAGTTGAAATTAAATGAAGTGCTTTGTTTTCTCTGCAGACTTCATTAAAACAAAATATGTAAAAATTTTGTATCAAAGCTGAAAGATTTCCCTTACTGATAATCGATTTCGTATGGTATTCGTTTGAGAGAAAGAGAGAGGGAAAAAAAAAATCAAAATAGGCCAAGCTTTTGGTTGGTAAAAAATAACTCTAGTGGGCTCTGACATCAAGTTCTCCATGTAGGCCTCTTTATTTTCGAAATCTACACGATCCGTTCTCTTATTTTTCTCGATTGAAAAAAAAAAAAAAAAATCATATCTCAAAATCTACACCACTACATAAAATGTGAAAACTCCAAATAAAAGAACGTATTTTTTCTGTTTTAATTAAAGAAATATATGTACTAAACACAGTCAAAATGTGATTGATTTTAGATTACTAGTATACTATAAAATTATTGTTTTCCACTGGCACCATTATGATTGAAACAGATCGTGTAGTAGAGTAAGTGCTTTAATACCAGCTTGACAACCCAATATGGGTATTTTGTCTCTAAAACTAAAGATTAAAAAAAAAATGAATTAGAAACGACGGAGGAAAAATGAAAAAGAGTAAAAATGGATTTGTTTCATTTCTTACAATTTATCATTATAGGAAAAATTAAAAGAAAATATTTACTTACTTTGGTTATGAAGCCGCAGTACACCGGCATTTTCATTCATTTTGAATTATTTGCTATTAGAGAGCTTCAAAAGGGACCACGAAAATAATCATAATAATAATGACTGCATCATATATATATAAAAAAAAAACCTGTATTAGAATAGGGGGCCTTGTATTATATAAGTTTACAACTCAATTGTTCCCTTTCATCATTGATATTCCTCAGCCTTATGGGGCTAAAGGGTCGCCAAGAATTCACGCTTGATGTTTATAAGTAGGTTTGCTTAAGTTTGTTGCAATTTCGCTTGTACCTGGGCTTTTCTACAAATGTAACGGATATATACCACCTTTCGTTTTGCATTAATATAATGTTTTAAACGCGTGATGGCGCTACAGCGGTTATTCAGTTCGAGTCACGCATAACGTTGAGCGCAATGGGAAAAATGCTTACGGACTTACGCTATAATGTTTTTAACGGAAGATGGCGCTATTCTACAATTCGCGTTAAGCAAAGGAGATTCCCCTTGTAACATACCAAAATGATGATGGACACGTTTTTATATCTAATACGATGGTGTTAAGAATACATTTGTGTACATTTCAATTTTCAATTCCATTTGAAATGAAATCTCTCTTTACTTTTGAAAACCAAAAAGTGCAATATATTTTACTATAGAAAAAAGAATGTGCTTTACTTCTTGCATGGACCCATAGATATATTCATGCTTCTTGTAAGTACATTTTCTCTGAATAGTTAATTTATTACATAAGTCTGTGCGGGTGAATTTTTGTCCTGTTTTAAAACTTAACCGAAATATCGAAATTGATCATAAAATTTTACCAAAAGGAGGTAGATGATGGGAATATCTCAACTTTGAACCTAAATACTTAATTAGTATTGTCTTATTAAAAAATGTGGAAGTGAAATATTAAATAATAATAATTTATTCCATTGGATATCTTTTTGAAATTATCACAATCTATCATTATTCTTTCTACCTTTTCTATTTTGGGTCAGCATATTTAGCCTTCGTTGAAAGTTGTTGATTACTTAATGGCGCTGTCATAGGTAACAATGTTTATGCTATTCTTCAATTGTTATCAACTTGTCAAGTGCTAAAATATATGCCTTTGTGACTTACAAGCATTTCTGTATTTTATATATTTCATGTTTAGCCATTAAACTTAACTTTTGTTTTCAAAAGCATATTAAGTACAAAATATATAGTTATCAGAAATAATTACAATTAGGTTTTGGGCAGTATCTACAAAGTTTCAAAATATTTAATACCTAATTTAATCCCCCCCCCCCATGTATAATTTTTATTTATTTATTTATGTTTTAAAATCAAGACTGCGTATCTATAAATATATGAATCCAAATTAGATCATGAGTTATTCCCAACATATCCTATTGATAAAATTTCCTGTTTAGTTTAATTATTTTGGTTTAATTTTTATAACACTACCACAATACACACGTTCAAACTTTATGGTAAATTCCTCAGCAAAATGTGATTGGAAGAAGTCGAAAACATTAGACCTATTTTTTTTTCAGTAAAAGAGATTACTTTTTAAATGAAATCGAATTTAAAATGTGTCAAAGCGTATTCTAGACATCATCGTATCAACATAATGTAAAATCATATCCGTCATCTGATATATTACAGGGGAAAACAAACTACTGTGTGGTTTATTAGTCAGTATCAAACTCCTCGCTTAACGCGAATTGTGGAATAGCGCCATCTTTCGTTAAAAACATTATAATGTAAGTCCGTAAGCACTTTTTCCCATTGCCCACAACGTTATGTGTGACTGAAACTGAATAACCGCTTTAGCGCCATCTTGCGTTAAAAACATTATATTGATGAAAACGCGATGAGATATCTATCCGTTTGAAATATTTGTTGAAAAGACTAAAAAAAGAAAAAAAACCGGGAAATTGAAACATAATTAATTAAGCAAATCTACTTACGAATGAATTCTTTATGCTCTTCGGCTTGCAGCTAGCCCCATAAGGCTTGAGGAAAAACAATAATGAAAGAGGATCAACGAAAGAGTTACAAACTTTCTTAATACAGAGGGGATGATGACTGGGAAAGGTGCTAATATTTATTTCAATAAATAAATAAATAAATAATGAAAAAATAATTAGAAGTCAAAAAAGAATTTTTTTTTAATATATTGAACTGGATATTCTTTGAAAGATGTTGGTTTTGAGTGGCGCTGTTATTTAAAGTATAAATGTTAACACTATTCTTCCATTTTTATTAAAGGAGAAGTTCATCCTGGAATTTTATTGGTTTAAAAAAAAAGGAGAAAAATAAAATAACAATACAAGTGAAAGTTTGAAGAAAATCGATCAAAAAATAGCGAAGTTATGAATATTTACAGTTTTGATTCTGTAACGTGACGTGCGAGCAGCTCTCCCATGCGTTGTGTATGTAAATCCCATAAATTTGTCTTTTTCATGGTTTTTGATTAAGGAATGGGTCAATTTGATAGAGACATGTATATGAACGTAGGTTTGATGATATATCGACCGCACAGGTGAAGAAATTAATGTTTTTCTGAAAAAATGACATTTTATGGAAATGACATTATACATAGGAGAGCAGCTCGCACATGACAATCAAAACTGTAAATATTCATAACTTTATTAACGTTATTTTTAGGTTGATTTTCTTCAAACCATCACCCATCTTTTTTTTCCTGCATTTTTTAAAACCGAATTAAAACGAGGGTGAACTTTCCCTTTAATCATCAACTTGTCAACTGTTAGAATACATGTCTTTGCTATATTATTGTTATATTCTATGCATAACCATTAACTTAACTTTTGTTTTTAAAATGCATGGGCGTTTGGCAATACTATGGAAGCTTCAAAGTGCCACCGAGATGTTGAGATAATTATCTTGGGAAGTCGACATCATGATAGCAAAAGATCAGATGACGAGACCCGGATCTCATCATGTCGACATCTTTTAGAAGAGATGATCAGATGACAAGATCCCGGATCTCGTCATATCGACATCTTGTAGAAGAAATGATCAGATGACAAGATCCCGGATCTCGTCATGTCGACATCTTGTAGAAGAGATGATCAGATGACAAGATCTTCGATTCATGATCATGTCATCTGATCATCTCTTCTAAAAGATGTAGACATGATGAGTTACGAGATCATGACATCTAATCATCTCTTCCACTGGATGTAGACATGACGAGATAAAAGATCTTGTCATCTGATCATCTCTTCTACAAGATGTTGACATGGCGAATTCCGGGATCTTGTCATCTGATCATCTCTTCTACAAGATGTCGACGTGACGAGATCCGAGATCTTGTCATCTGATCATCTCTTCTGAAAGATGTGGACATGATGAGATCCAGGATCTCGTCAACTGATCTTTTGCTATCATGATGTCGACTTCCCAAGATAATTATCTCAACATCTCGGTGGCACTTTTAAGCTTCCATACAATACCAATAGATTCTTTTTTGTTTTATTGGTACTGCCCAACGCCCTAACAAGTGTGGGGGGGGATAATGAACTATTTCCCCCCGCTTGTAGCATTAAAAAAATACAGACTGCATCTGTAAATATATAAATTCAAAATGACTATCATACACTATTCGCGACAGAATTATCCTTTTGATAATATTTTCTTTTTACTTATGATATTTTTGGTAAAGTTTGAAAACAGGACCCACCTTCCTTTTCATATGAAATTGGAATTTAGAATGTGCCAAACGTATTCTAGACTTCATTATATCAAAATAATGTAAAAGTGTATCCATCATCAAGTATATTACAGGGGAAAACAAATTACTTTTGTGTTTAATGATCAGTATCAATCTCCTTTGCCTGATGCGAATTGTGAAATAGCACCATCTTTCGTTAAAAACATTACATTGTACCTTCGTAAGCAGTCTTCTCTATTGCTCACAACGTTATGTGCGACTGGAACTGAATAACCGCTGTAGCGCCCTCTTGCGTTAAAAACATTATATTGACGTAACACTCGATGAAACATTTTCCTAGTAATACATTTGCACAAAAGACCAAATATAAGGGAAATTGAAACACAATTAAGCAAAACTACTTACTCATTGTGCTCATAATGCGCGGAGGGGGGGGGGGGTAATGATGAGAAAGCACAATTGAGTTTCAAATTTACAGGGGAGACTTGGAAAGGTGTAAATTTTTAAAATCACTAAATGAAGCTCATAGAATAACATTGGCAGCAATCCCAGGAAGGGGGGGGGGCATGTCCCCCTCCACCTCGATCTCATTTGTATCAGGAAAACTTAAATGTTTTTAGTGGAAAGTACTTGTTTTGCAATGTATTATTATAGGGTTGTAAATGCATTTGAGTAGTTAGTGGGACTGTATAACAAGACTACACTGCTCAGGATGTTGCATTATGGGTTATGAATCAGGGCAGAATCTGGTAGTTGAGGACAGGATGTGGTGCTATACAAGGCTGCTCGTTCGTATTGGTTTTAGGGTACGTCGAAATCCTAAATGTATTTCTCCATGGAGGTGTTTCACATAGAGCTAAGTAGACTTAAGGACACACTTCAATTCTTAGTCGCGTGTGGTATAACATCACTTTATTTGGTGAGATCATGCCAAGGGGATATGGGCCATTGAGAAATCTATCAAAGAGGTTGCATGTTGAAATCTAGGATGCGCTAATAAATTAAGTGCATCTTTTAGTGATTCTTTGTGAAATGCCCTCCTACGTCCCAATTCATGCAGATCTAGTCAGCCTATAATGACAATATTGAATTAGTAAGAGGCTTGGTCCCAATAAGCTTGTCATAATGAAAATGGACTGTATTACCATCATCACTGCCATCAACATACCTACCAACCTTGAAAGGCAACAAATTATCAAGTCTCCAAAAATATGAACATTCCTTAAGTATTAACCCTTGTCTGACTGGGCTTTTCAAGAGATTTTGACTGGGGGGGGGGGGGGGGGGGGGGGGGGGTTGTTTCCAAAAATTTGACCCCCCCCCGAGATCTCAGCCGCGGAAGGTCCGATCGCCACGAAATTTTGCATGAACGTCGCTGCACATGTAAAGGGTATCACCGCTATATTTTTTTTGAAAAAAAAAAATTCACATATTCAATTTATGCTAATTAATCCATACTTACTCATGTATGCAAATTACACGCTTTAAAAAAAAAAATCAAAATCGTTAATATTTCATTAATAGACATAGTTATGAAGCTCAAATTTTTTTTCAAAAAGTGGCTGAGTAGCAAAGCCAACAGTATTGAATTGACAAATTCAGAAATTTCAAATTGATTATTTTGTATTCTATTGTTTTTATTTCTTATGTATTTCTTTGTTTTTGTAATTTTTTATGCTTGAGAAATGTTTCTTGATCAATATAAAGACATATTTAATCAATGAAAATGGTCAGAAGGCACAATTATCAGTGTTATCAGGCAATTTAGGAAAAGCAGTATTTTGTACTCGAATGCATGCAAAATGAGGATTTAACGCAACAACGGAGTGTCTGATTTCTTCGAACTTGGTGTCAAAAGTTGCGGGACACTTGAAAGAAAAGTCAGAGTGCCGGGTTGCGATTTACAGCGGTTGCGCGGCAGTCGCGGATTTTGTACGGGGGGGGGGGTCAAATTGACCCCCCCCCAGTCAGAATAGGGTTAAAGAAACTGTTACAGACAGGATAATATGGCTCTTTTCCTTTTCTCAAAATAAGAATCTTAAAATTGTAATAGGAACAGTTGGCAGGTATACATTAGCCATAATCATTCTCCAATCTCTTCATCATTTTTTTGCGGTCAGATTGAAGGTGTTTTCAAATCGTTTTCTCTAGTATAGTCGGTATCATAAATTTAAAAAAAGAACCAGGAAAAAATGAATTAGCTATGAAATCTTCTTAAACATTCTGTGTATGTGGTATCAAATTAAAGCCACAAGATTTGTTTTGTGCATGCACTTTTCAGGTAACTCTGCCTCAGTCAAATCTCCTGGGACAATAGAAATCATTTCAACTACAACTTATGAGAGGTGAAAAACACGCCTGGCATAATCTGGACTAAAAAACTTGCTTTGACTTAGGTGAAGTTGACTGTATTTCACATAATTTGCTTTTGTAGAACAAAATTGTGCTAAATTTTGTCACGGTCATTTTGGCTCATTATGTTCGCATCCGCCACAAAGGCATGGGACGGCGTGCGCAAAATGGATTTTTCTTGATATATATCAACTACTGTCTCAAGATAACAGCACCAAATGAGATGAAAAAAATTGCAGAAGTTTAATTTTCCTGCTTTCTGGAAGTACCAAACAATACCAGGTTCAGATTATTCTCTATAGGATAAAAAAAATGTTTCCCATTTGTACAATTTTGATACAGATTGTATATTCTATTGTTTTACACACTTTAAATGTCAATATTTTTTTTTCTGAGTCAAAGCTATATCTTCAGCCCAAAAAGGTTCGACTTCCTGGGGGGCATTACATGAAAGGACTCGTCGGACGTTTTATCCGACAAATTTGCTCCCGGCCAATCAGATGCAAGCATTTCAGTAGCTTATAACATCATCATTGCAACAGCCATTTCCCATGAAAGCTCATCACCATCTTCAACTCAGACCATCATCAACAATGTCAAAATAATACCCTGCTTCTCAAGTAACACACAAACAGTCCGTTCCCATTATATATAACAAGAGATGAATGGGACTACCAAGCCTATAACCTCCTTATAATTGCATTATTGAATACAGGGGCAGAGCCTCCTTCTAATGGGAGTCATCTGTACTAACTTTGGTCAACAACCACAAAAAAAAAGCTAATCATAGCATATATGCACTCCACATTTCCTGTCAATTAAGTGCAATGTAAGTCAAATTCATATAATAATCTACATGGCTTATCCACAAGTTCTTTGTTCACAGTGCTGATATTTTCAGCATTTATTCAAACTGCAAGGCATCGATCTCTCACATAGAGATAACATCATGCCTATAACATTTATAATACACATCATATATCAAAATAATAAGTACAAAAATGACAACACATCAAGCATGAGATATCATATATTATGAAATTAATTACAAGAACACTTAATAAAGACAACAATCCATATTTTTTTTGCTTACTCTCTTTCTTGTGAGAGAAAAACAAGAGTTTCTAGTAGTGGGTGTTGAAGGAGAGTACTCGGGCAGAATGAAACACCCATGATTATAAAAGGGTGCTGTTATGAGAGGGTCTTTATAGTCCCATTCACCAGCATTAAGCAATGAATGCTAACTGAAGCGTGGTCGAATGTAGATATCCTATGCATAGAAAATATGAAGAACATGTCTGTGCCCCCCTCTTCCCGGCTCTCAAAAACTTTAAAATCTTGACAGTCGATGCATTAATAGGGTAAGACCCAAGCAGCAATAAGATTTGCAGCCTAAATGAGACTTTTATCAATAAACAAGCATCAGAACTAAAAGTGCATATTTTGAATAACCCTGAAGGAAACATTCAAAAACCAAGGTGCACAAGTTCCTTCTCTTTTTCCCCTATACAGTCTGTGTCAAAAAAAAATGGTACAGTCGGAAAAAAAATATTTAGGTTCAAAATATTTTCCGATAATGTGTGTATGTGGTACCAATATAAAGCCAAAAGATTTTCCATGCTGATGCACTTTGTTCTGTATAATTTGCTTTCGTAAAACAAAAGTTATGCTAAATTTTGTGCGACGAGGAACAAATCAAAATTGAGCACTTTATGGCCATTATGCGAAACCTATACACAAAGGCATGGGACGGCGTGCGAAAAATTGATTTTTCTTGATTGTAGAAAACTAGTCATATCTCAAAAATTACAACACCAAATGTGATGAAAAAAATTGCAGGTGAAAGTCTGATCTTTCTGCTTTATGTAAATACCAAACAATAGCAGGCTGTGATCAAACTTCATACTGTAAAAAAAAGTTTTCCACTTGTACCATTTTATTTGACACAGACTGTAGAGTGATTTCATGTGACGTCACGTGGTGGGCAGGACAATAAGGTGTTGGTGCACCAGACCGTAAAAACAATGTTTCACGGTTTGATGGACATGTTTCTATTGTTCTGCCCACCAGCATGGATGAATGATGACGTTGCTGGGAACGCTCTATAAAAATCAAGTCTATAGGTGTAACTCTATTGTTCTTGGCTATTCCATCACTGTTTAGAACATTATCAATAAATGTGCTCGTTTTCAAACATAAGAGGAATGTTTGTAGAGTACTGTGGAATTTTGCTTCTCTTCTTCTACTTGGAACAAAAGGCCTGAAGATTCTTCAGGGGTGCATCTGCATATCTAGGGACGAAGTCTGAGGATTCTGGGTTGTCTCAATAGTTGAATGCATTTATTAACAGTGCTGTCACGATACTCCACTCGGCTACAATTACATAGATACTGCTTCACATACGACTCACTACGTTATCGGGAATTCACCTAATGAGAGAAAGGAAAGGAAAAAGAAAGAACATAGGAAATGAATAATAAGATTGTTCCTTGTCATATGTTACCTACATGTTATCAAAATAAATACATGTGTTGATCTGTTACCAACATCTTATCATTTAAAAAATAAATAAATGTGTTGATCTGTTACCAACATCTTATCATTTAAAAAATAAATGCATGTGTTGATCGTTATAATAAAGCCTTGGAATAAACTTGATATCTTTCTTGGAGAAAAGGTTTGGAATAATTAAAACATGGCATTGTTTTCTCCAGCTCCTCATGTGAAACCCATTGCCTCAAAAGCACTAATCCATATTTTGACTTTTCTTTAAACAAAAGATTCTATATTGTAAATGTTATTAGCCCAAATATAACTTAGTTCAACATCACTCAGTGTACGAATAATCAATGATATTTATTCAGGGACAGGAAGTCGTCACTCCCTAATTTGCTTTTGGTGGTTTCAGGCCATTGCGTCAGGTGACTACTACAAATAGGTGCAGTGAAAACAATGTACTGTACATTGAGACTCCGTGAACAATTTTCCTCTGGTAAATTCTGATTTTGTTCAAGATGGCAAAAACAATAATTTTTTTTAAAATTCACTTTTGAACAAACAAAAAACAACCCCCTCCCCGCCCCCCCCAAAAAAAAACAGGGCAGGAGGCCATATTGGTGGTCGTAACTGTAGTTCATGATTACTGTATAAGCCAATATTTTCGGGTACAGATATTTTCGCGATTTTGGACTAGTTAGGGAAATGCGCGAGAGCAAAATTGGAGATGACTTCATTACTATAAATAGGCTTGTACTGAAGTGGAAATTTTCTCGATGATCGACTAGCGAAATTCGCAAAATAACCACTTCAGTACACCATTCCCTGATACGTATACTCACAATGTCATCAATCTTCATGATACTCCGTACAGTCTCAGAGGCCAGCTGAATTGCACTGGTGGATACCAATAGAGGTTGGATTACATTCTCTTCCAGGATATTAGTGATTGCACCCTGCAATATACAGAACATGAACAAAATCATAGTATGACAAGCACAAAATCTCTTTATAACATGTGTATAATTTTTTCAGTTTGTTATATCACTGAGGAGAGCTTGCATTGTCCAGAACATCTTTTTATACAATCTTATCTTATCCATTAAGATAGCAATTTTCCACCTTTTGTTTTATCTCTTTTTTTTTCTGAAGAATGATTGCAGAAGCTTTTTGAAAATTTATTTCAGCAGATTGAAACAAAAATAATATATTTATGCATAATTCATTTGCAACTTTGTACACAAATTCACTTTTTTTTACCCATTTTCCGTCCTACAATTATGTTTGAGATGGTCATGCAGCACCGTTTTTAAACAATATGCCTGATTGACCGAAAATGGTGTTTAAAGCTGTGCAAGACTTAGCAAGTATAAAGGCGGCGAGCGGTTAAAAAAAATTGCACACTGAAATAGTAATGAAAACTGTTAAGGACAGTCTTTCAAGTAATGTTAGCACACAGTGCCTACCTTTCTGACATTGATGCCAGCAGTCTTCTCTCCATTAGCATGCCTGTTCCTCAGCTCAGTCACAACGCTGATTGGATTGAGACCAGCATTCTCAGCCAGTGTGGATGGAATGACCTCCATGGCCTCAGCGAATGCTCGGAAGCAGTAGGCCTCCATACCACTCAGGCTATGACTGTACTCGGTCATGCGATGTGACACCTCAATCTCTGGTGCCCCTCCACCAGCTATCAGAGCCCTGCATGAAGAGATATGTATTGTGTGTTATTTCAAGAATGGTATGTATGGTGTGTGTATAAGGGAAATAATTATTTTTTTCTTCATTAGAAAAGTCTTGTTCAGATAAGCTGATACTGTAGAAGTGGCTTTTATCGCTGTGGTTTTATCTTCATAACTGTCACGAGTCACTCCTCGCAAACATTTCGACTCCAATGTATGGCTATATATAACAATAAAATCAACACAAAAAACATGATATCAAGCTCTCACAAATTTACCCACATAGTCCAGAATCGCAAAATACTGCATTAAGAATCAATGAAGGTCCACAACATGGGGATGAACTTAATTTATCATACTAATGTCTAATGTACGTACCTCTTCTTGACGAGACATCTGATGACACAGAGAGCATCATGGATTGAACGCTCTGCCTCTTCTAGGACTAGCTTGTTGGATCCTCTTACCAGCACAGTCATGGTCTTGCCTGGTGTAGCAGCACCGGTAACCTTGACACACAAGCAATGACATAAAGCATGAAGGCAATCCTATAACATTCTTAGCTGCTTCTTGCACAATACACACAGTTATATAATTCAGTTCAGTTCAGTTCGTTTTATTCGATTCACTTCTAAAATGTACAGAGACTTGTACTTGACAAAACATATATATTTACAAGACATTGAATCAATATAATAATTTTTACAAAAAGCCTATATACAAGATACGAAAAAATGAATTTGGGAAACTTTAAAATAAAGCCAAGACATTGTACAATTCAAAGGAACAGCAAAACAAAATGACCGATGATTCCCAAACAATTTGAAAAGTGCGAAGAGGCAAAAACAGATTATTAAATTACGCAATGATGTGAATTACAGTAACTATTGTAAAAAATAATTGAAAGCTTCTGGTCATAGTGAAGTAGGGAGCAATTTATAAATTGCTCATATTTGGTTATTCCATTTTAAAATCTATTTCATGCAGTGGAATAAGTTTTCATGACAATACATTTGATTTGATGATTTAGCACAGGTATTTTGGAGATATCCCCATATTCCACAAATGCATAATGCAAATCTTTTCTCATTTCAAACAGTGCAATTGAGTACCCTGCAACACAAAGAGTTAAGATCAAATAGTAACCAATCCTGATCCCTCTTGCATAGATACTTGCATTCAATTCTCACTATGAACCAATCAGAATGGTTGTTTCAAACTTGCAATTTATCTGAACTCTTTATGTTACAGGACACAGAATAGTATGACAAAGTATGTTCCATTGATTATATGATGATGAAGGCTCACCTTGACAACCTTGCTGGTTCCTGTAACCACTTCCTCTACAAGTTCAGCTGAGGCTAAGAATTCAGGTGTGAAATGGTCTATGCTGGCAATGGGTTTGCACCCAATGGACTGAAAATGAAAACAAAACAAAGTAAACAGTCATAAAGAACACCTATGTGACTGGAACTCCACGCAAGGAAAACATTGCAGGTCTATCATAAATTATAAAATGAAGTGGTCATTTTGGGCAGCTAATGAAAATTACAAAGACAGCACATAGCAATAGTTTGGGGGCAAGAACTTTAACCCTGCCCCCCCCCCCCCCCCCCCCCCTCCCCCATCACAGGGAGGTGCACAGAATAGCCCAGTAAAGTGAAGCTTTGTGATCTTCTCACATTATATATTCATTGACTGGTTAGTGTAATAATAATAAGATATATTTTGCTCAGATATAGCCATTTTCAAATCAATGTTGGACTCATAGGTGTCCTAAGTAAAAGCTAAGTCATCACAGCAAAGTAGCATACTGAGAGCTGTATCACAGGTACAAAATCTCCCTCAGAATTTCGCAAGTACATGTATCTCGTTTACTCACTTTACAGATGAACTCTATGTCTTCCCTCTCAACATCCTTAATAACCATAATCTTCATCTTGTTCAAGAAGTGAAGAGCTAGATCACTCAAGCCATCCCTGGATTCAAAACAAAAATAAGATATATCCTCTATTCATTGCTTGGCAGAAATCATCAAACCTTTGATGGACAACGCCATGGACACAAATTATATTGAAAGGTAAAGACTTAACTTCACAACATTGATTTCTAAATAATCAAAAGCATATAAGAATAAACATAAGTAACACATAACTTTTCTTAATTAAGAAATATTATTTCCAAATGGGAACTGTCATGCTATTATTGATTAGACAAATATGCTTGCTCAGATATAGCCGTTTACAAATCACTGTTGGACTCATAGGTGTCCTAAGTAAAGCTACGTCATCATAGCAAGACAGTTAATGCAAAATGTTTTCAAGTGTTTCAGAATTTGCAGGAGCGGAAAAATGTACATTTGAGTACCTCAATACAACAGGATCTTGTTACACTGTACATGAAAGTTTGTACTCATTTGAAATTGGGACCACGAGAATTCCCTAAGGCTTATAACAAATTATTGTTTTCTTGCTCATTATTACGGAAGAATACACTCCACTAGCAAGATATAACATGCTGTTGTTCAACTGAATACATCTATAGGCTATGCACATTTTTAAAATCGTGAATGGCAGAAGTGCCTCTTATATAAAAAAATCTCATTGCTCGTTAGACTGTATTACCTAAAGATCAATTTCTGATTATAATACGACGGTAGCCTCACCTGAGAATAGACTTCTGAATGAGGAGTACGTTGCAGCCTGCTTTCTTGATCTGCTTGACAAGATTGAGGATGTAGGCCCTCTCCTCTCTGAGTACACGATCCATCTGAGTGTAATCAGAGACTACTACCTGGTTGTCCATCTAAAACAAGAATAGAAATACAAGCATTAACCCTTCAGTACTTACAGAATGCATGACACGTGTCAACTTATATGGAAAGCGTGTGGTGTATGCATCAGTATATTTCAATGGGAAATTAATATATTCCTTCTACACAAGCATATATTTTATGTGTGTGCAGTTTCAAATGGCATACATCGGGTAAGTAATGCACAAAAGTATTTTGTAGCAGAAACGGATGGGGGAAACAAGACAGTCATTCAACGTAAAAATGAAATACCAAGATACAAACGAATCATTTACGTTTATGATTTCTAATTTGTTTGCTCAGTATATTATTACAGTGAGAATAAATAATGACACACATTTTCAACATTGACAAAAGAGAATATCCAGTAGTAACTTACATCAGTCTTTGGGGCTGAAAGACAGAACTGGATAAGACCAATCTTTGCCTTTTCTACTTTGTGTGGCCCTGATGATCCAGCTGACTTTTGACTGAAAACTAGTCCATTCACCAGCTCGGTGTCTTCAATAGTCCCACTAAATATAACAAATGAAATGCAAAAAAAATATCAAAATATAAAGTTTGAGAAAATCAACTTTCACAGTTAGATAGCAAAAGAGTTATAATTTCATTATACAGTGGTGGCCAAAATTATTAGAAGACCCGAAGCTACACAAAGTCTATGGGATTCTCAATGCCCTATTACATTTGCCGAAGTAATATTAAAGATATCTTTTGTGTGCCATGAGCTTTCATGACTTTTTAGCATAGGGTCTTACATATATTTTGATACTTTTTGATATTTTTAATGTTATGACACTTTGATTCTGATAGGGGCAAGATTTTAGATGCTACAATCGGTAGCGTAACACAAAAAAGGGCTATTTGGGGGCGAGTTCCAAATGCATGACTATGTTATTTAGTTTTTAAAGTATAATGACATTCCAACCATTTTATAAATGGCCAACTGAATGAAAACAACTAAAATCATTTAAAATGACTTGGTGTTCTAATAATTTTGGCAACCCCTGTATATAAGATAGATCTGTTCTTAACCGAAAATAACAAGTCCAATACAAATTAATACAAGCAGCAGGTTTTCATCAAATTATTAAAATGGGACCCAACGATATGTGATCATAATTGATATCCTTTGCTCAGAGATAGCCTGTTTCAAATCACTGCTGGACTCATAGGTGTCCTAAGTAAAGCTAAGTCATCATGGCACTGCATATCAATGAAAATATGTAAAATAAAATTACTCCATTATGAAAAAAAAAAAAAAAAAACTCTTTCTCAATCCTCTGTGTTGATTCTGAATACAAAACAAAAACAAAAACAAAACACATTTCTATGACAGAAAAGTTTAGTCATGGACAGGGGGCCCAATAGTAGAAAATCATAACCCTATTCTCTCATTACTGTACCTGGGCTCATAGTGAGGTTCTCAAGATTTAATCGATCTGAACTTTTTTTGTTGAAGGGTTCTGATAGCCATGACTTTGACAAACAAAATTTAGACGTATAGAAAACAGCAAAATGGTGGTATATAATAATTCAACTGTTGGATAGCTAAATTTCTTTCTACAAATGAAAAACTATCCCCTCCTCCCTATCTCAAGAATACTATTGAAAACGAAAAGGAAAAGTAGTCTGTATCATGAAGGCAATGTCTGTTCCATAAAACAAAGTCCGTGACGAGGTACAAAATTATATCTTATTTACAAGGACTTATCAAGCCAACCATCACCAATAACAATGCTATGTCTTACAACATATTCAAAGATTCTATATATTTTTTTTTGTTGATTTTTTCCCCCACACTCAAGGGCTTTTTCAAGGGTTTAGGAGCACATTGGCCTTTGCTCTTGTTTATATTTTTACTGATACACTGTTCAACTTACCCTAACTTCTGGATACATTTGATATCGGTTAGATCAACGTTGGTAGCTGTGGCAGGGTCGATGACTTGTAGGATGGCGTCAACAGCAATAGGTGCAAGCAGACTCGAGTACTGGGAAACAACCTGAACAATACAAACATCATTTAACATGGACAGGTCAAATTCTATTCTTAAGCTTTGCAAGTACATGTAGTGTGACATTACTAATACTGTAATCGTGGAAATATTAGCGGTACATTAATTTTCGCAGATTTCGTGCGAAGATTGGCAGGCGCGAATTAAAAAATGCGTGAATATACGAGCATGCTTTTTTATGCATGTATTTGGTGCATTCAATTGCGTGCTTACTAAAATGCAGCGCGAATACAAGAACCTGGGAACATTCTTTGAGGCCGCTCAGTGCAAAAAATTAATCGCGCGAAAACAACAGCGAATACAGTAGTTGAAAGATTTCACCAAAGGTGCTATGTGCTACTTGGTTGAGTGACATATACTAAGGTAACAAAGGCTTTGAAGTCAATTAAAAGTAGGGTGGTTAATTATTCCAACAATTAATTAAGTTTCTTTTATATGATAATGGTTTAATAAAGCTTTGCTCAGAGATAGCCTTTTCAGGAAATCACTGTTGGACTCATAGGTGTCCTAAGTAAAGCTAAGTCATCACAGCTACAAACTAAAAGAAGGTCTGTCAGTGCCAGTTGTAAATTCAGACCTTCTCACATGTTTTCAGAAAACAGTGCATTCAATATGATCAATACACCTCTGAAAAAAAAAAAAAAAAAAA
>CALNVZ010000174.1:70100330-70114843 GCA_940671915.1 Paracentrotus lividus
AAAACTAAAAGAAGGTCTGTCAGTGCCAGTTGTAAATTCAGACCTTCTCACATGTTTTTCAGAAAACAGTGCATTCAATATGATCAATACACCTCTGAAAAAAAAAAAAAAAAAAAGAGGGGGGGGGGGAGAAGAGGTAAACAACCATTTGATCTGTATTGATGACTCACAGATCTTTTTAAAGGAAAATTAAGTGCAGAAAGGTAGTTAGAAACTCAGACCCTACCATACCTCAACTCTGATTAAACAGGTTATCAGCTACATACCTTGAGTTGATGATGTGGTGGCACTCTGTAGAAGAGCCTCTCTTCTCATTGAGATTAACAGGAACTGACATATCAGCAAGGATCTCACAAGCTTTGTTTGCTGCATACTGGAAGGACTCTGATATGATGGTTGGGTGAATACCTGGTGGTTACAACAAATGTTAATCAGTTACATTGCAATTCCATAAACTACAGGAAAATTGTTCTGAAATGACCAAAATGTTAAAACCCCGACACTAATTCAAATCAAATCTGGTCAGATTCACACGCCCCTTAGTTTTTTTTTTTGGGGGGGGGGGGTGATATGAGGTAAGCCCTTGAAGCATCTCCACAATCGCTTCTGCAAAATCGCTTCTTTGCAATGATGATTTGACAAAAATTAGGATTTAAAAAAACCCAACAAAATATTTTACTTCCATTTTTTTGTTCTTTTTAGGTTAATAGAAATAACAAACCTAATTAATATTGGAAATCTTACCCAGGTTATACTGCTCCTACTTGCAGAACAATTGCATTAGAAAAGCTTACCCTTGTCCAAAAGCCTAGCAGATGCTCCAGAAGACTACCAGCAATGACTACTACCGATGTTGTTCCATCACCAGCTTCTACATCCTGCGCCTTTAGACAGTTCAACCAGCTGCACAAATAAAGAAAATCCAAAATAAACTATATCACAAATTCACTAAATGACTCTGATAGCCCATGTTCCATTATTCAATACACGGGATAGAAGTCAGTCTCAGTTGGCGGATTGGGGGGGGGGGTAATATTTTCTCGGACTTCGGCCCATCAAAAAGGTCAAGTAATGGCCATAGGGATAAGATTCAGTTGTTAAATCGGCTGTTGTCAATTTTTTTTTTGGGGGGGGGGGGGGCAGCCCGCTCCACCAACCCCCCCCCCCCTGGATCCATCCACGCCTGGACTTAGTTATGTTGAATATTCTCGATTCAGAAATCATAGTCATAGTCATATTCTAAACTTATTATAAATTTAATTATGTTACAAAAATACCACATCCCATTACTCAAATAAATACCATCATATTACTTAGAATTTAAATGCTTGCTCAGATATACTAGCCATTTCAAATCACTGTTGAACTCATAGGTACTATAACCAGCTTCAACATGCAATGAGACAATGATGATAAAGAAGTTATTTATGAGCCCTAGCTATACAAACCATTTTAGCAGCTGGATGGAGGACCTGCATCTTGTTTCAAGATGGTGGCACCATCATTAGTAATTGTCACATCCACCCTTAGCATCTTGGATCTGCAAAATAGAGGGACAGAAAATTTCTCAATGAAAAATTTGTATCCTCAAATTGGCAACAACCATGATTTCATTTCTGCATGAAACTCAACAAATTTTCTGATATATTTAATAATTAACAAAAGAAGATTAATGTCCCTTGTCCATTCAAACATTATACAAATGTATGTATGTTTTATCAACACAAAATCTGTACTGTATGAGTGGTTATTTTTCGCGTTGACTTTATTTCCGCAAGTCGGTCATCGCAAAAATTTCCACTTCAGTATAAGGCAATTCATAGTAATGAAGTCATCACCAAATCGCGAAATTTTGCTCTCGCGAATTTCCCCAACTAGTCCAAAATCGCGAAAATATTGGCTGATACCAGTATCAAGAAGGCTCTAAAAACTCATCTCTTCAAATCTTTTCTTAATTCTATTTTTTATCTAATTGTATTATGCTGCCTCTAATTACTCATGATTTTATATTTCTGTTTGGCAACATGTAAGATCCCCAAGATTCATGGCTCCCATAATTTGTTCTTGCTTGCAATGTTTTTGATCTCCACATAGGACTCTTTAGGCATTTGATGTCACCCACCTGGTATACAGGTATGGCTTGGAATTTTGACATGCTTTAGCTTACCCATGATTTGCAGGTAATTTTTTGCCCGATGTTCCAGGTTTGTACGAAATCACAACACATAAAAAATTTCCAGAAGTTGGTGCAGATCAAATATTTTAGACGTCGATTATAAATTATTTTGAAGATCATACAACTTGTATAAGATAGAAGTATCGATATCACTTTGCCCTCTTAAATTTGGCAATTTTTAACCGTTTGATAACAAGGGCAAGTGCTTATAGCACTGGGGCCTGGACAGGTGCAGCATGCAGCCTGGGTTTGGACAAAATTTGTGCCTAGCCCTTCCGGAGTCAATACAATGTCTAATGTGCAAGTCCTGGTAATTACTTGGTACCTGGGACAAGGGGCTATGACATCAATTGAAAAAAATACATGTACATTAGGGGGAGGGGCCTACTCCTTTTATAGAATACTAACCATCTTATCCATGCCTCGTGGGCCCAAACTTGTACGAACGGCATCGGCAACGGCTGCAATAAAACAAAAGATGTGAGTTAGAACATTGAACTTAGGGTTATCATTTATGTACTAAACTTTACGAGCACTTCTTTCTCACATTTAAAAACTAGACTCTACTCTCTAGATAATACAGGTCTAGCTTACTAATCTAAAACATTTAGAGATGCTTTTGCTAAGTTAGGCAGATCCCTTAAGATCGCCATAAAAATGATTGAGGGCGTGCTTCGTGATATGCCACTTAACTGTAACGATCTAACACTTATAGATCGCTCGTACAGCTAGGCCTCTAGTAGAGTTGTAGCCTCTAGTAGAGGCATAACTGTTAGCCACGTAGAAATTTTTACTCCATAATTAAATTAAATTTATGCACGACGCTCGATCACGTTAGCATACGAAAAAACTATCAATCATTGTGCATTCCAATGAACAATAGTCACGATAAAATTAAGATTCGTCATTTATTTTTTATGGTAAATCCTCATTTCTTTATACGTTTTCAACTGTCGAGCGGAGGCCGACAGTGGATTCGTTGAAGTTCCTTTTTATAGACTTTTCTAGGCCTGGAAAGTCTACTTCTCTTTCTTTAGGCCCTAACGTCACAACCGTTTGGTCGCCAATTCGTTGGTCGCCACTAAGTAGGTCAGGTCAACTTTGATTGCTCACTCCATAAATGTAAGACCGCGTACGTACCACAGGCCAGGTAAGTGAAAAGTCAAAAGATATCCCTACGCTGTGGTGCTTAGTTCACCCTCAGTGGCGGGAATATTTTTTGCAGGAGACGATATCGTCTACGCACAATACAGAGACGAAAAAGGCACGCCCCAAGGACGTCAGGCGACAGTCTGGACAACATCCGGTCACCCCTTCAGTGGAAAACCTTATCCAATCGTGAGTACCCTATGCTAATACTAAATTGTGTGTTGATACCCCTGTTATGGCTGTGTTATAATCGTGAGTGCTGACAAAACCTTATAAGGAGAAAGTGGGAGTGGCAGAATTTCAATGGCATCGAAGCCCGCGTGCATTGTGATGTAAAGCTGTGTGATGTGTACATTGTATGCATGGCATGTATGCGTATACAGCATGCTTGTGTTGTTATGTTGCGAGAGTGTCCATTCTCGATAGGGTGTTTGTGGAATTTGAGGGATGTTTTGACCAGTTATTACTCCAAGGTATTCCCCAAGTCGTTTTAGGGGTAATACTAAGTTGAATCGATGAATGATGTGAGTTTAACTTCCCTCAAAGTCCATGAACACCCCTTGCAAAAATGGGCTCTCTCGCATATCACCGAGACACTGCTTGAATATGGATATCTGAGATCGTGCCTAATAGGCTACGAAACGGCATGGTTTATGGAGATGTGTGTGTGTGTATTTTGTTAAATGTAACGATCACTGCCCGTGTGTCTGTGTTTGAGGAGGGGTGCAGTGGCATGGGTGCATGGGAAGGGTTCTATTTTCATATTACTGGTATTTTATGCATGTGCTGTTAAAGCAATAAAGGGCTGACGTCATGCCGAGTATCGGGGGAGCCGGGGATTCCCCTGTTTTTTTTGGGGGTGTTGTGATTCAGAAGCATGATTGTGGACGTGGTCGTGTGAGTGAACGCATGGCCTTCGCGGGGGGGGGGGGGGGTGTAGTGGTCCACTATACTTCTGATAAATATCGTTTAAAACGGTGAGATATAAAATGAATTATCACAATGATGACAATTATCTTATGACTTGTACTAGTAAATAGCAGGGAGTATAATTATAACTGTTCAAAGTTTAAAAAAAATGATCAATTAAAGTGTAACTTAACTTGCTTGGTTTTTGTCTCCTGTAGGCAAAAGGTGAATGAAGGTGTAACTCTAGCATTTTACAGTCGTCGGTTCATTGGTTGGATTCCATATCATCCCGTTTAGGTAAGATGTAGTAGGCATACTGTGACACATGTCATACGTACATGTATATCCCCACCCCTTCAAAATAATGCAATCCATTACCCTCCAATATATTACGTTTAAGTTAAGGACATACATGTATATACGTCAATATAATTACTGAGATTATCCAACAACTAACAAAACATGATGAGCATTTTGGTCATGTCTAATTCAATAATTATTCTTAATTGTAGTCTATATTCTTTGTTTTCATGAGGAGTAATAAAGAGAAAATTATTGTATCTGTGTTTCTTTTCCTTGTTTCAACTAGCATCCAATATCACTCTACTTAAGTTATGTTTACATCAATTTTCTTTTTTGCACATCTTAATTTTAATAAATATTTAGGCGTATCATTATTATTACATTTTATGTTACTACTTTTATCATTGTTGTTCTCTTTCTTTTTATCCCGTGCTTTTCTCTCTACATTTCGGTATTATTTTCAATATTATTTTATGAAACAATTTTACCTGTTTAATATTGATTTACACCGCCTATTATTTTCGTATTTGAATGATATATTCTTTCAAATACGCTTTACTTTTGCTGGTGACATTATCAAACCTTTAGCCATGCCTGGCAAAAGGTCATGTAAATATAGGACATGGTCGGCTAATGACATGCACAACGCCTTTGACGATGTGACCAAGCATGGTATACCAGTTTCTGTGGCAGCAAAAGACCATAATGTTCCAAGGAGGTCCCTGGGTGATAGGGTCAATGGGAAGGTCCCCTTGATGCCCGCATGGGAGCATCTACAAAACTGCTAGGGCATTAGAAGAAGACTTATAACGGTTATTGATTACATGGCTTCGAAAGCCATGCCGATGACGGTGAGCCAAATTCTTCTGCATGCGTGGGTCCTAGACCGTAAGTGTGGAGGGAATAAGTTTGGAGAAAACGGTCCCAGCTACAACTGGTGGCTTCGGTTTAAGAAGCCCATCCAGCTACGGCTCTAAAGCTCAGACGGCCGGACAAATTGGATAGGGCTAGAATTACGAGTTCCACCGTAGACAACATCAGGGAGTACTTCAATCTCTCAAGGGAACGCTTGAGAGGTATAACCTAATGGACAGACCAGAGCGCATTTTCAATGCTGATGAAACGATGATCGACTAAACAAATCGACGCAGAAGGTGGTGGTGCCAGGAAGACATCGTCATGCACACTCGACCACAGTGGCTGGCAGTCAGCATGTGTCGATGCTGTGTTGTGTCTCGGCAGCTGGTGCTGTACTCCCACCCAATCTTATCTTTAAGGAGGCATTTCCTGGAGGAGATTACACGAGAGGCGGCCGCGACCAGTGCCTTTACTCGAAATCCGATAGCGATTCATGATAGTGAGCTGATGAGGGGTTGGTTTGAGAAAGTGTTTCTCAAACATGCTCGATCGAGTCAGACAGGAGTGAGATAATCCTGTTCTGTTGATCCAACGATGGACATGCATCCCATCATGACCCTCTCTGATTCTGATGATCGGAAGAGGCCATCGGAACATGTCATCCTTTTGGAACTTGTGCCACACACCACGCACCTGTGTCAGCCCACCTGGACGCGCGTATTCAAATCTTTGAAGACGAACATCGGCGGTTTATTAAAATAGGCAGCTTTGAGAGGATCCCTCTGGGTACCTAAGAAGGAGTTCCCAAGGATCCTGAAGACTCCTTTCGAGCAATCCTGACAATGCAACATTAAGCAGGGATTTAAGAAATCGGAATCTATCCCTTCAATCCAAACGCCATTGACAAGGACCAGCTGGTAAGGTCACGTATCATCCCTCCACAGACATTGACCTGGCTGCCCCTCCCAGATACAAATATGCCGATGCTACAACTCAAGTTGAGGAAGGTGACACACACGAAGAAGCAGTTCAAGCACAGAGAGAACATGGAAGACAGGTTGTGGTGCACGTCACAGTCACAGGGAACAAGCCGATGAGCAACACGAACCAAACCATGAAGTCATAGAAGTGCACCAACCGGTCCTGGATGAGCCAGAGCAACCAATCCTGGATGAGCCAGAGCGACAATCCTGAACGAACCAATCCACGAAGTCCAAGCAGAGAACAACATGACCAACCAAACCAAGAAGGCGCAATGCGGCTCCACGTGGGGGTATCTTGATAATCCGCTAGTGAAGTTTGGGTCATTTCGCCCGATTTGTCGGAAGTCTTCTACCCGGCCAACGATGTCCCATCGGGGAGAAAGCCCCTGTCGGGGTAGGAGTAAGGCGAGGATCCACGTCTAAAGAAGCCAAGGAGGACTATATGGCACAGATCCAACGGATTGAGGATGAAGAAGAAAGAAGAAAGAAGGAAGAAGAAAAGAGCCCAGGCGCAAGAAGAAAAAAGAAAGAAGAAAGAAGTGACAGACAAGAAGAAGGAGAGAAATCTCAAGTAAAAGCAACAATAAACACCCAAGAACAGAGGACATTGAGATGCTCTCAGACGAAGAGATAGAAGAGATTGAGATGTCTGGCAACGAAGAAGAGAGACGGCAAGGAAGATTTTGCTGCATCTGCGGATCCTACTATTACGATGAAAATGTGCGAGAGCAGAAGAAGTGGGCAGGATGCTCCTTCAAAAATTGCGAGAGCTGGACCTGCAGGGTGTGCTTGCCCGACAGGTTTGACTATACAACTGAATACTACTGTGATCAGCACGTAGTACAGGTTGTGAAGCGCGCCGTGTAGAGCCTTGAAGAGTTTAATGATGCTGGAAGAGAGGCCACATTGGTTGACCCCCAGGTTATTATTCATTTTGGGCTTCGAGGAAATTCAGGAGATAGTTCAAAGATTTTTTTTTCTTCGACAAGGGGGGTGGGGGGGGAGGGGTAGGGTAGAGAGGGGAACATTGTTTATACTGTCATCTTATAAAAATCAAGGGATATATTCACCCCAAAGAGCCGTAAAGATTATGGCTGGATGAGGCTGAGTTATGAAACTGATTAAATAACGCTGGAAGAGAGGCCATATTGGTTGACCCCCAGGTTTTTTTTTTTTTTTCTTATTTTCTATTGTAATAAAACATAAGTAATAATTAAAATAGACTGTAGATTGGAGCAAATCATCCTTGAGATTCTGAGCGGAAACATTTCTTTTTATATTACAGTATTGCAGCTTTCATGAAACAGAGAAAGAAAATAGTGATAATAAATAAATAGTGAAATTAATGTAATTATAATGATTGTATGTTCATTAAATTCAGTGTGAAAATTTCAACAGAAAGAGAAGAACAAATTACATTTCTATTAACAAAAGAAAATATAAATGATATTTCATTTCTTGAAATGGCCCTCATGGGGCATGAAGAATTAGGCCTACTTAAAAAGAGTTGAAACAGGATATATTTTGACATAAACATAGGGCATAAGTATATACCTTATAAAATTATATATACATATCCATCTACCAGGTATGACAAACAATGTAAGTCATAATTAATTCATGACATGAAAATAACAAAATCTGAGATAGTTTATAGTGTATTTAGGTGTAAATATATTAGAAATGTTTTGCCTTGATGTTATGCAAGAAAGGTTTGTTTTCCAAATTTAAGTTTGTGTTAAAATAATTGTGTTAAAAAGTTTTTACCGTAGCTGGCCTACATCTCCGTTCTAAGCATATATTGCATGTTCGATTCGATAACACACGCATGACACACAAATAAATGCAAGTATACCCTTGGAGAATTCTAATTTACCTTTGGTTCTGTAGTTATTATTTTATATTTTTGTTTTGTTTCGATTCGTTTGAGGGTGCATGAGTTGAGCATGTTCAAGCAAAATCGAGAAAATCCACCTGTGGTAGATAATTAATATTACGATCGTTGTTCACATACATTACGGGTACCAACTATTTGCTCTTGGGCTTGAACATCTGGCTCGCTTTCAAAATCATATTCCCTGCCTCCTCTCTAAACTTCCTCCTGAACACCTTATATAATGACCACGCCTACGAGCATAGAGAGGCGGTGCCAATAATTTATGTGTACAACGTTGAAATACCCACCAATCATTGGTTGTTATTGCAGTCAGCTGTTGGCAGTGCATGTGCGAAGCATGCACTGTGTTAATAAGTCATTGAACGTTAGACCACGCCTTCTATAACTCGGCCACGTACACGAGGCTGACACAACACCAAATAACAATGGAGGGGATGGAGAGAGAAGAGAAGAGAGAGAGGAGGGGACGGCATATGGCGAGAGAGAGGGAGAGAGAGATGTCAAGGAGGAGAGTGAGAGAGTGCGTGTGTGCGTGTAAAGAGAGAGAGAGAGGAGATAGAGGGAGAGCTACAGATAAGAAAGGAGACAGAGGGAGAATAGAGAGAGAGAAGAGGGGGGGAAGGAGAGAGAAATGGGAGAGCTCGAAATTAGGAAGGAGGAGAGCTAGAAATAAGATGTAGAGGGATAGAGGGAAGGAGAGAGATATGAGAGTCGAAATAAGGAGAACATACGGAGAGAGGGTGAGAGCTAGAAATAAGCGAGACTGAAAGCGAGTTTATATTTCATTTCATTTGGGCTTAGAGGAAATGCAGGGGTAGGTCAGATTTTTTCTTCTTCGACGGGGGGGGGGGGGGGGGGTAGAAGTGGGGAACCTCTGATATACTGTGATCTTATAAAAATCATGGGAGACAATCATGTAGGCCTACCCCCCCCCCAAAAAAAAACAAACAAACAAAAAAACAAAAACAAAAACAAAACAACACAACAAACAAACAACAAACAAGCAAAAAAACACAAAACAAAACTAAACAAACGATTAAAAAAAATAATAATTTGTGATCTTTAGCCTCTTCGGCCCACCTCATAAATATTGTGATATCACCACGATGATTACACATACGTTTAGATTATGGACGTTTATACTCCTTGAGAGGATCAAGGAGATTGAAATAATAACTTGGAAGTTGTTTGCATCTCATTAATACAGATAATGATTGCAATAACTCTCGTTTTGGCCATTACGTGAACCCTTCAAACTTTTGCGTCATATGTACGACCTGTTGTGAGTCAGTGGGTGGGCAAGGTGACCTCCTATTGCTTCTGTAGTAGGTCCATGGTATAACAAACATCATGCAAGAGACATTGGGATATCGTACGAAAGGATTTATGAACTGTGCTTGTAACAGAAGGGTATGCATAGCCTTGTGTGCGTTCCCTAACACACGCCAGGAGTGGTCGGCGACCAAAGGATAATACCAACGTAAGGTCGCCAGCCGGACATGACGTCATTATGACGTGTCTATTCCCAACTCGGTGACTTCTCTGCTTCATTCTTCTGAATGATAAAGAGAGATAGTTACTTCACAAGCAGTGTATAATGGTAATACATCATTCTGTTTTATATTTCTGTTTTATCAATATAAAAAAAATAGGTGGCGACCATATGGTAGGTGACGTTAGATCTATTCTAAAAAATACTGAAAGAGTGGTTTTGCGGAAAACGTTTTGTGAAGTCGAGTCTTGCAGTTTTTCTTGCGAAATGAGTCCACTTTGGCATGTTTGGTTATGATTGACAGCGCGCACGACAAAGCGGTCTTTAATCGGAAACAGCTGAATCGCGTTGTTCAGTTGCGGTCAACGCACTTCAGTCATCGCAACCAGGAGGCGGAGCTCCAAGCGGTAGCTAATCAGGGCGCCCAACAATCAAAATGCATTGTTCTCTAACAGTTAGCTCTGTAAGAACGAACTTGTAACTTAGACCTCTAACACTAACAGTTAGGTATTTCTACGTGCTAAGTTAGATTTACGAGCGAAGGTCGAAACTGCATTAAAATTGAACAAAACGACAGTCGCAGAGACAGACCACACCCAGCAAAGACACATTTTTTTTTTCATTGCATGCTTCAGGGATAATTGGGAAGAGACAATAATCGTAATATTACGTTAGTAACTTGTTGGTATCTTATCCATGAACAAACAAATTTCGTGTTGTTTCGTTAACACAAACGAAATATTCTGGGTAAAGACCGGTAAAAATGAAATACCTTTTGCGGCAGTGATGTTGCTTCGTCGGATTTCAGTCGGTTTATCACGATCAACATAGGCCGTCTGACTAGGGCCATGAGTTGGTGCTTTTCCAGCTGGCATGTTTAGTAATTGAAGTTTCAATAAATAATGGTATATTTGAAATATATACCAGGTTGCTACGGATTTTTATAGATTTTACGAACTCTATCCTTCCTTCGATACACAAAACTCACGCTCAAAATTCTCCGCAACTTGTATACAAAGTCTATTGGCCACTCGCTGAAACATATACAACATGTAGACTCTTTCACCAGCTGTTAAATGTAATTAGTTCCCTTTTAAGATGTGTAACATATTACATTTCCTGTTCCATTATTCTATGAACAGTGACGTTTCTGCTGTAGTGCATGGACGCACTCCAATTATTCTCGAAGCATCTTCAGCTCTGATATCCACTTTCTTTCATCTTTTATCATTTACCAGAAATATTTATTTTTAGAAATTTGCTGCAGTTGCAGCTGCAGTCAGGCTTGCAGTTCCAACTCATTTTAGTTTTCTCATGTATTTCTTTGTTTTTCCTTCTGCCAGATTCTGAAACTCTATTGGCCAATCATGTAAAACGCATGTATTTGTTTGTCGTTCTTTTATCTTTTCTTCTCTCATAACTCTTATGATCATCTTATTTCATCTTCCCATCAATACATATAGAGATAAATGATAGATAGATTGATGAATAGCAACAGATAGATAATGATATGATAAATATCATAATTCATCATAATCATAATTTATGGGGGATCCTCTGAAATGATCGGTGCATGCGGATCGTTATATGGATATCCAAACTCAGAATCTCCTCCCAGAGGTATAGAGCCTAATATATGGGCCATAATACCAAAACTAATACCATTTTTCTTCTGCATATTTTTTCCTCCTTATTTCTGATAGTCTTCTCCTCTATCATTTCTCAAGTAGTTTCTTTGTTTTGCAATTTCATCTTTTCTTCCATGTCTTTACTTCTTTGTTTTTTCTTCTTCATCTGCAGATAATTTTTCCGATTATAAACCCCTCCCAAAAAGTTTCGCAAGTGGACTTTGGGCCATGATAACTTTTCAGGTACGCTTTAGTTATTCCTGATATTCATACCATTGGAAAGATAATTTATTTCCCTTTTTATTGATATCCTATTTGTAATGATTTTGTCATGCTTCAATGCACAGAATATCAGAATATGGAGAAATGTAAAAAGTCAAATGTTGCAAAATGCATTCATTAAAGTGAAGTTCCGCCACTCGACTTTAGGCCGTGATAGCTTTTTTGGGTATTTTCTAATTTTTATTGAATTTTATACCATTGTCAAGTAAATTTATTCCTCTTTTTAATGACACCCCAATTGTAACGAGAGTGTTGTTCTTGCATGCACAGAACACCTGTATGTTAATTAGGATAAGTCAGAAGTTAAATGTTCCAAATTGAATGCCTATTGTCAGTATTACTGTCTGTTGCCAGCAATAACAAAGCATTTCGCTATTTTTCACTTTTTACTTTGCATTATATTCATGAGTTATGTGCATTGAAACATGATGTTACTATTGCAAATAGGGTATCAATAAAAAGAAGAATAAATGAAATTTTTAATGCTATGAAAATTGATAATGCTTGAAAACCCACATTAAAATGTATCAAGCTTCAAAGTAGTGTTACAGATATTTAAACTGAAAATTATCTTTCGCTTTACCATGTATTCAGGTGGTGTTCAGGGTTCTTGTGGACCCAAGCATGACATCACCATGACAAATAAGGTATCAATCAAAAGAGGAATAAATTAACTTGACAATGGTATAGAATTCAATAAAAATCAGAAAATATCCCCAAAGTTATCAGGACCTAAAGTCAAGTTGCGGAACTTCAATGTGATCAATAAAAGTGCATTTTACAACATTTGACTTTTTACTTTTTTCCATATTTTGATATTATGTGCATTGAAGCATGACAAAGTCATTACAAATATGATATCAATAAAAAGGGGAATAAATTATCTTTCCAATGGTATGAATATCAGGAATAACTAAAGCGTACCTGAAAAGTTATCATGGCCCAAAGTCCACTTGCGAAACTTTTTGGGAGGGGTTTATTTCCTTCGGCTTGTTTTGGCTCCTTCTTTCATCTTCTCTCCAACTGGCATTTCTGCCAGTTTAGTCAATGGGTTTTAACTGGTACCAGCCTTGATTCCAGTTGAAACTAATTAAAAATCCTATCGGTTTTGAGTCAGGCCTGGGTTTCTATAGATCCGTTAACTTTTTTGCCACTAGTATGTATTTCACTGTTTTCTTCCTTCATCTTATGTCGTTGTTTTTCTCCTTTTCATCTAGTTCCCTTTTCTAACCGTTACGTATTTTTTTAATTTTTTTTAAATTTATCTATCAATTTTTATTCTCAGCTTTTTCCATCTTCTCTTCCATAACTTCTGTTCTTCTGTTGTTTTCCCCCCGTCAGACTGAATAAAATACACTCACCAGTAAATTTTAATTGCCATTTGGTAACTTTGACTGCACTGTAAAAACAATAATTTGTTGAAATACTTAAAATAGAGGGAGATATTGCCTCAATATTTTAAAGTATTTGTATAGCTTTGTCAGTTTTAAGTAAGATTTAGGATGGGGGGCCCGTTGTCCGGACACTTAAGCAGATAAAAACATCATCTTTTGCTCTGGATTTTCTCAAAATTTGTGCAGTAATTAGCAAAAATATTTGTGAATATTTATGCATTGTTATATTGCCTGATATTACTTTCAATCGATTATAGAAATATTGATCACAAAGCTCCGAAAATTGCCTTCTTGTCCGGACAAACAGCCCGTCCGGACATACAACAACTGGGTATACTTGTTTTTATTTTGCAGTCATTTTACTCAAGTAAATTATGTTACATCAATTTAATTCAATTCAGTAAAAAAGAAGAAGAAAAAAAAATGGGTTAGGGGACTTTCTAAGCGCAAAGTCCATTGACATCATTTCAACCTATTTGTGTAAACGAAATATCAGACTACCTGTACTTAATAAGGTACTGACATTTATATTTATACTCGATCAATATTATTTATCCTAACAAATAAAACAGTGAGAACTTTTTCCGAAAACCCAGAAAAAAGAAGAATTTTCAGTTGAGTGGCTGTTTAATGTTGCTCTTTCTTTGCTGTAACAAAAAAATGAACTATTTTACACATCCCTATCCAATTATAAGCACAGTTATTTTAGAATATATAACATTTACTTGCTCTTAATGAATATTCATGTATTATGTAAATAAGGCGTCGATTGAAAAATATAAGTACGTTCAACTTAAGTAATAAATAACTAAATTTGCTTAAATGACGTTATTTCATTTAATCAAAGCAAATTATAATTACTTGAATTTTCTTAAATGTATAATTTATGGTACCTTAGAAATTGAGTAAGTTAATCGACAAGTGCCGGATCCAGGATTTCATGAGAGGGGCCCAGAATTGGAATTTAAGATTTTTGAACAGTCGACTTTGTTTAAAGTCACGAAGGCAGAGCACAAAAAGATACAAGAGTCAATTTTTTTAACGTTATATATACATCAATATAATTATCAGCCATATGCATGATATGGTTCAGTTGGTCACTCGGGTCAGTCATTAATCAAGATTTTTTTTAACCTTCCCCCTGTTCTTTTAAATGGGAGGGGGCGCCCGCCCGCCCGCCTCCCCCCCCCCCCCCCCCCGGGATCCGCGGCAGGGGGGGTCTGTTTCTTTTTGAGCCTCACAATTCCTTGATCGGATCCACGCATGCCAGTCTTTCCCCATACTGACCAATCAGAGCCTCATCTGAAGATCACCTGATCCATAAAAATGTCAGTTCCGATCGATGACATCTATACTAATAGTCCGGCATCCCAGAAGATTTATTCAAGCGAAAAGCGCCGGAACAACTGACCCCATAGGGGGTTGGGATGGACCCTGGGCCT
>CALNVZ010000174.1:70120834-70135066 GCA_940671915.1 Paracentrotus lividus
ACTCAATTGTGGTTGTGTATATCATCGGTTATAAACTCAAGAATAAAAGAAGCCCTAAAAATGATAGTTTGGGGAACACGTTTTGGTGGTGATAGTGTCAAGTGCACCTCCCTGGTACATTGTCTCATATAGTAACTTCCGGTAGTGACGTCACAAACTGCTTGTGAATTTTGGCAGAGGTATAGGCAGCTCAGATCTGTGCAGCCATCATATTTTGTGAGGCCCAGGGTCCATCCCAACCCCCTTGGGGTCAGTTCGCTCTCCGAAGCGCCTGTTCGCTTGAATAAAATACTTCATGGGATGCGGAATATAATATTTGCCTAGTATTTTGGTGACATTTCCTTAATATTAAACCTCCGCGAGTAAATCAACACGCTCCAAAGCGTCTCAGTATCAAAGACATAAATTCCCTCATAACGAAATACGAATTCGTATTTAAATAAACAGCAAATTGATCCGATTGTGGTTTTTCTTTGCAAAGCTTGATGAATGTTTCAGCGCTTATTTACTTAGCAAAATGTATATAGATGCATAATAACGTCATTTCATACTTTGTGAGTTTGTATACTCATATTTCTAACCATGTGGTTAAACGTGTATGTCCTGTATTATTTCATATCATTATTTATGTATAATTATGAGTACTTTATCTTTCACTTGAAGAAGTTAACGAGTCAATATTCAAAAACAGAAGGACTGAAATATTGCTTTTAGTTAAGGTTGTTAAGGTTTTCAAACGAACCAGATAATTTAATAATATACAAAAAATAATGAGAATCGCGCATTTACCATTTTTTTTTTTAAATATTAAAAGCATCTCCATAGAAACCAGATGACAGACAACGTGTTAATTACAAATAGTTTCACCTGGCATTTTGATTCTTAAGTTAATAACCCTTTAACCTAGAGCACTGCGTGAAAAGTGTCAGTTTAACTTACTAGCGCAAAACGTTATGGCTGTGTTTCAATTTCAGGTTTTTTTTTTCGATAAGAATTTGCTCCTAAAATTTTTTTGTGGCAGAAGCCGGACAGCACACATCCAATGGGTAATCCAACAACAGTTATGGGCATGTTTTCTATCACATATTTTTAATACTATCTTGACTATAAGCTAGCGTGCTTAAGAACAGCTGAGGCAGTTTGGTGGCGGTTTAGTAGAGTTAAACTGAGGGGCCGTCTCGGGGCGGTTTAGAACAGAGGCGGCGGAACGAATTTGAAAGTGGGGGGTCACGATGGAAAAGGGGCAATTTATCTGAAAAAGGGGCACTTGAGATCAGAGGCTTCAAAGAGAAAATTATTCAGCATAAAAAGGGGTGCGCAGAAAAATTTGCCTTAAAATTTGTGCTTTTAAAAATTGTAATGGCTTTGTATTTTATTAATGATAAAACAAACGAATGGCGAGTGCGAGCGCGAAGCCGAAAAATTGAGAAAATTATTCTTATAGACTCTATATAGTATCCGCGAGACGCGAAGCGCCGAGCTTAAATTCGTTTGCTGAAAATTTGAGTTAATCTATTGTGCATTATATAATTAATATCTGCAAGCGCGAAGCACAAGCCACACAATTTTTGAGTTCAAAATTGGAATTAATTGTGCATCATCTCCCTATTAAATATCCGCGAGCGCGAAGCGCGGTTGTATATCATGAGCCTTAATAAGCAGAGTTTATTGTGGCATTATAGAACCCGCTATTTACAATATCTCGAGCGCGAAGCGTGAGCGAAAATTTTGAGGCTAAATTGGAATTAATTGTGTCAATCATAGGCGCGCTAGACCCTAAATTAAGTAATCCCTCACCGCGCGAGCGCGAAAGCGGCGGCCGAAATTTTTGGTTTTAAAAGACATATGGAAGTAACAAGAGGTCACTTATTGTATGTAAGTGCCGCCTTTTTAGTAATAGAGTGCCCCTTTTTAAATATAAAAAATGGCATTTTATTGTAGCTAAGAATAAGGCACTTTTTAGTCATTAATAAGGGGCACTTTTTAGGATGGCTGAAAAGTGGGGGGTCAGCAGTGCCACCCCCCCGCGCCCCTGGTTCCTGCGCCTCTGGTTTAGAAGCTAAAGGGTTAAGGAGTTTAATTCATCGGGAAAAGTATTTTGCATTATAGATAATACCTTTTTTTTTGTTTTAACAATGACTCCGAATATGACCTCACTTTTTAACAGGTATCAACGTTGCTCACGGCTCGTATCACAAAGAGATAAATACCTCATAATATATATATAATTTGACTTTGAAATACAGCTCAAAATTTTTGCCGATTTCGATTTCCTTTGCAATAACTTCATAACAATTTTCAGTGCATCATCTACCATTACCGAATAGCAGATGTGTTGGATTGGCATATTAAGTCATTTCCAACGCTTGTATATTATTCCACAGCATAGCGTTAAGACAGTTTTATGATATCTTATTATTTCATATTCATTATTTATCGTATAATGCTTCCGTAATTTAAAATCTTCATTTGAGAAAAGTTAACGAGTCAAAGTATTAAACAGAAGGATCGAAAAATTGCTTATATTTTAAACTATATTATAAATGAGAGAATCATAATGAGAAGTCCAGAGCCGCGAGTAGATACTTATCTAGAAATATTGTTCGTAAGAGTCACCGTCGATCAGGTATCGTCAGCTGCTAATTGCTATTATCATTCTTCAGAATTGTCAAGATAATTAAAAAATTTTAAAGTTACAAATATAAAATAATTATTATATGATGGTGCAATTCTATGAAAATCTACCCGCATCTGCAGCAAGAGTTTTCACAGACAAATGAATTTAATCATAACTCTTCTCATGTTATTTTAATATTACGATTGTATATTTTAGTGCACGGTGCGATATTATTTATGTATATTACAATTCTATATTTCAATATGATATTTCCTTAGATTGCGATATATGTTTCAGAAATGTAAAGTGATATTGTGATACAATGCTGTATTATAGTGTCTTACAATCATTTGCCGATTTCATTTTAGTAAAACATCTTCATTACTCGATGTGCTAAATGTATTATGTGTTAAAATCTTATTTTACAGCCACCTATATTATTCACCATGAAGGGGCTTCTTATTCTAGCTTTGGCAATGACACTTCGTAAGTTGATTTTGCTGTTGTTGTTGTTTTTTGTCCTTTTGTTTGTTTGATTCTTTGTTCCTTTGTTCTTTTGTTTTGTTTTGTTTTGTGTTGCCCTCCATAATGACCGGCCAGGGTGGTGTTGCATAAAACTTTTTTTCTAACCCGAGTTTTCTCGGGTTAAAAAACTCAGCTTATGTAGACCTATTTCTTAGGTTATTCAACCTGAGTTTTAAAATGCCTTAAAAATCTTTTGCATTAATACTTTTGAAAACTCTGGTATGTTTTTATGCAATGGAAAAAACAGCAAAAAATCCAGAAAAATATTATAACCGGAGTTTTTGGACTTTAACCGGAGTTTTCAGATTTTAACCGGAAAAAACTCCGGTTAGAAGTTTTATGCAACAGGGTGCAGGTTGCGACTGGTTTGTGACTCCGTATCACATGCTAGAGTAGCGAAATTTCTTAGTTTCTTTTATAAAACATGGCCTATGGACAAAGGCAATCAATATTGAGTTGAAAAACACATTCTTGGCCCTGCCCGACAAAGCATTTCATAATATGCAGACTGCATTCTGACCATTGAGACATAGTTCAAAACAGATGTATGCTTTATTCGCCATTGACGCCTCGGGGAAATTAACTCTGAATAGTGGCGGTTCATATAGCAGGGTGTAAAAATGTGGGGGGGGGGGGCGATAGTGGCGCCGCCGATTTTATTATGTGATGTATGTAGGCCTACACTAAATGAGTGGTTTTCAAATGATAGGAGGCGGAGAGTCCCCTGCTCCCCGACTAGATCCGTCACTGATCTATTGAAAGAATTGACTTAATTTTTTATTTATTAAAAAAAAAATTTTTTGAGGACATTGGTCTATTGAGTAAAAAATAGCAGACCCAAATAAAAGAAAATATACAATATTTCTATCAGAGTTTTTATCAGAATAAGCAAATTAGTACTCGGAAATGAATTACGGCCTGTAATGAAAATGTCTTCGTGACTCCAGCTAGATAAACTGAGGGGCCGTCTCGGGCGGTTTAGAACAGAGGCGGCGGAACGAATTTGAAAGTGGGGGGTCACGATGGAAAAGGGGCAATTTATCTGAAAAAGGGGCACTTGAGATCAGAGGCTTAAAGAGAAAATTATTCAGATAAAAAGGGGTGCGCAGAAAAATTTGCCTTTAAATTTGTGCTTTTAAAAATTGTAATGGCTTTGTATTTTATTAATGATAAACAAACGGAATGCGAGTGCGAAGCGCGAGCCGAAAAAATTGAGAAAATTATTCCTTATAGACTCTATATAGTATCCGCGAGCGCGAAGCGCGAGCTTAAATTCGTTAGCTGAAAATTTGAGTTAATCTATTGTGCATTATATAAATTAATATCTGCAAGCGCGAAGCACAAGCCAACAATTTTGAGTTCAAAATTGGAATTAATTGTGCATCATATACCCTATTAAATATCCGCGAGCGCGAAGCGCGAGTTGAAAATCATGAGCTTAATAACAGAGTTTATTGTGCATTATAGACCCTATTTAACAATATCTGCGAGCGCGAAGCGTGAGCCGAAAATTTTGAGCTCAAAATTGGAATTAATTGTGCATCATAGGCCCTAGACCCTATTAAGTATCCGCGAGCGCGAAGCGCGAGCCGAAAATTTTGGTTTTAAAAGACATATGGAGTAACAAGAGGCACTTTTTTGTATTAAAGTGCCCCTTTTTAGTAATAAGAGTGCCCCTTTTTAATATAAAAATGGCATTTTATTAGCTAAGAAAAGGGGCACTTTTTAGTCATTAAAAGGGGCACTTTTAGGATGGATGAAAAAGTGGGGGGTCACAGTGCCCCCCCTGCCCCCCTGGTTCCGCCGCCTCTGGTTTAGAAGCTAAAGGGTTAAGGAGTTTAATTCAATCGGGGAAAGTATTTTGCATTATAGATAATCCTCTTTTTTTTTTTTAACAATGACTCCGAACCCTCACTTTTTACAGGTAATCAACGTGCTCAACGGCTCGTATCACAAAGAGATAAATACCTCATATATCAATAAATATAAATTTGACTTTGAATAAACAGCAAATTTTTCCGATTTCGATTTCCTTTGCAATACTTCATACAATTTTCAGTGCATCATTACCATTACCAATAGCAGATGTTTGGATGCATAATTAAGTCATTTCAAACCTTGTATATTTATTTCCACAGCAAGCGTTAAGACAGTTTATGATACTTATTATTTCATATCATTATTTATCGTATAATCCTTCGTAATTTATCTTCATTTGAAGAAAGTTAACGAGTCAAATATTCAAACAGAAGGACCGAAATAATTGCTTTTTAAACTATATATAATGAGAGAATCATAATGAGAAGCCAGAGCCGCGATAGATACATCTAGAAATATTGTCAGATCACCGATCAGGTACGTTCACTGCTAATTCTTTGATCATTCTTCGATTGTCAAATAATTAAAAAAATTAAGTTGCAAAAAAAAAATTATGCCTGGTGCAATTCTATGAAATAATCGCATCTGCAGCAGAGTTTTCACAGACAAATGAATTTAATCATAACTCTTCTCATGTTATTTTAATATTACGATTGTATATTTTAGTGCACGGTGCGATATGCAATGTTAGGAGGCTGGGCGCTTGGTAAGTTACCTGAATGGAATCTTTCTTAGCCTTCAAACTCAAGTTCAGGTAATCGTACCATTCTTTCATATTTTTGCTCATACCCGGACCCTCTTGTCTCATGCGGACTAATCGGTCTCTAACACCAGAACGCTATGAACGGGCGATCTCTGTGAGCCAAACGGTGAACCTATCCCCCATAACGTGCAGTGGAAAACTCGTGACCTTTAGGCACTGCCTTTCAATTCGACTTAAGGAGTGTCATTCATGCTATTTCACATACTGGAAGTAGCCGGATGTGGCACTCACGTGTCAAAGCTTTATTATAGATGAAAATGAAGGAAACCCCCCGGTCGACCACCTTCTTCTCTGCCGCTGACCATATCAATCATCACAATCTCATCACCCATATAAATACCGTTGCTAGATAATCTTATCGAACATTTCTATAATCGTTAACCACCAGTCTCTAACCTTGTTATATGATCACGTAATGTTGTACAAACTCCCGCTAAAACAAGCGCCTCCGCGAAGTAAAAACTCAAAACAAAATGGCCAATATATTAATATGTAGACGAATGCTTTGTATCTCGCAATTAACAGTTAGATTTCAGTGAGCTCTACAATGTCACTATCGACAAAAGGGGAATTGAGGAAGCATACCGCTAGCTCTATTACCTCAAGAGAGCGAATCGCGGTTATCTAGAGACACCCGTCTCCGTTACCAATCGGTCGTATGTTGACAGAGTCACCGAAAAGTATACCGGAGCTACAGACGAAAGAAAGAACAAGGGTGAGAGGTGCTAGATAGAAGCAGTAAAGCGTAAGACACTAAGTCAGACACGCCGTGTCAGAATAGAACGAGAGGCAACAGACGATTTCATGAGGGCGTCGACTACGAGAGAGGAAAGATAAATGTAGCAGCGTGGTAAAGCGGACACTTCCGTTTGAGGAGAAAAACTTTTGTGGACAACGAGACTGTTGATTGGTAAGTCACGATATGACTTATTAAAATACGGCAATAACATCTTACAGTATTTGCAGACGATGTATAAGGACCCCCTTAAGGTAGGGAAGTTCGCGTTGGAAGAGGGAGTGGTGGTGTGGCAGTGCTGATTGCCGTTGTGTGTCTGTGGTGTTGTGATGTGATTGCTACTCGCTACGCGGACTGTGTTTTCCGGGCAGGTTATGTCTGCCTGTGGTTGCGCGTCGGAGTGTTAGCGGTCGATCATGATTACAACTGGGTTGTAGTATCTTGATGTGTAGTTGGGGACGAAGGGATTGATTTACTACTGCGCTAAATGTATACTGATCGGTAGATTCTGACCCACAATACCAAATCGAGATTCGCTATCTCCTCATCTAATTCCCTCGGCACCAAACACCGTGCTATCCTCTATCAGGGCACATTTGCGACTCGTCGAACATGGGATTTCGCACCTGCTAACACTAACTCTTACGCCCTATTTCCTGGACGCGCCCATCCTAATCCCTTGTACTCAGCACAAACTTAGTCTGACCTGTAAGACTCGCGGAGCCCAACCAAATAGCGAGACTCTAATAAAGACCGCCTTGCTAGCTTCTTACTAATATCCCAACATTAGTCAATCTTCCAAGAAAGCCGCGAGGATTGCTGTGAGACCTTGGGCACGCTTTCTAAGACATATTAGCTAATTCTAACACAATCTTCACATCAAAACCCTCCGCAAATTTTGAAGCCGGAAACACGAGTCAAAAAACAGACCACCAGTTGGTCCTCTCCAACTCGACGTACGTCGCTACGCGAGTGTTAACGTCGCACTAATCATCGATCTCAGGGACGTAAAATTGTCCTAGGCAAATATTAACTCCTATCTTGTCGGTGCTATCGTATAAATCTTCGATAACGTTAATTTCCATTTAACACTCAAAAAGAAACTATAAAGCTACCAGCACGTGCCGCCTCAACCGCCCTAAACTAGCTCTCCGCCAGGCTCCCCCGAATCCTCATCGTTGTCCTTGTATGCTGCAGTAAGGTGTCTCGGAATGTCGCACCCTCACCTCGCTTATCCATTGTCCCTCAACAGTGACGCCGCTATCCTGAGTCATCTCGTACCGTCACAAAATGGCTGGTGGCATTTAGCGCGCGGCACAGGCACCATCGCGTCTAGAACCCTTGGTGCATAATTCAATTTCTCGTGAGCCCAAGTCCATCCCACCGTTTCCGATCCCTCCCTGACCCTCAGGGGGTCCAGTTGTTCTCGGCCCCGCCGCCTTCTGCTACAGCCCCATTCTTTGTAGCGATTAGATCTTCTGGGTTTCCTGCGCCCGGACTCGAATTCACTATTTAACCCGCTACTCGTACCCTTCTGATGCGACTAAATCTTAAATACTCCGGCCGGAGACAACGATACAGTCGCCCACCACAACCGCTTTGGCTACAGCAAATCGACTCCAACACGCTTCAACAGTTATACACACCACTGATCCATACACTATTCCCCTCCCACATACAGTCCACACTCCCTTTCAGATCCAGCATCCGAGATATTAAACTTTAGCTACAGCAAAATTTGACGCCAGATTATTGGATTATCTCTTAGCCAGACGCCCTACATGAGCCATAGTCTTCACAGAGAGCTTTATTTACTTATGCAATCGTTATTAGCCATCCTATAAAATCTAATGACCCGTCATCCTTCATCACCCCATTTCTGATGATATCCGTTATTCGTCTACCCTCACTAATTGTTACCTCTCATGTGGTAAATCGGCCACGCGCATGATTATATCTATGACTTTACCATGCTTCACCTATTAAACAATTCACTCTCACCGCACTAAACTGTACATATTGAAGTATCTGAGGTAAATGACTCTTCATCATTCTACTTGGATCTGCCGAAAGATCTCATCCACACGCCCAGTCCTCGCGCGCAGGCACCCACAATTAAATCTCAACAGATGCAGACAGCGAGCCACTCGAAGGTTACCACACACTCTCTCTGACTTCTATTCAGATTACAACGTATGGGTGTTCGCAAAGGTTATTACCAAACACAGTTTTCATTATCCATGCGAATTTCAACTCCGGTTAACTTAGACACTACACACAACAAATACCAACATGAAGAAATCGGCGACATGTTTACCCAAATTTCAGAAGTTGTTGTTATTTTCGTATTTTTTAATAGGAGTATTGAACTATTTCTGAGCCTTATGAATCCATAGAATACCGGCAGTGACCGACTGCACTAACTACGCTTGACGTTCGTAATCTATCAAATGAGTTACACTGGCATTGATTCTTAGTTAACCCTTAGCACCTAGAGACTGCGTGAAAAAGTGTCAGTTTACTTACTACGCGTGCAAAACGTTATGCTGTGTCTTATCAGAGTCAGGTTTTTTTTTTTTCGATAAGATTGTCTCCTAAACAAATCTTTTTTGTGCAGAAAGCGGACAGACACATCCAATGGGTAATCACAACAAGTATGGGCATAGTGTCATTTCACATATTTATAATTTATATACTACGTTGACTATAGCTAGCGCTCTAAGACAAGACTGGAGGCAGTTTGGGGCGGTTAGTGAGAAACTGAGGGGCGCGTCTGGGCGGTTTATGAACAGAGGCGGCGAAACGAATTTGAAAGTGGGGGGTCACGAGGGAAAGGGGCAATTTATCTTGAAAAAGGGCACTTGAGAATCAGAGGCTTAAAGAGAAAATTATTCAGATAAAAAGGGTGGCAGAACAATTTGCCTTTAAATTTGTGCTTTTAAAAATTGTAATGGCTTTGTATTTTTTAATGATAACAAACGGAATGCGAGTGCGAAGCGCGAGCCGAAAAAATTGAGAAATTATTCCTTATAGACTCTATAGTAGTATCGCGCGAGCGCGAAGCGCGAGCTAAATTCGTTAGCTGAAATTGAGTTAATCTATTGTGCATTATTAAATTAATATTGCAACGCGCGAAGCACAAGCCAACAATTTTGAGTTCAAAATTGGATTAATTTGTGTCATTCATATACCTTTCTATTATATATCTCGGAGCGCGAAGCGCGAGTTGAAATATCGAGACTAAATAACAGAGTTTATTGTGCATTATAGGACCTCTATTTAACAATTATCTGCGAGCGCGAAGCGTAAGAGCGAGAATTTTGAGCTCAAAATCAGGAATTATTGTGCAGTCATAGGCCCTAGAGCCTATAAGTATCCGCTGAGCGCGAAGCGGCGAGCCGAAAATTTTCTGGTTTTAAAAGACATATGCGATGTAACAAGGGCACTTTTTTGTATTAAAGTGCCCCTTTTTAGTAATAAGAGTGCCGTTCTTTTATATAAAAATTGGATTTTTATTAGCTAGAGAAAGGGGCACTTTTAGTCATTAAAAGGGGCACTTTTTAGGATGGATGAAAGTGGGGGTCACAGTGCCCCCCCTGGCCCCATGCTGTTCGCCGGCGCTCGTTTGAAGTAGGGTTAGGAGTGTAAAGCGTACACCCACAACGGGAGTTAGGGAGGAGTTTAATTCATTACATCGGGGGGCAAAGTCTTTTGCATTGTAAACTAGGATAATCCTCTTTTTGTTTTTTTACGAGTGACCCGAAGGCGCCTCGCTGTGGACTTCTTTTCTACCCGTACATCTGGGTGCAACAAAGAGGCTCATCGCATCGCTAATCACAAAAAGACAGCTGTAAAGTCACCTCGTCATTATAACTGGATGCCCACTTTACAATAAGTAAATTTGACGTGTACGAATATAACGAGCATGACACAATATTTTTTTCCCAGGATTGGTCAGATTTCACTCTTTGCAATTACTCGCAAATACAATTTTCAGTGCACAACTTCGTATCTACCATTAAGTGCTAAAATCAATGGCAGTTTGTGGATCGCTTAGATTATATACAGGGTTCCTCTCTTCTTTCAATACCTTTTCCTGTATTATTGTTTCTTAGTATTTTTTTCCTACAGTCACAAGCAGTTGAAGACAGCTTGAGTGAATCAGCTTACTGTGAAGATTCTATATGGTCATGTATTTTTTAATCAGTTATATAATCCTGCGGTAAGATATTTCGTCATTCCCATTGATAGACCAAGTTAACGCAGCACAGCTATCTTCAAACACGGAGGACCCGAAATAATCTGCTTTTTACGAACTATACACTCATACCAAGTGACGGAGATGAATTAGCATACGTTTGTAGAGGATTAGCCATCCAGCGCCGGGACCAGCGAGTAGATACATCTAGAATGATTGGTTTCAGTATCAGCCGACTGGGTGAAGGGTGACAGTGAGTGTCGTGTTGCTAGGACATCGTTCGGTCGAGAATGAAGTGAGTTCTGGTTATTATGAGGTCATTCCATTTTACGGTCGTATTTGGGTCGCAGGTTACATAGGCTATAGTCTGTTGAGGAGGCCGATAGCATGGATATCTAGACTGAGCCTACTCGGAAAGAAAGAAGACGATATGATGCGGTATGTGTGACGCGCGGAGCGTGTTGTATGTCATAGTCAATTAATCTATAACATAATCGCATGGTCTGGACATGCTCAGAGTTTTATCACAGACAATGAATTATGAACCCTCTATAACTCCTTCCTCTGTTATGTTTATTTGGTATATAATATGTGACGATCTGTAGGTATTTTTAGATGCACCGGATGCGGAATATTCATTATATAGTTATATTACATAGTATTCTTATTTTTCAGATAGAATATTTCCTTGGTAGGATTTGCGATAAATTAGTGTTTTCTAGAAGATGTAGAAGAATGATATTGTGATCCACTGAAATGCTTGTACTTTTGTGATCTCCTTAACATATTACTTTGCCGATATGTCTTTTGTTAGCGGAACAATTCACCTCGTTCTATGTGACTGTCGAGTTGCTGCTAAAGAGCCGTACTTATTGTCGTGTCGGTACATCTTAATTTAAGTCTGCCACTTATTAATTGAAATTGTGCATAGTTCTTTGTACTCATGAATGGAGGCTTCTTATTCATACAGCTCTTGGCCAATGTGAGCCCTAACTTTATTCGGCAGGAGTTGGATGGTGTTGGCCTGTTGGGTTGGTTTTTCTTTCTATTTGGTCCTCTTTTGTTTGTTTCTTGATTCTTTGTCGGTCGTCTGCTGTTGGTGTCTCTTGTTTGTTTTGTGTTTGTTTGTTGGGTGTGGTGGCCGTTTTGCCTTCCATTATATGATACCCGCTGGCTCAGGGTTGTGCTGACAGTAAATTTTTTTTCTAATCTGGTGGGGACCGCGGGGAGGTGTTGTCTCGGCGCGTTCGGAAAAAGAATCTCACAGTTATGTCGACACGTTTCTTGATGGGTTAGTGTCAAGTCCTCTGAGTGTTTAAGGTGAGATGTGGCCTTTTAGAAAGATCTCGGTTTGCGGAGTTATACTTTTTTGAAATCTGGTTATGCGATCCATTTTCTAGCTTATTGAAAAATCCTTACTCAGTTCATTATCTATTTATATATCTTCTTTATATAATATTATATATATATATATATATATTATAATATATATTGCGAAACCTGGAAGTTTTTTGGACTTTAACCGGAGTTTGTCAGATTTTAACCGGAAAAAACTCCGGTTAGAGTTTTTATGCAACAGGGTGCAGGTTGCGACTTGGTTTGTGACTCCGTATCACATGCTAGAGTTAGGCGAAATTTCTTAGTTTTCTTTTATAAACATGGCCTATGGACAAGGCAATCAATATGTGTGTTGAAAAACACATTATTGGCCTGCCCGACAAAGCATTTCATATATATATGCAGACTGCATTCTAACCATTTGAGACATAGTTTCAAAACAGATGTATGCTTTATTTCGCCATTGACGCCTCGGGGAATTTACTCTGAATAGTGGCGGTTCATATAGCAGGGTGTAAATTGGGTGGGGGGGGGGCGATTAGTGGCGCCGCCGGATTTTTTATGTGATGTATGTAGCCTACACTAATGAGTGGTTTTCAAATGATAGGAGGCGGGAGAGTCCCCTGCTCCCCGACTAGATCCGTCACTGAGATTTCTATTGAAGAATTGACTTAATTTTTTATTTATTAAAAAAAAATTTATTTTGAGGACATTGTCTATTGAGTAAAAAATAGCAGACCCAAATAAAAGAAAATATACAATATTTCTATTCAAGAGTTTTATTCAGAATTAAGCAAATTAAGTACTCGGAGAATGTGAATTACGGCTGTAATGAAATGTCTTCGTGACTCCAGCTAGAGATCGAGTTGTGAACTGAAAACTTGTCTTATATTAGCTACTTATATCAAATCAGCGGGTCGAGCATCAGCTCATACAAAGGATTGAAGCATTATACGAGGTTTCCTAAAAAAAGAGGACCGAAGTTTCAAAGGTCAGTTAATTCCCAAAGTAACGTGGTTTATTTGTGATTCGTTTACTAAATATTAAGTTACTCATCAGCTTAATTTGTTGAACATTGCTGACGTCCAAAGTGTAATGGGATCACAAGTTAGGGTCTTTTGAAGGCGATAGGTACATAAACCCGTTTTTTTTCCACTTGTGGTTTTTCGGGTATGAAACAAACCTTTCTTAAGTAATTGGGTGTCATTGGATCTCTTTCAGCAAGTTTCAATGAACATGTCATCTTCTTTGCTAAAAGTGGATTTCTCACTGGTAATGAGATGCGTTCTTAATTATAGAGTCCTGAGTCTCGGAGAGGTCACTGCGCACGGATCCTGAGTCTCCAGGAAGTCCCGAGAAAACCAAACAAATGTCAAACATGTTCAATATTTTTAGTAGACTTCTTTCAGACGCAAGCAAAGTCTCTGTGACGTCTCGGTGGTTGCCGCGACGTCCCCTAAATATGCACGAAAGTATACGTCCACGACTTCTCAGAACCTTTGTCGGAACTTGCTAGCGATTAAAGAAATCGATCGACAAGCAGGATGAACAATTTTTTTTCAGAGCTTTTGTCGATTATACCACAGCGAACGCCCCTGAAGTCTCAGAGACGTCCCCAGGAACGTCACCACGACTCCAGAGGCCCATAATAGTGAACCCATCTCATTGCCAGTGTCCCTTTGGAAAATGAGATGGAATTTCATTGAAACCTTGTGTGAAAAATACCCAAAACGATGAAACCAAAAACTAACAAAAATTATTGTTGTTTCGTACCCACAAAACAAAAAACTTGGAAAAAACGGTTTTTTGTAACCTATCCTTCAAGGACCCTAAACTCTGTGACCCATTAAATTTAGCGTCAGCAATATCTCAAATTAACTGATAGATTACTTATTATTCTAGAGTAACAAATCACAAGAATAACACCATATACTTTTGGAATGACTGACCTTTGAACTCGGTCCTCTTTTTTTAGGAACACACTGATAGCGCCGCTATATTAATTGTCCATTAACATGAACCGAATAAAATCCCTCTGTCAGAGCTGATGTTGTATTCGACGCCTGTGTAGGCTATATAGTGGTTCCCTGGTCAAGTTTGTTTAAACTTATTTCCTCCGATCATTGACATTTCTTACAAAGCACTTTCTTTACTAATCCGAGAATGTCGATCAGCGG
>CALNVZ010000174.1:70135091-70167069 GCA_940671915.1 Paracentrotus lividus
TGCATATTATTTATGTATATTTACAATTCTATATTTCAATATGATATTTCCTTAGATTGCGATATGTTCAGAAATGTAAAGTGATATTGTGATACAATGCTGTATTATAGTGTCTTACAATCATTTGCCGATTTCATTTAGTAAAACATCTTCATTACTCGATGTGCTAAATGTATTATGTGTTAAATCTTATTTTACAGCACCTATATTATTCACCATGAGGGCTTCTTATTCTAGCTTTGGCAATGACACTTCGTAAGTTGATTTTGGCTGTTGTTGTTGTTTTTTGTCCTTTTGTTGTTGATTCTTGTCCTTTGTTCTTTTGTTTTGTTTGTTTTGTGTTGCCCTCCATATGACCGGCCAGGGTGGTGTTGCATAAAACTTTTTTCTAACCCGAGTTTTCTCGGGTTAAAAAACTCAGCTTATGTAGACCTATTTCTTAGGTTATTCAACCTGAGTTTTAAAATGCTTAAAATCTTTTGCATTAATACTTTTGAAAACTCTGGTATGTTTTTATGCAATGGAAAAACAGCAAAAAATCAGAAAAATATTATAACCGGATTTTTGGACTTTAAACCGGAGTTTTCAGATTTTAACCGGAAAAAACTCCGGTTAGAAGTTTTATGCAACAGGGTGCAGGTTGCGACTGGTTTGTGACTCCGTATCACATGCTAGAGTAGCGAAATTTCTTAGTTTCTTTATAAAACATGGCCTATGGACAAGGCAATCAATATTGAGTTGAAAAACACATTCTTGGCCCTGCCCGACAAAGCATTTCATAATATGCAGACTGATTCTGACCATTGAGACATAGTTCAAAACAGATGTATGCTTTATTCGCCATTGACGCCTCGGGGAAATTAACTCTGAATAGTGGCGGTTCATATAGCAGGGTGTAAAAATGTGGGGGGGGGGGGCGATAGTGGCGCCGCCGATTTTATATGTGATGTATGTAGCCTACACTAAATGAGTGGTTTTCAAATGATAGGAGGCGGAGAGTCCCCTGCTCCCCGACTAGATCCGTCACTGATCTATTGAAGAATTGACTTAATTTTTTATTTATTAAAAAAAAAATTTTTTGAGGACATTGGTCTATTGAGTAAAAAATAGCAGACCCAAATAAAAGAAATTACAATATTTCTATCAGAGTTTTTATCAGAATAAGCAAATTAGTACTCGGAAATGAATTACGGCTGTAATGAAAATGTCTTCGTGACTCCAGCTAGAGAATCGAGTTGTGAACTGAAACTTGTCTTATATTAGCTACTTATATCAATAATCGGGTCGAGCATCAGCTCATACAAGGATTGAAGCATTATACAGTGTGTTTCCTAAAAAAAGAGGACCGAAGTTCAAAGGTCAGTCATTCCAAAAGTATATGGTTTATTCTTGTGATTCGTTTACTAAAATATTAAGTTACTCATCAGCTTAATTTGAGACATTGCTGACGTCCAAAGTGTAATGGGTCACAGAGTTAGGGTCTTTTGAAGGCGATAGGTACAAACCCGTTTTTTTCCAAGTTTGTGGTTTTTCGGGTATGAAACAAACCTTTCTTAAGTAATTGGTGTCATTGATCTCTTTCAGCAAGTTTCAATGAAATGTCATCTTCTTTGCTAAAGTGGATTTCTCACTGGTAATGAGATGCGTTCTTAATTATGAGTCTCTGGAGTCTCGGAGAGGTCACTGCGACGGATCCTGAGTCTCCAGGAAGTCGCGAGAAAACCACAAATGTCAAACATGTTCAATATTTTAGTAGACTTCTTTCAGACGCAAGCAAGTCTCTGTGACGTCTCGGTGGGTTGCCGCGACGTCCCCTAAATATGCACGAAAGTATCCACGACTTCTCAGAAACTTTGTCGGAACTTGCTAGCGATTAAAAGAAATCGAACAGGATTGACAATTTTTTCAGACTTTTGTTCGATTTACACCACGACGCCCTGAAGTCTCAGGAGACGTCACCACGACGTCACCACGACTCCAGAGGCCCATAATAGTGAACCCATCTCATTGCCAGTGGTCCTTTGGAAAATGAGATTGAATTTCATTGAAACCTTGTGTGAAAAATACCCCAAAACGATGAAACCAAAAACTAACAAAAATTTTGTTTCGTACCCAAAACAAAAAACTTGGAAAAAACGGGTTTTGTACCTATTACCTTCAAAGGACCCTAACTCTGTGACCCATTACAATTTAGACGTCAGCAATATCTCAAATTAAGCTGATGAGTTACTTATTATTCTGTAGTAACAAATCACAGAATAACCATATACTTTTGGAATGACTGACCTTTGAACTTCGGTCCTCTTTTTTAGGAACACACTGTAGAGGCCGCTATATTAATTGTCCATTAACGATTGAACCGAATAAAACCTCTGTCAGAGCTGATGTTGTATTCGCGCCTGTGTAGGCTATATAGTTTTCCCGGTCAAGTTTAAACTATCTCCGATCAATTTGACATTTCTTACAAGCACTTTCATCGAAATGTGATCGCGATTAAAAATCTAAACGTTGATTCAAGTGACCGATAGCTCCGCTCCTTGAGGTATCGTTTAAATTGAATGACATAAACGAATCGATTGCAAAGAGTTTGAATTGACCGGGAAAACTTATAGTTTTATCATTGCACGTGAATTGTGTATCAAGATGGAAATTAAATCAAAGTGAATGGAAATTGAATAAAGATACCAGAGTTTGACACCAAATATCATGCTGTTTGTTTTGGCAGAGTTGGCAACGAGTTTTGAGTGTTTCCAGTGCTCAAACGATGTGACAGTAATGAAGATAGATCCTACTGTTTGACCAATGTGGAGAGCGACCCGGATGTACAAATAGAAACCTGTGCAGATGGTGTGACAGTTGTTACGTGAGCTTTTTAAATTTAGAAAAATTATTATTATTATTATTATAATAACTGGTTCTTATTATAGCGCATAATCAATTAAACTGCTCTAATATTACACTCCACAACAAAAAAACAAAAAAAAAAATATTATATAGAAATATATATTATTGGGTTTCAAAACAAGGTTTAACGTTAGAGTTTTAAAACAAGGTCATGTCTGAGTTTGCACTCAAACATGATTTAAAAAAAAAAAGAAAAGAAAATAAATTATATAGGTTTTCCCGGTCAATCTGAAACTCTTTGAAATCAAATTACAGATTTTTAATCTCGATCACTTTATATTACGGACTAAATTGATTTAAGGAATCGTAAAATTGAACACAAATAGTTTGAACTTGATGGCGAAAACCTATAATATGATGATAATAAAAGTACAATTATATAGTGAAAATTGAAAAAAAGAAGAAAAAAAAGAAAGAAAAAAAAAAAATATATATATATATATATATATAATATATATATATATATATATATATATATATGTATATAAGGTGTAAGCCTGTCCTGCTCCCCCCCCCCCTCAAACTCAGTTGGTCAACCATACACGTATGTTCGTTCCGATTTCTCAGGAAAAGGGGTATAAATTTAAGTGGCTCAGGTAGGCGGGGGAAACAATCACAAAAAATCATAGGCCTACAGGGTCTTTTAGCATTTCCCGACTTTTTATAACTATAAGGGTATTTTTCAAATCTGTTATTAAAAAAAAATCATGAAATAAGGTCCCAAAAATGGTCCCATAACCTGTGAAAAGAGGGCCTGACACATTGCTGTACTCCCCTCCAAAAGACCTGTTATAATGGGTCACAATTTTGATGCAGCTTCCGCGTTCCACAAAAACCAACTATTTTAAATAGTAGGGTAAAAACTTATTTAAAACCAAACGCGTTCCCGTTGCCCAAAAACAGTGATAGGGTATCTCTAAAATCCGGAAAACCCGGCATAAAAAATAGGTGCTATTACTTAAACAAGGGACTTTTACAAGCCTTAACCTTCCCTACAATAAAATTAACTAAAGAAGCCCAATTAGATTCATTAATTAGGTGATAAGATAAAAATATATATATATTAATATTGCTATTCTTTATAATATTAATAGTATATATTAAATTTATATCTAATTTTTAACTCTCTGTTATATAATCTTTCCTAATTTATTCATCAAATTGAAGTTCAATTAACCCCCACAAATAAGTAAATTGTGTTACATACCAGCCCTACCATCATTATTATAGGTTCCAAAACCAATCAAGCCCTCAAACTATTTTTGAAGTGAAATTTTCACCTGCCCACTACCAGCCGCTAAGGGTCGGGTGGTTGTGTTCAATTTACGGGATTCCTTAAATCAATTAGTCCGTAAGTATAATGATCGAGAGTTAAAAACACCATTGAACGGATTAATTGGATTTTTCAATTTCATCCGAAATGTGATCGCGATTAAAAATCTAAACGTTGATTCAAGTGACCGATAGCTCCGCTCCTTGAGGTATCGTTTAAATTGAATGAACATAAACGAAATCGATTGCAAAGAGTTTTGAATTGACCGGGAAAACTTATAGTTTTATACATTGCACGTGAATTGTGTATCAAGAATGGAAATTAAATCAAAGTGAATGGAAATTGAATAAAGATACCAGAGTTTGACACCAAAATATCATGCTGTTTGTTTTTGGCAGAGTTGGCAACGAGTTTTGAGTGTTTCCAGTGCTCAAACGATGTGAACAGTAATGAAGATAGATCCTACTGTTTGACCAATGTGGAGAGCGACCCGGATGTACAAATAGAAACCTGTGCAGATGGTGTGACCAGTTGTTACGTGAGCTTTTTTAAATTTTAGAAAAATTATTATTATTATTATTATAATAACTGGTTCTTATATAGCGCATAATCAATTAAAACTGCTCTAATATTACACTCCAACAACAAAAAAACAAAAAAAAAAATATTATATAGAAATATATATTTATTGGGTTTCAAAACAAGGTTTAACGTTAGAGTTTTAAAACAAGGTCATGTCTGAGTTTGCAACTCAAACATGATTTAAAAAAAAAAAAGAAAGAAAATAAATTATATAGGTTTTCCCGGTCAATCTGAAACTCTTTGAAATCAAATTACAGATTTTTAATCTCGATCACCTTAATATTACGGACTAAATTGATTTAAGGGAAATCGTAAAATTGAACACAAATAGTTTGAACTTGATGGCGAAAACCTATAATATGATGATAATAAAGTACAATTATATAGTGAAAAATTGAAAAAAAAAGAAGAAAAAAAGAAGAAAAAAAAAAAAAATATATTATTTATATATATATATATATATATATATATATAGTATATATATATGTATAAGGGTAGCCTGTCCTGCTCCCCCCCCCCCTCAAACTCAGTTTGTCAACCATACACGTATGTTCGTTCCGATTTCTCAGGAAAAGGGTATAAATTTAAGTGGCTCAGGTAGGCGGGGAAAATCACAAAAATTCATAGGCCTACAGGGTCTTTTTAGCATTTCCGCGAACTTTTATAACTATAAGGGTATTTTTCAAATCTGTTATTAAAAAAAAATCATGAAATAAGGTCCCAAAAATGGTCCCATAAACCTGTGAAAAGAGGGTAATTTGCTGACTCCCCTCCAAAAGCCTGTTATAATGGGTCACAATTTTGATGCAGCTTCCCTTCCAAAAAACCTTTAATAGAGGGGTAAACATTACACGGTTTCCCCCTCCAAAAACCAGTGATAGGGGGTATCTCTAAAATCCGGAACGAGCATACGTGTATTCTTAAAGGGATTAAGTAACTTTCAAAAACAAGAGCAATTAGATCAAGGTGAGTAAAATTATTTGCTCTAATAGTAAAACAAACTACTGAAAATTTCAGATCAAATGGAAGTCATTTTACTACCACAAAACAGTGTAACAGCCAAACGCGAGTGAATTTTCAACCCCTTTTGCAGCAAACCCTCCAGGCCCGCTAGGGCGGGGGGGGGGGAACATGACAGGAAGTGGGGTGTCTTGAAAAGCACATGGCATTCGTTTTCCACCACGAGATGGTTTACTAAATTTGAGTATGAAATCATTGATATCTCGAAAGTAAAGCAAGCAATTAACTTGTAATTTTGAAGAGATACCAGACTGACCTATAAGTTTATAATTATGTTGACAAATGAGCTAATCAAGAAATTGTGATTTGAATATCATTCAATGTTCTACGCATCCCTTTAAATTCTGGATCGCCACTGTAGCGGCGGGTGCAGTTAGGGTGCTATCTCACTTCGCGAAAGACGTCTCCGCGACAGAAATAGAAATTTCGTCTCCGCGACGGATAAAATAGTAATAGAGACGTCTCCGCGACAATTTATTTTAAAAAATCTGTCTCTGAAATTCAGGAGACGTCTCGGAGACGTCTACTAATACTATATTTATCCGTCGCGGAGACGAAATTTCTATTCTGTCGGGGAGCGTCTCCGCAAAGTGAGATAGCACCCTTAGTAAATAGGGGGGCGTTTCACGAAACCATGGACAAGTTAGTCATATCTTTATCCACCAACCACGTAGTTAGCTCCAATCTTATAAGTCGGTTTACACAAAGCTCTTCCAAGCTCGACAATTTGTAATATCGATATTATCGGGGATGATGTCATCGAGCAATTAGCCTGTACGGTTTCGTTGATATTTAGACATTGTAGTTTAGCAAAATTTTCAATATTATCGAAATTGAAGTGATAAAATCGGTCAATAACAGAATGAAAGCTCAATAAAATTATGTATAATTTATATAATATGAATTAAACGCACAATGTTTCTTACTGCATATATTTACAAGGTGTCAATCATGAAATTAATAAGACCACGTCAGAACATGAGATGGGTACCCGGATGCGCTAATTTCATAGTTTCTTAAATCAGACTATAAAAAGTACGCTAGCTAAAAATGGAGCTAGATTGAGGTTTTTCCTAAATTTTCTGTTTGCTCACAAAAAGAAATTAACAGTGCATTGTAATTTAAAAGAAATCTATTCAAAATTACTAATTTTGGGACTAATGATCGATTTTAACTACCACCGTAGTCTCTGCGGGTCTCTTTATTATAGCTTTATGGTAAGCTGAATAAAGTTTTGCAATTTATTCAATATTATTTCTTGATTGGATATATTACGAGATATTATTTCTTTATTGGATATAAAAATCACTTAATTGTTAACAACCATTTATTTTCTAGATATTAGACCAAAATCCTGAGGTTGCCACATTTTGTATGAACAAAATGAGAAAATCTAGATTGTCGAAGCAAATGCAATTCGTCCGAACCGATCGCTTGCCGTAAATTGCGTTTGATTGACGTATCAGCGCTCTCCAAAAGATATGACATGTCCGGAGCTGTCATAAGTATTTAGTCAGCTTGTTGTCCACGATCTGTCAAGAGGGCGCTTCGTGGAACCCGCTTGTGGACAAGTTGTTCACTATCTCCGATTTAGTCAAGAAGTTAGACTTATGCCTTATGACGGTTTCGTGAAACGCCCCCCAGGTCGTCACCCATTATCTTCCATGATTGCCCGACAGGGCAATTACTAATCTATCGATACTTGATTCAAGAAAAAATATTGTAGCTCATTCTTTAAACACTCCTGTACGCTCCATAATAGTGTCCAAATTAAAGGTGAACAGAAATTCTTTGAATACCTCGTTACTAGGTTCCCATAAATTATAGTGTAACAGTCTACTACAGTGGTATCTCACTTCGCGGAGACGTCTCGCGACTCGGATACTCGAAGACGGTTTTCCATTATTTTTTCTGTCACGGAGACGTCTCAGAGACGTTTTTGAGACACCTTCGCGACACATGAGCCGTCGTGGAATCTCATGAAACGTCGCGGGTACTAAGGAGACGTGTTTGAGACGTCTTCACGACTCATGAGACGTCGCGGAGTCTCGGGAGAACGTCTCAAACCCGTTCCAAAGTAGTCTCAAATCCGTCTCATGGCAAGTGAGATACCATCATTAGGTTGAAATTTCGAATGAAGTCGATTGCATGAACTTGCCGAACCAACAAATACAATAGTGGATGACAGCCCCATGCTTTGGGCATTTTTTGTTTCTCTCGCTCTATAGCTTGAAGACTATACAGGCTTTGACCGTGTCAGCGGCGAGATCCGAACAGTCGGCGCATCCCGTGGGTGCGTTACGGAGCTCCTTGAGTGTGATTCCGGTAGTTTGGTGAACGATGACCTCATCATGTATGTTATGTTGCAACGACGACAAGTGCAACGAGGCTCACCTTGTTCCGTTTCCATAGAAGCATTGATCAATGATCATCGTGTATGCCTGGTCAATATAATCACATCGAAGTTAACATGTAATAATGTTTGTTTAATGTCGAAGTACAAGTCAATTTATTCATTGTTTCCATGATTGATCAATCGATCGTATATCTTGAAGTTAAAAAGATTGTTGGCCTAGGCCCTATAGTAACATAAATAAGACTATAAAGAAAATTGTATAGCAATATAGTTTTCTCTATGGTTGATTTGACAGTCCTTTCATTAATATTATTTTCAAATAAGCCTTTCAATCCTTAACTCCTCGACATTGTACAATATAAAATAGAATGCCAACATCAAGCATGCTGTCAAAATGAAACTTACTTTTTAAATTCAATGTTTACTAAATTTTATATAAATTGGTTTGAAGTCCACAATAAGCCTATTATGGCATGCCATATAAAGCTAGGTACAAATTTGCTATATTCGAAATATAATTTGGGGATGGATTCAGTAATCATATTTAGCATTCATATTTATCAAAAAGATTGTCAGCCTTGAGGCGGCTTTTAGAAATTGGCTGTTTTCCCCAACATGAATTATCATTAGCATGTCGTTATTTTTATTGTCACACGTAAATGTATTCATGAACTTTAAACAAATAAATCAGTGTTAACTTTATGAAAATAGACAGAAAAAGCAGTGATCATTGGAGTCTATTTTACGTTTATTTGATGTATTTAGTTATTTGATATATAAATACTTATAGGTTGGTTAAGGGGAAAGATTGGATGTTTCAACAAAATGAAACAAAAAATGAAATGCATATTCATTTCATTTTATCGAGATTTATTTTGTCAATTTTTTTTTGTCTTGCGAGGGGTTGATATTAACTTTGTTGTGCCCATCTCCCTTGACAAAATCAGAATTTTTTAGCCTGATGTCTAAATTTTGAATTTTAAAGCCTATTTTTTTCCCCGAGGAATCATCGAGGTGCTACCTCTGTATTCGGTAAATTGCCACTTTAGTCTCATTCCTAATTCCATTTAGTCTACAGCCATTTCATCTAATAAACTTTTGATCTATTTGTCACTTCGCCTTTTTACCACTTTGTCTAATTCCCATTTCGTCTAAGGTCAACTTGGTCTAACACCACTTGGTCAATTCATGTCATAAGCTGGTAAAAGATTAGACGAAAATGCAATTAGACAATTTGGCTATTAGATATATTGGCAATTAAACCAATTAATCACTAGACCAAGTGAGAGTTAGACCAAATTAATAGTAGACCAAAATGACCAATAGACCAATCAGATAAATGGACCAACTTGATATAAACACACTCACCTTGCTGGGTTGACAAAGGGAATGGGGGGGGGGGGATTTCCCTAAAATTTCATATTCCAATTCAAAACATGAGGTGAAGATTCAAATTACAACTGATATTTTTCTCAATAATAATACGCAAAATTTCAATTCGCAATTGAAGTCGAAATATGTCTGCTCGCTGAATTACACAAAATAATATCAACTGTCATGATGCAGCTTCTACTTCTATGTCAAGAGAGACTGGTTAAACGGATCTTCAGTAGACTGACTATACAAACAAAGTACATGAAGACATATCTCTAATATATATGTATTTCTAATCTTCTCCTTTTTATTGGAATTTAGTGTGCACATAAAATTTACAATTCAGATGGGATATATACTAAGCTCCTATTAAATAATATACAAGTCCAGCAACAAATTAAGTTGAGTTTTAGTAAAAAGCAGATCAATGAGAGAAATATATCAGCTAAGGTTTGATCAAAAGTCGTCAATGAAAATCAGAGTTGTGAAATTTAAAGTTTAAAATTTTGTCAAGTCACTTGCTCGTATAACATGTTGTGTAACAGAAATTCCATGAATACCCCATTATCTTGATCAATGAATAGATTTACCTCATAGATACATGCTGAAGAGCATGATAATGTATCAAATACACAAGAAATAACTTTTTTTTGGATACACTATACAATCTAAGAAATAATATTGGCCTGATATTAATTAACCTTTCTCCTTGAATATATACAGTGTGTCCCACAAAAAATGCTAATGGTACTTTAGATGGGTATAATATTAAAATTACAATATCATATTAATTATAACTCTACACGAGTAAAATACTACTCATTTCCTGCAAATGGATCTAATTTTATGTGATATGGTCCAATAATTACAAAGATATGAGCAATTTTTCATCACACATCAGGAAACCTCTCCCTCCAAGTTTGTATTCAGTAGTACCGGGTATATCAAATAAAAGAAACCCAAGTTTGATCATTAATAATTTGAAAAATATTTCAGTAGTGATTATGAGGTTTATATCACTGTAAATTGCAACTCATTACCATTCTAATGATATGTCTTTCAGCCAACCAATACCACGCATCGCTGAACCCCATTGTTCTGAAAAAGTCTTGCAAAATTGTGAGTGTTCACTTTCGTGCTCCTTGAGATGCGTTATTTAAAATACTAAGAGGAATCCCAACTTTGATCATCAATGAGCGTGAAAGTGAAGCACTCACAATTTTGAAAGACCTTTTCAGAACAATGAGGTTCAGCGATGCGTAATATTGGTGAGCTGGAGGACATATCATTAGAATGTTAATGAGTTGCACTTTACAGTGATATAAATTTCATAAATACTACTAAAATATTTTTCGAATTATTAATGATCAAACTTAGATTTTTTTTAATTCGATATACCTGGTACTACTGAATACAAACTTGGAGGGAGAGGTTTCCTGATGTGTGATGAAAAAATGCTCATATCTTTGTGATTATTGGACCATATCACATTAAATTTCATCCAGTTGCAGAAAACGAATGGTACTTTACGGGTGTAGAGTTATAAACAATATAGTTTTGTAATTTTAATATTATACCCATCTAAAGTGCCATTAGCATTTTTTGTGGGACACACTGTATATGGGTCCAAGGTACATAGAGTCTATGAACAAGATTTAAAACCAAAGCTGGCAATTGGCCAGGGAGAGGGGGAAATATAATTTCTTCCATTTCTTTTATCTTCAACTTGGTCATTTTATATTATATTTACAAGATAATATATTATTTAACTTTTACAACTACATCAAGCTGTATATGATTCTGGATACTATTCTAAAAGTAAATGTAGATTATGAACTAATAGTAGAGCTCTCAAAGTTTCAAGGGGACTTCAACCCAAGGAGAGAATCAATCTTATAGGAAAGAGTAATCTGAGAGAACCAATTAAGAAAGGAAAGTTTAATAAAAATCATTTAAAAGATAAGAGAGTAAAGGAAGTTTGAAAAGTTTCATTGTACTTTATATGAGGATCCTCAAACTGGCAACATTGCTTAAAAATGGCTGATTTTGTGGAAAACTCTCCATTTATTTTGTAGAAAAGTTTTCAGATTTTCCCTATTATCTTTCAAAGTATATCCTCCTGAGTTTGTCGCATGGAATTATATTTCAGGCACCATATATATGTGAAAGACAGAAGGAGATAAATAGAAATATGAACAAGTTGAATCCTCGACCGTGCACAGTCGAAATATATGCCTCCACCATTGCCAGATCAGAAATATATGACATATTCATCTATTTATTTTCCTTTATACAAAGACATCTTTGACCTTGCGACCCCAAACCTCTTTCACCTTTGACCTGTGTAGGCCTACTCTATAATCTAATCAGACCTCCTTCCTATGGCGATACATACTACCCTTTAGTTTACATTTCAATTGGCTCTTGAGATATCTCGATAATGAACTCAATACATGAAATTTCACATTTTAACCTCTATGACCCTTGACATTTGACCTACATAACCCATAATATAATCAGACCATCTTCATATGGTGATACATACTACACTTAAGTTTGAAGCTCATACATCAACTGGTTCTCTAGATATCATGATAACAAACTCAACACATGGAATTTCACATTTTAACCCATATGACCCATGACCTTTGACCTACATACCCCAAAATCTAATCAGATCATCTTGGTGATACATACTATCCCTATAAAGTTTAAAGCTCACATCTCAACTGGTTCTTAAGATATTGCGATAACAAACCAAATACATGGAATTTCACTATTTGACCTCTGACCTACATACTCCAAAATCTAATCAGATCATCTTTCTATGGTGATACATACTACCCCTAAGTTTGAAGCTCATATCTCAACTAGTTCTTAAGATATTGCGATAACGAACCAAATATATGGGATTTCACCATTTGACCTCTGTGACCTTTGACCTACATACTCTTAAGTCTAATCAGATCATCTTCCTATGGTGATACATACTATCCTAAAGTTTGAAGTTGATATCTCAAGTGGTTCTTAAGATATCGCAATAACGAGCAAACAGGACGGACGGACGGACGGACAACCCGAAAACATGATGCTACCGGCACCAATTTAGGTGGCGGAGGCATAAAAACAGATGGGAATATATGAAACCTGTTTCAAAATAATCCATAAAATTGACCATTCTGAAAGAATTTGCCAATTTGAAGATACCAGAGAAAGTTCAACAAAGAATTTTCAAACTCCCATAACTCCATCATTTTATAAGTGATATTGATAAAACTTTTTTTTATATTGCTCCTCTCATTTTACTCTTTCCTAAAGATTGATCCTTTCCCCGTTTGCTTGGATTGGATTCCATTTTAATGATAAGGTTCATACCCTTCAAACAGTTTTCATATTTACAGTGGGGGCAGCTTCGAGTTGGTCAAATAACCACAGCTGGAACGAGCCACACAAAAAAAAGAGAACACTAGAACCATACATACAGTATATAATATATTTCCAAAATGCAATCACTATTAAAAAATTTTAAAAAGAAGTCCATAATTGGTGTAAATTGTTCACAAATTAAACAAGTGGATTAGTAAATTACGCGGTGCGCAATATATGTCCCCGCCGATAATGTAAAATTCCCATTATGTCGCATCAGTGCTATCACATAAGGCAATCGGAATCAAAATCGGGTAAAAATGGTGAAGGAGTAGCATTTTGTAGCCAATGTAGATATAGGTCAAAAATCAGGGTCAAGGGTCAAAGTCAAAGGGTCAAAATTCTGTGAAGAAGTTTTGTAGTCCTCACCTAGTGCTATCAAATAGCAAACAGAATCAAAATCGGATGAAAATTGGTGAAGGAGTAGCATTTTGTAGCCAATGTACAATATAATAAAAGAAGGTTAAGGTCAAAGGGGTCAAAAGTCAAAATTCCGTGAAGAAGTTTGGTAGTCCTCACCTAGTGCTATCACATAAAGCAAACGGAATCGAACTGGTGAAAAATGGCAAAGGAGTAGCATTTTGAAGCCAATGTACAATATAGGTCAAAGGTAAAAGGTCAAAAGTCAAAATTCCGTGACGAAGTTTTGTAGTCCTCACCTAGTGCTATCACATAAAGCAAACGAAATCGAAATCGGATGAAAAATGGCGAAGGAGTAGCATTTTGTAGCCAATTAACAATAAAGGTCAAAAATCAGGGTCAAAGGTGAAAGGTCAAAATTCTGTGAAGAAGTTTGGTAGCCATCACCTAGTGCTATCGCATAAAGCAAACGGAACGAAATCGGATGAAAAATGGTGAAGGAGTAGCATTTTGTAGCCAATGTACAATATAAATAAAAATCAAGCTCAAAGGTCAAAGGGGTCAAAAGTCAAAATTCCGTGAAGAAGTTTTGTAGTCCTCACCTAGTGCTATCACATAAAGCAAACGGAATCGAAATCGGATGAAAAATAGCGAAGGAGTAGCATTTTGTAGCCAATTAACAATATAGGTCAAAAATCAAGGTCAAAGGTCAAAGGGGTCATAAGTCAAAATTCCGTGAAGTAGTTTTGTAGTCCTCACCTAGTGCTATCAGATAAAGCAAACAGAATCGAAATCGGATGAAAAATGGCGAAGGAGTAGCATTTTGTAGCCAATTAACAATATAGGTCAAAAATCAAGGTCAAAGGTCAAAGGTCAAAATTCTGTGAAGAAGTTTTGTAGCCATCACCTAGTGCTATCATATAAAGCAAACGGAATCAAAATCGGATGAAAAATGGCGAAGGAGTAGCAAATTGAAGATTCTGCTCACATACGGACGCACGGACGGACGGACGGACGGACGGACGGACACACACACACACACACATACATACATACACACATACACACGTACGGAGCCCGTTTCATAGTCCCCTGCTCGAACTCGTTCGGCGGGGACAATAAAATAGAGAATTGATATAATATCTGAGAGAATGATACATACGATGCGATACTGCCATAAAAAAAAGCTACACTGCTTTATACACATTTACTTTTGATTATGATGGGTTAAGTATGTACAAGCCTGATGTCAAATGCTTCAGTGAGCACACGATATAACGAAATTTTGCAAATGAAAAGAAAGTTCAGGGCTTTTAATGCAATATGACATGAGATCATGTTAGTTCACGATATCCTAAAGCTGTATGCAAATTCTCATGAAAAAAATGAATGAAAATAGGCCAAGTACGTCTACTATACGAACAAATTTTCAGGAGGTCTTAAAACTTTTAATAATGACGGTATAGAGTTTATTTACATGCGGAATAATAGGTTTGAAAAGAATTACGATTCAGTGTCATCGTGTTGATGGAGCGGCAATGTTTTCTTCGTCTGACCAGTAATAGTCAGCTTCGGTTTCAGAATCAGGTTCCTGGTCTTGGACGGGATCTATTTGGAACGCTTCGGAAACGCTTGGGGTGACGGCGATGGTTCGGGTTCTTGACCGCTTTGATCTCACCTGTACAAAAAGATGAGAAGTTTGCATGAGATATCTGTAAAATGAACTCTTGTTATAAAGCACTGATACGACATGATTTCATCAGCAATTATCTTGGTCCCAGTTTCAAAGATGTGCGAACACATGTTGAGCATATAGCAAGATTTCGTTACATCAAATTAAATGGCTTGGTTCCAAGAACCTCGTTATAATGGGAGTGGATTGTATCTAGTGTAGGTGTTGTTGGCTCAATATCTTTTAAGGCCATTGGTTTCTCCAGCTACTGGCAGAACTGGCACTGCAGTCCAACCCATAGACTCAATGCTACATCAAACACTACTCTATTCAATGAAATTCAAATCAATGTTATGGGCGATTCCATGCTATGTCGTATCTTGACAACATTTTACATATTTTTGACATGAAAACAAACAAATATTTTCTTGATTGATGTTGATCCTCAAGTAGTACCAAGAGTGGCACAAGAACCAAGACTTTACTTGACTGTATCCTTTACAAGTAAAATAAAAAATAGTAGTGTGTCATACGGGAAACAGAAAAAACAGAAAAAGTTAGGAGGCAAAAACAACAAAAGCATGGAATTGCCCTTATTCAATTTTCATGCATAGAAAACACAAGATACAAATATAACAGTAAACGTACGTACCGGTAATAAATACCGATAATGATAAATGAAAAATACATAGATATGCAAAAGAAATTTGGGACTCTGCAAAAGACCTTGATGGTCCTATCTAGACAGAACCCATAAATGCCATCATGGCGTGACATAATTAGAAATCAAGTGACAAGCTAATTCATCTATATGTGTTCCGTCAAACAAAGACATCTTTAACCTTGACCTTTGACCTTATGATACCAAACATTCTTTAAAGGGGAATTATCCCCTCAGAGAAATTTAGCTTCAGTGAATGGAAACAAACCCCCAAAACATATTTGGAAAGTTTCAGAAAAATCAGGCAATGAATAAGAGAGATATGAATTTTTAGATTTTGAGATCACTTATGATATGGAGATCCTCCAATTGGCAACGCGACCATGATGTGTGATGTAATGCAGGGAGATCTTTCCTATATCTATTGTACACATTGTACTAAAATCCTCTTTTTTCTTGATTCTAAAGGGAGAATAAAGAATCTTTTTATGGGATGACTTGTAAATATATGAAAGTCATAATATATCATGAAAAGAAAAGCTGTTCTATCATCATTGATCATTAGAATGAAAATAAAGAGACATTATGAATAGTTTTTGTGCACACCATATGGGGAGTTCTCCCTTCGTGACATCACAAATGGTGACCGCGTTGCTAATGGGAGATTTCCTATGTCACTAGAGATCTCAATATTCAAATACTCATAACTTTCTTATCATTTATCCGATTTTCACCAAATCTTCACTAATGTGCTTATTTGATTTTTCTGCATCCACAGTAAGCCAACTATCTACAAAGGGACAATTCTCCTTTAAATAGATCATGATCCCTTGTAAATTTTTGACTTACATACTAGAAAAAACAAATAAGATTTTCTTCGTATGGCAACAACTAACTCAATACATGGATTTCACAATTTGACCTCTGTGACCCTTGACCTTTGACCTAAATACTACATAAGGCGATAAATACTCCCCTTAAGTTTGAAGCTCACATCTCAAATGGTTCTTGAGATATCGCGATAACGATCAATACATGGAATTTCACAATTTGACCTCTGCGACCCTTGACCTTTGACCTACACAATCCATAATCTAATCAGATCATCTATATATGGTGATAAATACTCCCCATAAGTTTGAAGCTCATATCTCCAATGGTTCTTGAGATATCGTGGTAACGAACTCAATACATGGAATTTCACAATTTGACCTCTGTGACCCTTGACCTTCGACCTCCATACTCCAAAATCTCATCAGATCATCTTTCTATGGTGATACATACTATCCCCAAGTTTGAAGTTGATATCTCAAGTGGTTCTTGAGATATCGCGATAATGAGCAACCGGGACGGACGGACCGACGGACGTACGGACGGACGGACAACCCGAAAACATGATGCCTCCGGCACCACCTTTGGCGGGAGGAGGCATAAAAAGTATACTATTGCAACTCTGACCCTAACCCTTTATTAAGGCCTGGTGTAATGTCAGATATTAGAGGTAACACTTTTAACCCTAATACACCCGGGGGGGGGGGGGGGCCATAATGGCCCCCCCCCTCGACATTTTTCGCGAACAATCCGCCGCGTGAAATTTTTTGACCCCGCCGCTCAATGACTTTTTACTTTCAAGTCTTGCGCATCTTTTGAAACTATTTTCGCGAAAATCGGGTATACGGTTACGACGCTGCACGATTTTCAAAAAAAATCCGTCGGACCAAAAACCACTCAAAAACGTGATTTTGTGTACAAAGTCATTGCAAATGGAGTTTTCTAACCTAATTCACAAAGATATGATTATTTTCACTTTCATTGGGTAACATTAATTTATTTTAGCATAATTATGCTTCAAAAAGTTTCTGCAATCAATTTTGACCAAAAAACAAAGAAAAACAAAAGGTCGAAAAACAAAGAAATATATAAGAAATTAAAAAAACAATGAAATACATAAGAAATCGATCTTGGTACCAAAATTTTTTTTCATTCACAATTGTTAGGAATGCTATAAAGAATATTTTCACCAAAAATTAGGATTCTAAGAGCTTTATTTAATGAATTAGAGCAAAAAGTATGATTTCATGAATAAATTAGCATAATTAATTCATATAAAATAAAATATATGAATTTAGTAAAATTTACCTATGCAACCGTGTAGATTACGTCATTCTCTACCATTGTGCAAATTTTCGTCGCGATCGCGCGATTCGCGGCCGAGATCTCAAGGGGGGGCCATTATGGCCCCCCCCCCCGGTAATGACAAGACTCGAAATACCCCGGGTGTTTTAGGGTTAATGATAGTTGACTCACTTCAAGTGCAGTCTCGGGAATTTTCTTCAAACGTCTGCCAACCCTCTTCTTCTGCATGCCAAAGATATATTTATCCATGTGTTTCCTAGAGGGAAAAACAAAATAGTGCAAGAAATTAATATCTTAATGCGATTGATGGCATTAAAGATGACCTAGACTTTAATTTGACTAGATTATAAAAGCAAGAGTGATTTATGATCTTCCTATAAATATCTCTTTGTAACTTCTATAAAAGTAAGTATTTAAAGAAAAAAAAAATTATATCTAGGAGAAATAAAATCTGAAAGTTATTACGCTTGTATTTAATATGGAATCAGTCAGATAATACCTGATTGATACTTTAATTTTTACACTACATCTCAATAATAAATTCTTTGCAAGCTAAGATCTTCAAAAAAATGAACATTTTATACATTGTACGAGGACTTACTTTTTGTGGTGTGTTCACATTAATCAAAATAAATTTGTATAAGGTCCCATGGTCTCCCAAATCGTAAAACATCCACAACAAGCCATTCACAATACATCTTACAATGTGGCAGTCACATGCTGTCACATAACACCCTAAAACAGGAATGGATACAACTTACCTTTCTACTGAATACAAAAGACCAGGGCTAAATGTGGTGGAATGGGGAGTCTTCTTCCCGGACAGGGGTGCAAGTATATTGTGGAATCGGGTACTAGGGGTCTTCAGACGGGCAGAGCCGGGAGTCTTGGCCATCATTTCTTCAGAATCCTCTTCCTCTTCTTGCAGATCCAGGTTTAACAAGGGCTAGGCAAGAAACAACTTCTAATGGTTACATTTTCAAACTAATAATCATATAAAACGGCAAAGGCACAAAACAAAAGTATAATGGTATAAACCACACCTTAACCCTATTCTGACTGGGCTTTTCAAGAGGAGATTTTGACTGGGGGGGATCAAAGGTACTGCACTAGAATGGTTTCAGTCTCATCTTGAAGGCTGGTCAACACAAGTTGACATTGCAGGGGAATTGTCTGAACCTGTTACATCCAAGTTTGTTTTGCCACAGGGTTCTGTGGTAGGAACTGTTGGTTTTACCCTTTACACCCTCCCGGTTAGTGATATTACTAAGTATCATAATGTATCATACCATGTATATGCGGATAATATACAATTATATATTTCTCTTGATCCTAACGTACGCGGTGAATTAGATAATGCATTGTTGTCACTGCAAAACTGTATCTTTGATATAAAGCATTAACAAGCTGAAGTTGAACGATAGTAAGACAGAGTTTTTTATTGCTTGTTCGCCTCATAATTTCAGAAAATTGCCAGATATTACTCTTACCATAGGAAATACTTCAATCAAACCCACAGACACAATTAGAAACTTAGGCGCATTCTTTGATGTTCATATGAGTATGACTGCACATATCAACAATGTTAGTAAAACTGTCACATTTCACTTAAGAAACATCTCAAGGTATATCGATCAGCCCACTTGTCACCATGCTGTAAGGTCCTTAATTCTTTCCCGCCTTGACTATTGTAACGGACTTCTTTCCTCTCTTCCAAAGATTCATATAAACCGTCTCCAGCGCCTACAAAACTGGGCAGCACGTCTTGTGTTTGAAGTTGGTAGAAGTCACTCCGCACCACCACTAATCAATTCCTCCACTGGCTTCCAATGCAACAGCGAATAACATTTAAATTACTTGTACATGTCTATAAATCATTGCATCACCAAGCTCCTGTTTATTTGTTCAATTGTTTGACTTTACATACTCCAAGCAGAAATCTCATGTCTTCAAATGATAACTTACGCCTCACATATCCAATTACACGTATCCAAGCAGGAGATAGGACTTTCACAGTTGCAGCATCCAAAGAATGGAATAGCATACCCTTGCACATTAGACAGTCTTCTTCTCTTCAAATATTTAAGAAGGCTCTAAAAACCCATCTCTTCATATAAATTCTCTTCACATGATTTTCTGTCATATTGTTTTAATTCATGTATGTTATTTAATTTGTTTTTGATTATTCAATATGAATAATTAATAATACCCTTAATGTACAATGTAGTTAAGACAAATAGTAATTTTTTATGTAAGCGCTCTGAGCCTTACGGGAATTAGCGCACAAAATGTTTATTGTAATGTAAAAATATAATGTAATGTAATTTCAAATTAATTCTTTTGTATTCTATTGTTTTACGAATTTCTTATGTATTCTATTGTTTTTATTTCTTATGTATTTCTTTGTTTTTGTAATTTTATATGCTTGAGAAATGTATTTTGATCAAAATAAAGACAAATTTAATCAATCAAAAGGCTCAGAAGGCACAATTATCAGTGTTATAAAGCAATTTAGGAAAAGCAGTATTTTGTACACAAACGCATGCAAAATGACGATTTTCGTTCAAATTTGGCCTGACATGCGATTGCATAATGTTGCGTAACGTGACAACGGAGTGTTCGATTTTTTCGAACTTGGTGTCAAAAGTTGCGGGACACTTGAAAGAAAAAAGTCATAAAGCGCCGGGTTGCGATTCGCAGCGGTTGCGCAGCAGTCGCGGATTTCGTACAGGGGGGGGTCAAATTGACCCCCCCCCCCAGTCTGAATAGGGTTAAAGGACGACACATATCAATTTAGAAACTGCACATTGTGCATGGAAGCATGTGCACTTACGGTGCAGATGAGCAGACAGTGGATCATATAATCTACAAATGCCCTGACCTCCAACCCCCCTGACGGAATGACTGACCTAACAAGCCCAAGTGATGTACAAATCAACTGGCTTACCCAACTTAGAGAAACAGCCTCACGTACATACAACACTATACTAACTTATACGAAAGAAGAAGTGCATGAAGCTAAACCAGCTCTGGACACTAGTGCTTCCAAACAATGTCTGGATACCATTTTTAGTTTTCAGAGATTAAAAGGTTTACCCATCCTGCACTTACCAATGTAGTTTTTCTTTGCTTCTTGAACGGTGTTGAATCAAAGAGATCCTCTTCAGATGCTTGGTTGTGCTGCTGGATGAGTTCTCTGAGCTGTCTCTTCCGTCTCATTGTTCCCTTGGCAGCAGTTAAAGCAACAGGCTCTAGGAGACAAGTGGTCACAAAACTAAATAAGAGAAAGTCCACTATAACAAGCATGGATACATCAAGATTTTGTTATACCGCAGCAATCCTCCCTGACAGTCTAATGTGTAAACTTATATCTCCCAATTTGGTGAGATATTTTGAATAATCCAATGCACCTGGCTATAATGGGAGTGGACTGTACTATATTCTCAATCTCATTTCTGGACATGTCCCTAGTCTTAGTCTCCAATTCTCAGGTAAGAAAGTACTGTCGTAGTTGAGAAAACAAACAAATGAGGATAGAATTTATCTCAACTCAAACACTTTTATTTCCTGTATGATAAAGGGTGTTTGCTATGTTATTTGCCAAGAGCCAGGACATTAACTCGTTAAATTAAAGTAAGAGTCAACATGCTTCTGGGTGATTCCATGTTTTTGTTACTTTATCTTTTGTTTAAACATTTTCTTCTTTTTTTGTGGGGGGGGGGGGAGGGGGTTTGGGGTTCTCTTGTTTTTTGTTGTTGTCACAAGTATGAAGTTTGTACCTTTGGAAACTTGGTTGGAGTCCTTGTTAGTGGAGTCCTTGTTAGAGGTGGCCTTAGACTGGTTAGATGTCTTGGTAGTCCCTTCCAGCTTGGCCTGATGTGCCTGCTGACACTCCCACTCTGTCCTGGTGCCTACAGACGATGCAACCCTGTGCCAGAACTGCCTGGAACTCGGTGGGATCATCTTCAAAGCTCTGCAGTGTCAAAATATACTTTAGGTTAGAAGAGTGTTTTATGGATTTGACATTGTTAAAATAAAAACATAACTTCTCATGATATTTTTGTGCCAGACATTTTTTATGTTTGCCCTAGCTCTTTCAGATCTTGACAGAGCTAACTGACTCTGAAAACCTGTATAAAGTATTAGCCAAATATTTTTCGGAGTTTTTATTTTCGTGAGTTTTGCGAATTACATGGCAACTTTTTGCCAATGGGATGGAGCCCCCAATTTGGATAAAGTGTTTTTATTATTTTTCCTTTTCCTTAACCATTTTGGATTCAAATGAAAATCATCAAGATTTCCTTAGTGCCTATGACCTTGTCAGCACCTCATTTCTTTACAAACATGTATTATTTGGTATACTACCGAAAGACTTTGAAGTACTCACCTATGAAGACGATCCAGTTCATCAGGCTCCCATTTCTCATTCTTCTCCTGCTCCTGGTCAGTCTCCACGCGCTCAGGACTCTTCTTATTTTTTCTCTTTGATCTTCGAGACCTTTGTGTGTCTTTGGTCTTTTTGACCTCATTTTGTTCCGGCTCGTCCTGTTTTTCTGCTCCAGGGCTTTCCTTGGTTTTTATCATTGTATTGGAATCATTATCTACTCCATAATTATTAAGGCCTGCATTATCATTGACTTTCTCCAGAACAACAGAAGGGAGCATATTTGAACCAAGTAGAGCTTTTTCATTTTCTTTGGAAGACCGTTTTCTTTTGTGCTTGGACGCTGTTCTACTTCCTGTGCCAGAACCAGGATGACCCTTTCCTGACAAGTTGTTGTCTTTTCTTTCCTCAGAAGCAGATGTGAAGCTTTCATTCTTAAAGTCTTCATCGTCACTGATGTTGAAACTGTCTTCCACTCTCTCTTTCCCAGGAGCTGACAAGGATCTTTGACTTCTTCGTCTGGATTGATTTGATTTCCTGCGTCGGTGATGTTCCTTAACAACTCCCATGACAGCACTGTGCAGGTCATATGGATTCTTGCTCATCGCTGTAGTCCCTTCACTGCCACTAACTGTCGATGATGGTTCTGAGGCAGCATAAACATCCGCTTCATTCATAGATCCTGATTGGTTCTGTGAATGATGATTGGCAGAGTTGTTCAATGAACTCCTTGTGGATTTTCGAAGACTACCCTGCACTGGATCATCTGGCAATGCTTCAAGGATGCACTCTTTACTGTCTTCTTTCAAGGTTGTGGATGGGTCAACTCTCCTCACAGTTTGATCCTCTCTTGCTTCCTTTCTCTCTGGTACTTTGACCTCACCTTCACTCTCCTGCACACTGCTGTCTCTGTCAGAGATTGTGTTCTTTGACTTGACCCGACGTCTCCTGCCTTGTGGCGTCTCCTCTCTGGTATGGTACCTTTTTGCTCTCTGAAATACCAAACATATCAATGAATAGGTCATGACTGATTCAAACAATTGGAAGCCGATCTGCTCGGAAAAATAACAAATGAAAAAGAAGGTAAAAAGAGATAAATGCTTTAAAGCAAGATGAATCCTCGACCACGCGCAGTCGAAATATATGCCTCCGCCATGCCAGATCAGAAATATATGGCACATTCATCTAAACACAACACAAAAAGTAAGTTCCCCCTATTTCAGTTATCAATAATTTTTTAACCAGATGGAATTGAAAAAAATCTAATTATATGTCCATGTAGGTAATTTTATTAAGTACCATGTGACCGATTTTTAGAAAGAATCATCATGTCATGCTTCAGTGAGCAATGCTTAAATGCAAAAATGTCATTTTTTTTAACTTCACAAGCCGATTATCATAACTTTGAATAAATGACTTCGGAACAATATTCAATTTTTTTCTACATCACACTTGTCAAAAAAGATGCCACATATGTGCCCTAACATACAAAATGAGTTCATGGTCAAATTTTATGGTTGAGTGAGCACTGGGTTAAAATTGTAAGAACTGCAGTTTTCACAATTGTCAGATAACGATTTACTTTGTGTACAGAGGTTTAACAAAAAGTGAAATTTTGCATATTTTCATTGTTAATTTTTGTCCATTTGACTTCGAGTTATTCCATAAAACTTGACACACAGCTTAAGGTGGTCACCAACTAACATGATCTAACCCTAACCATGATGGAGCCCTAAACTTTCTTCTCATTTGCATGATCTCATTTGCATGATCTCATTTGCATGATTTTCTTGTATCTTGTGCCCAGTGAGGCGTAAAACATCAGGATTTTTGTGGAAATAAATTCTGAGGTACTCCCCAAAAACAATCGTGCTGTTTAATCAAAGTAAAAATTCAAATTTTAGTCCATATGACAAAATAGGTTTTCTAATCTCACATGCTCATTGAAGCATGAATTTTTAAACAAGTGCCATAGGATCATTGAGACATGTCCAAAGGTTCTAAACATAACCCAAAATATGTTATTGAGGTGATCTTTGGTGCTTAAAATTACTGCAATACTTGATCATTATTCAAAAATGGCCTACTTTTGTTTGTTTTATGTGTTCATTCAACCGTAAATTTTTAGCAAAAGTCGAAGTACACCTCTAAAACGGGGATTCCATCATATTTCATCGAATATACCATGTAAAATTCACAAAACCTGTAGTTTTTGCAATTTTAACCCAGTGCTCACTCAACCTTGAAATTTGGCCATGAACTCATTTCATTTGTTAGGGCACGCATGTAGCATCTTTTTTGACATTGATATTTTAGATGTTGTTTTCCGAAATCATTCATCAAATTTGTGATAATCGCCTTGTGAATTTCAAAAAATGACATTTTTGCATTCATCCATTAATCACTGAAGCATGACATGATGATTCTTCTAAAAATCGGTCACATGGGAGCTAATAAAATTACCTACATGGACATATAATTAGATTTTTTCAATTCCTCCTGGTTAAAAAATTATTGATATCTGAAATAGGGGGAACTTACTTTTTGTGTTGTGTTTATATTCATTTCCCTTTATACAAAGAAATCTTTGACCTTGACATTTGACCTTGTGACCCTAGACCGTATAAGATCATAGTCCCTCCTAATTTTTTTACCTACACACTCCAAGATCTAATAAAACCATCTTTTATTGCGATAACTCAATACATGGAATTTCACAATTTGACCTCTGTGACCCTTGACCTACATACTCCAAAATATATTCAAATCATCTTTATACAATGATAAATACTACCCTTAAGTTTGAAGCTCATATCTCAAACGGTTCTTGAGATATCATGATAACGAACTCAGTACATGAAATTTCACAATTTGACCTCTATGACCCTTGACCTTTGACCTACATGATCCAAAATCTAATCAGATTGTCTTTCTATGATGATACGTAATACCTGTAAGTTTGAAGCTCATATCTCAACTGGTTCTCAAAATATGGTGATAATGAACTCAATCCATTGAATTTTACAATTTGACCTCTGTGACCCTTGAACTTTGACCTGAATATTCCAAAATTTATTACATCATTTTCCTATGGTGATACATACTATCCCCAAATTTGAAGTTAATATCTCAAGTGGTTCTTGAGATATCGCGATAACGAGCAAATGGGACGGACAGAGAATCGCAAAAAAATATATATATATATATGAACAGGCGAAAAACTGTGGATACATGGAAAATTTAACATCATCTTTACCTGTGATATATCAATGGAGCCTTTGAGACTTCGACTTGTAGCAGACAAGGGTGTGTGGTCAACAGACCCTTCCAAGATTTCTGCAGCCCCATCCATGTAGAGCAGGGTACGTTGTCTCTGGCCTCTCCAGAACTGGAGAGGAGGGAGAACCTTTCGTCCACTCTTTGTTGTTCTTATCTCCTTCACACTCACAAACGTAGGAGTGACAACTGCAACTGGATTATACCAAGAAAAACTTGCATTTTATTAATTTATTGTATACATCAACAATTTACAAATTTGAATTATTTGTTTTTCTTACAAAATTAATTGTTTCTTTTAATTTCTTTTCGGGGGGGGGGGGGGGGGGGGGGGGGGACCGGATTCATGTATGTTATATTATTTGAATAATTAGGTGCTTCTTATTTGGAATCTGTGAGGATATATCTTAATTAGTTCAATTCATTATTGTTGAATTTTCAAAGTGTAAAAGATACATCAAATATACATAAGTATGTATTCTGTAAACGATGATACCAATTGAGTAAGGAAAAGAGTAAACTAACGTATCTCACTGCACAATGTAGGTGATGCAGTTGGGAATAAGAATAAAGTTATTACTTGCATCTGTTAACTGTAGCACAAAATCACACACACAAAACAAAAACAACAACAAAAATACAAAACAAAACAAAACAAAAACTCTTCTTGCCTAAAACACTGAAAATTGCTTATCTTTGGTAAGCCAGGGCAGGCACTCACAACACTGAATTTATTTGTTTTTTAATTCAACAGGACGGTGAAGTTTCATTTGGTACCCCCAGGTTACCATTTATCATTATTGATACCAAGATTCTTTGTAACATGTCTCCAAATTATGAATACCGCCCATTGTTATTATTGGAATGTCAAGTCAGGCACTCATAGAGCTCATGTTTTTTTTATTTATTTTTTAAAATTTTATTTAAAGAAAAAAGGCAACGTTTTATTTATTACCCAAGGATACCATTTACCATTACTGGGACTGTGATTCTTCAAAAAATTATCTTGAAATGATGAATTTTGGCTTACCTTCTTTCTTTCTTGACACAGGGGTAGTATCTGAAACTTTGATTGGAGCTTGCTGCTTCTGCTTCTGCAGGATTACAGGAGTCTTCTTTTCAGCTGGAATATTTTCTTTCTTTGTAGTTCTTGTATGTGTTTTCTGTTTGGTATGTTTCTTTCTATTGTTGCCTATGGTATTGGATGTCTTGCTTGTATCTTGCAGTTCTGTAACAGCCTCAGGTAACTTCCTGCCAAATGTCAGAATTCAAATGTGGAGATAATATTTTTACAAATACAGTGGTAGCTCAATATAAAGATTTCAGATTTAACAGAGTACTTGATATAACAAACTATTTTTTTAGTCAAAATATTTTTTTTTCTTCATATTGTTACTTTACATCTGATAAAAAATATATCTGATATCTATTGCAACCCTATCCCTACGTCTGACACAAAATAAAGACTAAAGAAATTGTTGATGAACTATTATGTTTTTTCATCTAAGTTATAAAGAAATAGTACCATATTAGCAGGATAAAGGGCCAGGTTATAATCTAAATATCAAGAAGATTTCATCTGAAACAATTTGGTCAATTGTTGTTTTCTTTTATAATAAAAGTAGGAAATTAATTGAAGCGCCTAGAAATCCACTTATTATAAGCCAATAATTCATACTCACTTGCTAGATTGCTCTATTGCTTCTTCAACCAAATAGGTCTTCCATCGAGCAGGAAAACCATGCCGAAAACGACGTAAAAACTTCTTAGAGAACCCTAGACATAAATTAACAGGAGAGATATAAGAGAATATTAGGCTTGTAATGAATGAAGTATTATTAACACACGTTAAGGAGACTGTTTATCAATAACTTAAAGGAACTTCGAGGCTTAAAAATATACAGCAAGAGCACATAAATTCAAACTTGATCAAACGTTTTCCCACATTCTCCTGGTTACTGGTAAAGGAGTTTGAAGGACTCAACAGTTTGGCCTGTATTCTGAAACAAGCTTTAGGATTAGAGAGCCAGTGCAGTGCAAGTCTAAAATGCAGTTCAAGCTCAAATTTAGACTACGGTTCTACTTTAAAGCTGAATTCCAGTCTAAGTTTGAACTGTAATTTCTAAAGAATCTTAATCTAGGTGAACAGGTAGTTTAAAATTAAATTGGCTTTGCAAATTGAAGTCAGAGGCAGCTAATTTTTCTCTCTTTTTGTTACTTTGAAACTCAAAGTTGTTCAAACTGAACTAAAAACAAACAAACAATGAATTTACTTTGTATATTAATATGGTTTAAAATATAACATGTTGTATGCCTTTTTCATAAACTATGAATTTAAATTACATTGAAAAGTTAATATCTGAAACTCACCATGATCAACTGCCAGCAGTTTATTGATGTTTCCATGGAGACGATACTTTGATCCAGACGATGTCTCTACAAGGCTAGAAGAGATCCGTTTGAAGATAGCTGTGCTGTGCCAGTAAGATCCTTCTGGGTCCTCTCTACACAATAATAATAATAATAACAATAAAAATACTTTAAAATTTACATTATGCAATATGAATATAATCATCTGCACATTACACTATTGAATTAGATAGTCATTTCCCCAGCTCGAGCCATTGGCGCCACATACACTGACTGTGTTTTCACAAGAAATCTATTCCTGCTTGTTATCCTGTACGAGATGAAAATTTTGTGGTGGTTTTTATATATTCATGACTTTTGCAAACCATTGGGCTCTTTCCATGCATGAAATGCCAGTTCTAAAGAAGTGGTCATCAAGATGACCATGCCAAATGTGACTGTATCTTATTATATGACTGTGCCCTTACAACCTATGATTCTTAAATTTTGACTCTTTAACCTTTGACCTAATTACTCCTGAATCTAGTCAGACAGTTTCAAGGTCTACCAACAAGCTATCTAGGTCTACATGGTCACATATCTCAGCTAAGGAAAATATGAATGCATAAAGAGATTCATACATGACAAGAACCCCTACATGATTTTAAGCATGTGGGTGCATGTTGCCTGTGAGGATAACAACATACTGTACACACATGAATCCTTTTCATATTTGCGCAGAGATTTGTCATCATTGATAATGTGACCAAAATAACACAAATGATTTGCATCCTCCCCCTCCAATTTCTTGAGAACATTTCCAGCATCCCAGATCACGATCTCTTCACAATTTGTTCTCAAAAGATGTGACAAAGATTTATCATCATATGCCAACGATATGCTCACGAGAGTTATTTACGTCTTATCATCTACCAGCCTACTCACAAAATTTTCACTTGCTACATATGGCCTAAAAACAATGCTTTCACATTTTTTTGTGAAGGTTATGTGCTGACTTCTGCTGGCAATGCATGTCAAACGCATTTACAAAATGTCATCAGATTATTAGGTGCCATAAGAAATGTGAGAAAACAAGTAAAAAAAACTGCTCACAAATTTTGAACCATTTCAACATCAAATTTACATTTATTTTCAAAGTCTGATGGAGCCCATAATTAAATCAATCTCTAAAAACATAACTGCTAACCATGTTGCAAACATGCACGCATACTTACAATCTATGCCCTTCCACAGCTACATGTTTCAATCCAGATCCCAGCCATTTAACAATCCACTGATCCAGGTCAGTCACGGTCTAATGATAATCATGGGAGAAAAAAAAAATAATAACACACTGTTTGAGAATGAAAAATATTTTTTTGTCTCAAGTTATGTCTTAATGAAGATAATGAAACATGGTCAATTATCTTGTCTTGTATTTATGTTTATGCCCACAATCAATACTGATTATTATGGCATTATAAAAAACCGAACTAAGACCTGATTACATACAATTAAAGTGTAACAAACACAAGAGTTTGGGTTGTTCAACAAATCTTGAAAAAAAAAAAAATCCTTTATCTATGTGCATTTGACCAAAAGAAATAATGACTAAAGAAATGACAATGGAATACAAGCCAAGCAGATATTTTTATCAAAATTAATATAAACCCACAAAATCTCCTGCTCAATGAATACCAAAAAGCTCCATCCATCTAGGGTATACATGGCCACACATCTCAGCTAAGGAAAATATGAATGCATAAAGAGATTCACACGTGACAAGAACCCCTACATGATTTTAAGCATGTGGGTGCATGTTGCCTGTGAGGATAACAACATACTGTACACGCATGAATCCTTTTCATATTTGCGCAGAGATTTGTCATCATTGATAATGTGACCAAAATAGCAGAAGCAGTTTGCGACCACTCCCAATACAAGGGCGTTTATTGAATGTACTGAAATTCACAAACTTTCATTTTAAGAACTTATGAGGAAAAAAAAATCTAAAAAACTTGTGACAGTTATTGAATTTTAAAATGATTGATTATCAAAAGTGATTAATACTTTATTGTAAAAAAAAGTAAAACACTTTGGAGATTTCGGCCCTTGAACTACTTTTAAAAAGCCTCCCACACCACACAAATTACAAAACCTCCAATATTTTCATTCTAAAAGGTATAATTTCTACCAAAATCTACGGACTATTTGAAGTCTTTATCATTAAAATATAGATTTGATTCCATCAATACCAGAACTAAAAATCTTCTTAAAATATCAGTCAAGGTCAAATCCAATTAGCATAGTGTATTATTTGATTTCAGGTCCACTAAAATCCATTCTCACCTTAGAAGGTTTGGCCAGGTCATCAGAGCTACCACTGTTATTATGCTCCACATCACTAACTGACATCTGAACTATACTGTTATTGGCCTCCACGTCATTGACAGACTGCTGCTCTACAATGTGACTAGTTTCTGTATCATTGTTGGAATTCACAGTCTTACTAGTCCTTATCACCGAGCGCCTTTTCTCTTTTGGCTTTGGGACAGCCCCAGTCAAGCATTCTTCATTTCTCGGTTTAATACTAAATGGTGGATCTACAAAAAGAAAGGAGATATAAGAAGTAAGAAATAAAAAAATTATATTGGCACGTTGATGTAACAATATATTTGAAAAGGTCTGAAAGAAAACTTTATCTGTACTTTACAACACATTTTCTACAATTTAATAATAACTCTTGATAAAACTATTTAAAAATGAAAATAACAAATAAGTTATCATATAAGGTCATGATACCCCAGGAATAATGCATGCAGGGTCACGGCAAATGGTAATAAAATGTTGCTTTCTGCAAATCTCCCAGGTACTAAAATTTTCCTTAGGAAACAGCACTTGGCAAATAAAAGGAATCTGCTAAAAAGGACTGACATTTTTAAAATCCTATTGCTCTGATTGTAATTATGAATAACTCATAAATGGAAGTCATCTACAATCTTAAAACAGTAAAAAAAACAAAAAACAAACAAACAAACAAACAAACGAGGATAAGCATACAGCCGTGCACGATCAAATTTTCCACCACTCGTTTGCGAGTCTCAGCAGACAGGACTGCAGCATAGTGGATATGGGGACTTCATAGCCACAATACACTGTACACAGTACATTCTGTGCCGTGTCGAAAGCATGCTGTCTGAAAAGCGTGACGCTAACAGTTTTCAAAACTTGAATATGAAATTGCAATCATAAAGGGATTTCAGGGCTTTCCTGACCGACCTACATTGTATATCAAAATATAACAATAAAAATAATACAACAACAAAATACTGACCTTGTCAAAAACCATTTACCCAAAACAAAGACTCACCACCAACATGTGCTTACCTAACCTATTCATTTGTAAATCTTCTCCCGTTTGGACCTTTTCTGTCTCTTCATTCATCTCACCCACAACATCCTCCAGGCTTTGGATACCATTGACTTGTGAAGTATCTTCCTCTGGTGCATCTTCCTCTGGTGCATCTTCCACTACCACATCATCTTTTGAGCTCTCTGATTCCTTACCAAACTGTAATACAGAACCAAGGGAAATTTGTGCAGATCGAAAATAAACATTGTGAAACTTAAAAAAAAAAAAAAAAAGGGAAAAAATATCTTTCTGTCTATTGCATATGCAACGCCCTTTCCATCAATTTTTTGCACTTTGTTCTAATGCTTTTACGATTTAACTTGCTATCTAAAAAAAAGAAAGAAATAATAATAATACTAATAATTAAAAAATGGCTGAGTAAAAGTAATGTTAAATATTGCTTGTACACAATGGCTAAGACAGGTCCTTGAACGTGCGGGGTATGATTCGTGGTCCATAGACTTATATTGCCAATAATTGTTATAATAAATTAAAACTAAATAAAAACTCTGCAAATATTATAATATCAAAAATACAATTATAAGTATAAATACAATTAAAATAAAGATGTAAATAGACTAATAGAAATAGAGTTCTAGGCAGAAATACAAAAGAATTTCACTGCAAATAATAAAGTAAGTATAAATATAAATATAATAGATATAGAAAAAATTGATCGGGATTTAATAATAATAATAATATGCGAGCACGAGCTAAAATATTTAGAGCTCCATTGAAGAAAAACAAGTGTGCAAAGCCTATTTCAGCTTTTAAAAAAAATACATATCACCCG
>CALNVZ010000174.1:70167094-70190988 GCA_940671915.1 Paracentrotus lividus
AACGTGGAAAGGAGTGCGATTTTTTTCGAACTTGGTGTCAAAAAGTTGCGGACACTTAGAAAGAAAAAAGTCATTAATAGCGCCTCGGTTGCGATTCGCAGCGGTTGCGCAGCAGTCCAGCGGATTTCGTACAGGGGCGGGGCAAATTGACCCCCCCCAGCGAATAGGGTTAAAGGACCGACACATATCCAATTAGGGAAACTGCACATTGTGCATGGAAGCATGTGCACTTACGGTGGCAGATTGAGCAGGACAGTGGATCATATAATCTTAACAAATCCCTGACCTCCAACCCCCCTGAGAATTGACTGAATAACAGCCCAAGTGCATGTACAAATCAAACTAGGCTTACCCAAACTTAGAGAAACGCTCACGTACATACAACACTATACTAACTTATACGAAAAGAGAAGTGCATTGAAGCTAAACCAGCTCCTGCGACACTAGTGCTTCCAAACAATTGTCTTGGATACCATTTTTTAGTTTTCAGAGTATTAAAAGGTTTACCCATCCTCACTACCAAGTTAGTTTTTCTTTGCTCTTGAACGGTCGTGTTGAATCAAAGATCCTCTTCAAGATGCCTTTGGTTGTGCTGCTGGATGGAGTTCTCTGAGCTCTGTCTCTTCCGTCTCATTGTCCCTTTTTGCAGCAGTTAAAAGCAACAGCTCTAGGAGACAAGTGTCCACAAAACTAAATAAGAGCAAAGTCCACTATAACAAGCATGGATACATCAAGATTTGTACATATACCGCAAGCCAATCCTCCCTGACAGTCTAATGTTAACTTATATCTCCCAATTTTGGTGGATATTTGAATAATCCAATGCACCTGGCTATAATGGGAGTGGACTCTACATATTGCTCATCTCATTTCTGGACATTGTCCTAAGTTTAGTCTCCAATTCTCAGGTAAGAAAGTTACTGTCGCTATGGATGAAAACAAACAAATGAGATAGAATTATACTCAACTCAAACACTTTATTCCTGTACTGATAAAGGGTGTTTGCATGTTATTTGCAGAGCCAGGACATTAACTCGTTTTAAATAAAGTAGAGTCAACATGCTTCTGGGTTATTCCATGTTTTTGTTACTTTATTCTTTTGTTTAAACATTTTCTTTCTTTTTTTGTGGGGGGGGGGGAGGGGGTTTGGGGTTCTCTGTTTTTGTGTTGTCACAAGTATGAAGTTTGTACCTTTGGAAACTTGGTTGGAGGTCCTTGTTAGTTGGAAGTCCTTTATTAGAGGTGGCCTTAGACTGGTTAGATGTCTTGGTAAGTCCTTCCAGCTGGCTTGATGTGCCTTGCTGACACTCCCACTCTGTCCTGGTGCCTTACAACGATCAACCCTGTGCCAGAACTGCCTGGAACTCTGTGGATTCATCTTCAAGCTCCTGCCAGTGTCAAAATATACTTTAGGTTTAGAAGAGTGTTTTATGGATTTTTGAACATTGTTAACATAAAAAACATAACTTCTCTTGATATTTTTGCCAGACATTTTTTTATGTTTTGCCCTAAGCTCTTTTCAGATCTTTGACAGAGCTAAACTTGACTCTAAAAACCTGTATAAACAGTATTAGCCAAATATTTTCGGAGTTTTTTATTTTCGTAGAGTTTGCGAATTTACAGGCAACTTTTTTGCCAATGGGATGAGCCCCAATTGGGATAAGTAGTTTTTATTATTTTTCCCTTTTCCACTTAAACCATTTTGGATTCAAAGAAAATCATCAAGATTTCCTTAGTGCCTATGACCTTGTCCCAGCACCTCATTTCTTTACAAACATGATTATTTGGATACTACCGAAAGACTTTGAAGTACTTCACCTATGAAGACGATCCAGTTCATCAGGCTCCACATTTCTCATCTTCTCCTGCTCCTGGGTCAGTCTCCACGCGGTCAGACTTCTTTCTTATTTTTTCCTTTGATCTTCGAGACCTTTGTGTGTTCTTTGCGTCTTTTTGACCTCATTTGTCCGGCTCTCCTGTTTTTCTGCTCCAGGGCTTTTCCTTGGTTTTTATCATTTGTATTTGGAATCATTATCTACTCCATAATTATTAAGGCCTGCATTATCATTGACTTCTCCAGAACAACAGAAGGGAGCATATTTGAACAAGTAGAGCTTCATTTCTTGGAAGACCGTTTTCTTTTTTTGTCTGGACGCTGTTCTTTACTTCCGTGCCAGAACCAGGAATGACCCTTTTCCTTGACCAAGTTGTTGGTCTTTTCTTTTCCTCAGAATCAGATGTGGAAGCTTCATCTTAAAGTCTTCACGCACTGATGTTGAAACTGTCTTCCACTCTCTCTTTCCCAGAGCTTGACAAGGATACTTTGACTTCTTCGTCTGCGATTGATTTGATTTCCTGCGTCGGTATGTTCCTGTAACAAACTCCATGGACAGCACTGTGCAGGTCATTATGGATTGCTCATCGCTGTAGCTCCCTTCCACTGCCACTAACATGTCGATGAAATTGGTTCTGAAGGCAGCATTAAACATCCGCTTATCATTCATAACCTGATGGTTCTTGAATGATGAATTGCAGAGTTGTTCAAATGAACTCCTTGCTGGATTTTCGACAAGACTACCCTGCACTGGATCAATTCTCGGCAATGCTCAAGATTGCACTCTTTAACTGTCTTCTTTCAGTGTGTGGATTGGGTCAAACTCTCCTCACAGTTTGATTCCTCTCTGCTTCCTTCCTCTCTGGTACTTTGACCTTTCACCTTCACTCTCCTGCACACTGCTGTCTTGTCAGAGATTTGTGTTCTTTTGACTTGACCCGACGTCTCAGCTCTGTGGCGTTCTCCTCTCTGGTATGGTACTTTTGCTCTCTGAAATACCAAAACATTATCAATGAATAGGTCATGACTGAATTCAAACATTGGAAAGCGATCTGCTCGGAAAAAATAACAAATTGAAAAGAAGGGTAAAAAGAGATAAATGCTTTAAAGCAAGAATGAATCCTCGACCACGCCGCAGTCGAATATATGCCTCCGCCATATTGCCAGCATCAGAAATATTATGGCACATTCATCTAAACACAACACAAAAGTAAGTTTCCCCCTATTTTTCAGTTATCAATAATTTTTAACAGATTGGGAATTTGAAAAAATCTAATATAATGTCCATGTAGGTAATTATTAAGTACCATGTGACCATTTTTAGAAAGAACATCATGTTCCATGCTTCAGCTGAGCAATGCCTTAAATGCAAAAAATGTCATTTTTTTTAACTTCACAAGCGATATCAAACTTTGAAATAAATGACTTCGGAAAATATTCAATTTTTTTTCTACATCACACTTGTCAAAAAAAGATGCCCACATTATGTGCACCTAACATACAAAATGAGTTCATGTCAAATTTATGGTTTGAGTGAGCACTGGGTTAAAATTGTCAAGAAGCCAGTTTTCACAATTGTCAGATATACGATTACTTTGCTGTACAGAGGTTAACAAAAAAGTGAAATTTGCACGAACGGGAACCGACACAACATCCTATTTGTCGATCGTTAATTTTCTTGCTCCATTTTGACTTCGAGTATATTCCATAAACCTTGACACACAAGCTTAAGGTGGTCACCAACTAACATGAATCTCAACCCTAACACCATGATGGAGCCCTAAACTTTCATTCTCCATTTGCAATTGGATCTCATTTGCATTGATCTCATTTGCATTGATTTTTCTTTGTATCTTGTGGCCCAGTGAGGCGTAAACACTCAGGGATTTTGTGCAAAAATAAATCTGGGTACTCCCCAAAAACAATCGTGCTGTTTAATCAAAAGTAAAATTTCAAACATTTTAGTCCATATGACAAAATACGTTTTCTAAATCTCACATGCTCATTGAAGCATAATTTTAAACAAAGTGCCATCGTAGGATCATTGAGACATGTCCAAAGGTTCTAAACATAAACCAAAATATGTTATTGAGGTGATCTTGGTGTCTAAAATTACTGCGAACTATCATATTCAACAATGGCACCAACTTTTCGTTTGTTTTATGTGTCATTCAACCGTAAATTTTAGCAAAAGTCGGAAAGTAACACCTCTAAAACGGGGGATTCCATCATATTTCAATCGAATATACCATGTAAATTCACAAAAACCTGTAGTTTTTGCATATTTTAACCCCAGCTGCCTTCACTCAACCTTGAAATTGGCCATGAACTCATTTCATTGTTAGGGCACGATTGTAGCATCTTTTTTGGACCATTGATATTTTTAGATGGTGTTTTCCGAAATCATTCATCAAATTTGTGATAATCGCCTTGTTGAATTTCAAGAAAAATGACATTTTTGCATTCAATCCATTAATCACTGAAGCATGGACATTGATGATTCTTCTAAAATCGGTCACCATGGGACTAATAAAATTACCTACATGGACATTATAAATTAGATTTTTTCATTCCTCCTGGTTTAAAAAAATTATTGATATCTGAAATAGGGAAACTTACTTTTTGTGTTGTGTTTATATTCATTTCCCTTATATTACAAAGAAATCTTTGACCTCTGACATTTGACCTTGTGACCATAGACCGTATAAGATCATAGTCCCTCCTAATTTTTACCTACACCACTCCAGATCTAATAAAACCACTTTTATTGCCGATAACCTCAATACATGGAATTTCACAATTTGACCTCTGTGACCCTTGAACCCTACATAAATCCAAAATATATTCAAATTCATCTTTATACCAATGTATAAATACTACCCTTAAGTTTTGAAGCTATATCTCAAACGGTTTCATTGAGATATCATCTGATAACGAACTCAGTACATTGAAATTTCACAATTTGACCTTTCTATGAACCTGACCTTTGCCTACATGATCCAAAATCTATATCAGATTGTCTTCTTTCTATTGATGATACGTTTGGAATACCTGTAAAGTTTTGAAGCTCCATTAATCTCAACTGGTTCTCAAAATATGGTTGATAATGAACTCAATCCATTGAATTTTACAATTTGACCCTGCTGACCTTGAACTTTGACTTCTGAATATTCCAAAATTATTACATCATTTTCCTATTGTGAACATACATCCCCAATCTTAGAAGATTAATATCTCAGTGGTCTTGAGATATTATCGCGACAGAGATAACGAGCAAATGGACGACAGAGAATCGCCAAAAAATATACTATATAATACTGAACAGGCGAAAAAAACTGGCGGATACATGAAAATTTAACATCATCCTTTACCTGGATATATCAATGGAAGCCTTTGAGACTCTCGACTTGTAGCCAGACCAAGGGTGTGTGGTCACACAGACCCCTTCCAAGATTTCTGCAGCCCCATCCATTGAGAGCAGGGTACGTCTACGCCATGTCTCTGGCCTCTCCAGAACGAGACGAGGAGGATAAGAGACCTTTCTCCATCTTTGTTGCTTCCTTATCCTCCTTCACACTCACAAACGTCAGGCAGTGACAACTTTGCAACTGGATCGACGCAGACAAATATTACCAAGAAAAAATGCATTCTTATTAATTTATTTGATAATACATCACAATTTTACAAATTTGAATATTGTTTTCTTAAACAAAAATTAATTGTTTCTCTTATTCTTTTTCGGGGGGGGGGGGGGGGGGGGACCGAGATCATGTATGTTATCATTATTTGAATAATTAGGTGCTTCTTATTTGGAATCTGATGAGGTATATTACTTATCTAGTTCAATTCATTATTGTTGAATTTTCAAAGTGTAAAAGATACATCAAATATACAATAAGTTATGTATTCTGTAAACGATGATACCAATTGAGTAAAGGAAAAAGGTAAACTAAACGTATCCTCACTGCACAATGTTAGGTGATGCAGTTGGGAATAAGAATAAAGTTATTACTTGCATCCTGTTAACTGTAGCACAAAATCACCACAATGTAATCAAAAAACAACAACAAAAAATACATACACAAAACAAAAACAAAAACTCTTCTTGCCTAAAACACTGATAAAATTGAGCTTTATCCTTTGGTAAAGCCAGGGCAGGCACTCACAACACTGAATTTATTTGTTTTTAATTCAAACAGGACGGTGAATTTCTTTGGTACCCCCAGTTACCATTTTATCATTATTGATACCAAGATTCTTTGTAACATGTCTCCAAATTACTGAATATCCGCCATCTGTTATATTGGAATGTCAAGTAGGCAGCCATAGAGCTTCATGTTTTTATTTATTATTTTTTTTTAAATTTTATTTAAAGAAAAAGGGGCAACGTTTTTATTTATTACCAAGGATACCATTTACCATTACTGTGGACTGTGATTCTTTCAAAAAATTATCTTGAATGAATTAATTTGCGCTTACCTTCTTTCTTGTCTTGACACAGGGGTAGTATCTGAAACTTTTGATTGGAGCTTGCGCTTCTGCTTCTGCAGGATTACAGGAGTCTTCTTTTCAGCTGGAATATTTTTTTTCTTGTAGTTCTTGTATGTGTATTCGTCTTGGTTATGTTTTTCTATTGTTGCCTATGTTTGATGTCTTGCTTGTATTCTTGCAGTTCTGTAACAGCCTCAGGTAACTTCCCTGCCAAATGTCAGAAATTCAAATGTGGAGATATATATTTTTACAAAACAGTGGTCTAAGTCAATATAAAGATTTCAGATTTAACAGAGTACTTGATATAAAAACTATTTTTTTAGTCAAAATATTTTTTTTTCTTCATATTGTTACTTTACATCTTGAAAAAACAATATATCTGATATCTAATTGCAACCCTATCCCTACGTTGACACAAAATAAGACTAAAGAAATTGTTATGAACTTATTATGTTTTTTCCATCTAAGTTATAAAGAAATTAGTACCGATATTAGCAGGATAAAGGGCGCAGGGTGGTTATAATCTAAATATCAAGAAGATTTCATTCTGAAACAATTTCGGTCAATTGTTGTTTTCTTTATAATTAAAAGTAGGAATTAATTTCAGAAGCGCCTTAGAAATCCACTTATTATAAGCCAATTAATTTCATACTCACTTGCTAGATTGCTCTATTGCTTCTTAACCAAATTAGGTTTTCCATCGAGCAGGAAAACCATGGCCGAAAAAACGAACGTAAAAACTTCTTATGAGAACGCTAGACATAAATTAAACAGGAGAGATATAAGAGAATATTAGGCTTGTACATGAATGAAAGTATTATCTAACACACGAAGGAGACTGTTTAATCAATAACTTAAAGGAACTGTCGAGGCTTAAAAATATACCAGCAGAGCACATAAATTCAAACTGAATCAACGTTTTCCCACATTCTCCTGGTTACTGGTAAAGGAGTTAGAGGACCTCAACAGTTTGGCCTGTATTCTGAAACAAGCTTTAGGATTAGAGAGGCCAGTTAGCATGTGCAAGTCTAAAATGCGTTCAAGCTCAAATTTAGACCTACGGTTCTACTTTACAAGCTGAATCACAGTCTAAGTCTTGAACTGTAATTTTAAAGAATCTTAATACTAGGTGACAGTGTAGTTATTAACAATTAATTGGCTTTGTTCAAATATTGAAGTCAAGAGGCAGCTAATTTTTTCTCTCTTTTGTTACTTTGAAAACTCAAAGTTGTTCAAACATGAACTAAAAACCAAACACAAACAATGAATTTACTTTGTTATTAATATGGTTTAGAAATTAACATTGTTGTATGCCTTTTTCATAAAACTTATGAAATTTAAATTACATTGAAAAAGTTAATATCTGAACATCACCATGATTCAACTGCCAGCAGTTATATCTGTGTTTCAATGGAGACGATACTTTTGATACCAGACGATGTCTCTACAAGCTAGAAGAGATCCGTTGAGATAGCTGTGTGCTGTGCCAATAAGATCCTTCTGGGTCTCTCTCTCACACATAATTAATAATTAATAACAATAAAAATACTTTTAAAATTTACATTATGCAATATGAATTATATCATCTGCACATTACACTGATTGAATTAGATAGTACATTTCCCCAAGCTCTGAGCCATTGGCGCAACATACACTGACTGTGTTTTCACAAGAAATCTAATTCCTGCTTGTTATCCTTTGTACGAGATGAAAAATTTGTGGTGGGTTTTATATATTCTTATGACTTTTGCAACCATGGCCCCTTCCAATGCATGAAATGCCCAGTTTAAAAGAAGTTGGTCACAAGATGACCATGCCAAATGTGACGTAATCTTATTATATTGACTGTGCCTTACAAGCCTATGATTCTTAAATTTTGACTCTTTAAACGGCTTTTGACCTAATTACTCCTGATCTAGTCAGAAGTTCAAGCGCCTACCAAGCGTTCTAGTCTATCATGGTCACATATCTCAGCTAAAGGAAAATATGAATGCATAAAAAGAGATTCATACATGACAAGAACCCCTACAATGATTTTAAGCATGTGGGTGCATGTTGCCTGTGAGGATAATCAAACATACTGTACACACATAACCTTTTCATATTGCGCATGCAGAATTGCATCATTGATAATTGACCAAAATAACCACCAATGATTTTGCACTCCTCCGCCCTCCAATTTCTTGAGAACATTTCACTTGCCCAGATCACATCTCTTCACACAATTTGTTCTCAAAAGAGACTGGAAGTGAAGGATATCTATCTTAATGCCAACGATTATGCTCACGAGAGTTATTTACGTCTTATCATCTACCAGCCTACTCACAGAAAATTTTCACTTGCTAACATATGGCCTAAAACAATGCTTTCACAATTTTTTGTGAAGGTTAGTGCTGACTTCTGTGGGCAATGCATGTCAAACGGCTTTATCACAAAATGTACATTCAGATATTAGTGGCCATAAGAAATGTGAGAAAACAAGTAAAAAACAAAAACTGCTCACAAATTTTGAACCATTTCAACATCAAATTTACATTTTATTTTCAAAAGTCTGATGGAGCCCATAATTAAATCAATCTCTAAAAACATAAACTGGCTAACCATGTTGCAAACATGCACGTCATACTTACAATCTATGCCCTTCCACAGCTACATGTTTTCAACAGATCCCAGCCAATTTAACAATCACTGATCCAGTGTCAGTCACGTCGTCTAATGATAATCATGGGAGAAAAAAAAAAATCAACACACCTTGTTTGAGAATGAAAATATTTTTTGTCCAAGTGTATGTCTTAAGAAGATAATGAACATGGTCTCAATTCTTGTCTGTATTTATTTATGTTTATGCCACAATCAATACTGATTATTATTCGGCATTATTAAAAAACCGAACTAACACTGATTCACATACAATTTAAAGTGTAACAAACACAAGAGTTTTGGGTTGTTCAACAAAATCTTGAAAACAAAAAAATTCCTTTAATCTATGTGCATTTGACCAAAAGAAATAATGACTAAAGAAGATGACAATGGAATAGCAAGCCAACAGATATTTTATCAAAATTAATATAAACCCACAAAATCCTCTCTGCTCAATGAATTACACAAAAGCTCCAATCCATCATGGTATAATGGCCCTTTACGGACATCTCAGCTAAGGAAATATGTGAATGCATAAAGAGATTCACACGTGACAAGAACCCCTACTGATTTTAAGCATGTGTGGTGCATGTTGCCTGTGAGGATAACAACATACTGTACACGCCATGATGCCTTTTCATATTTGCGCAGAGAGATTTGTCAATCATGATAATGTGACAAAATAGCCAGAAGCAGTTTGCGACCACTCCCAATACAAGGAAGTCTTATTGAATTGCTACTGAAATTCCAAAACTTGTTCATTTTTTAAGAACTTATGAGAAAAAAAAATCTAAAAAAAACTTTGTGACAGTTAATTGAATTTTTAAAATGATTATTATCAAAAGTGATTGAAATATCTTTATTGCTTAAAAAATAAGAAAAACACTTTTGAGATTTTCGGCCTTGAACTACTTTTAAAAACGCCTCCCACACCACACAAATTACAAAAACCTCCAATATTTTCATTTCTTAAAGGTATTATATTTCTACCAAATCTCCGTGCTTATTTGAAATCTTTATCATTAAAAAATGATAATTTGATTCCATCAATACCAGAACTAAAAACAATTCTTCTATAAAATATCAGTCAAGATCAAATGCAATTAAGCATAGTGTATCTATTTGAATTTTCAGGTCCACTAAACTCCATTCTCCTTGAGAAGGTTTTGCCAGGTCATCAGAGCCTACCACTGTATTATGCCCACATCACTAACTAGACTCTGAACTTACTGTTAAATTTGGCCCTCCAACGTCATTGACAGATCTCTGCTCTACAATGTGGACCTAAGTTTCGCTATCGTATTGTTGGAAATTCACAGTCTTACTAGCCTTATCACGATCGCCTTTTTCTCTTTTGGCTTTGGCGGACAGCGCCCAGTCAAGCATGTCTTCATTCTCGGCGTTTAATACTAATGGTGCGATCATACAAAAAGAAAGGAGATATAAGAAGTAAAGGAAATAAATAAAATTATATTGGAACGTTGATGCTACATATATATTTGAAAAGGCTTGAAGAAAACTTATCTTGTACTTTACAACACACATTTCTACAATTTATAATAACTCTTTTGATAAAACTATTTTAAAAATGAAAATATACAAATAAGTTATCACTATAAGGTCATGATACGAGCCAGGATAATGCATGCAGGGGTTCCGGCAAATGGTAATATAAAATGTTGCTTTCTGCAAAATCTTCACCAGGTACTAAATTTTTCCTTAAGGAAACAGCACTTGGCAAAATAAAAGGAATCTGCTAAAAAGGACTGACATTTTTAAAATCCTATGCTTGGCTGATATGTAATATATGAATAACTCATAAATGGAAGTCATGCTACAAGTCCTTAAAGTAAAAAATAACCAAAAAACATACACACAAACCAAAACAGAAAAACGAGGATAAGCATGACAGCCGTGCATCATCGCCCCTCAGGTTTGATAGATTATAAAAAAGACAACAACCCATTTAATAACTCATTCAGATGCCACAGTGAATTGTTGAAGTACATTTTATACCAAGAACTTTCTAAATTTATTCTCCAAGCTCACCAGTCATTAAAATGTATGGAAAAACGGTTACTTCATAACAAAACCAATAAATAATGCGGGAAGTCGGTTTACCACAAACTCTAATTGATACAATTCCATACAGTCAAAATCTTATTGTTAAATGGGCTTATTGTTGTGTCAAAAGGCAAATTTGTCGCCTAGCGGAAGAACTATATTACATCTATATTGTTTTATAAGATCAGGGCCGGAAAAGTTCTGGCTAAATCTGGGCAGCGGATAGTGGTTTGTGCAAGGGTAATTAACTCAGAAGTCATGGAGAAAAATTGGAAAACCTAATATGGTCAGATATACATGTACAAATTAGAAAGTTTTGAGTACATAAAAGTCCCTGATATACAATCAAACATGTACTTAGAAGATGTGGATTAATTAAAGTTGAAACATATCAAATAATCCTATTCTTGTGCGTCGCTATCTGCAAAATAAGACTTAAAAGGCGCGGTCGCCAACTGGCTTTAGAAGTTGATTTGTGGGTGCATGAAGGATTTCCGGATTCTTGATGTATTGTTTTTTTTTTTGTTGCAGCATCTGAACGAAATTTGTATACACAACTCATGAGCGGGCAATTAATGCCTCCCACCAGGTGCGACTGAGCCTTTAGAAAAAAAAAAAAAAAACAAAAGGTTATATAAAAGAAAAACAGAAAGAATGACAGTCTGCCTATCAGTCAAAACAAACACACCAACTCTATCTACGTAGAAAAAGAAGCTCAAATGCTATCACTAAACTGCACCAAAATCGGCAAAATACCCCCCCAAATAACAAAAAAAAGATCGCACAGCCAGCCAATCAAATACACCTACACAATCTTCACCCATAGAAGCCAAAAACACAGATATACATTCATGTGCCGTGATTTGTCGAAAGTGCTATGCTGTCTGAAAAGCGGACTAGCTAAACGCTTTTACAAGAAACTTGAATATTGAAAAATTGAGATCATCAAAAGAACAAATCCTGAGAAAATATAGATATGTCGGATTTCAGGGCCTTCCTCCGTAGACTCGATACTTAGACTATGTATATCTATAAAAACAATAAAATACACAATAATAAAAATAACTAATAAAATAACAACAAATATCTGACCTCATTGGTCAAGAAACCATCTTAACCCAAAACTAAAGAGCTCCAACACAAACATTGATGCATTGTATCCTAAATAACCTATTCATTTTGTAAATCTTCTCCCTTTGGACCTTTTCTGTCTCTTCATTTCCATCTCACCCACAACACCTTCCAGGCTTTGCGATCACCATTGACTTGTGAAGTATCTTCCTCTGGCTGCATCTTCCTCTGGTGCATCTTCCCTACCACCATCATCTTTGAGCTCTCTGATTCTTACCAAACTGTAATACAGAACCAAGGAAAATTTGTTGCAGATCGAAAATAAAATTGTGAAACTTAAAAAAAAAAAAAAAAGGCGAAAAAAATATCTTTCTGGTCTATTGCCATATGCAACGCCCTTTCCATCAATTTTTTTGCACTTTGTTTCTAATGCTTTTACGATTTAACTTGCTATCTAAAAAAAAGAAAGGAATAATAAATAAATACTAATAATTAAAAAATGGTCTGAAGTAAAGTAGATGTTAAATATTGCTTGTAACAATGGCTAAGACAAAGGTCCTTGAACCGTGCGCGGCGTATTGATTCGTGTCCAGTAGACTATATATTGGCCAATAATTGTTTATAATAAATTAAAACTAAAATTAAAAAACTCTGCAAATATTATAATATCAAAATACAATATAAGTATAAATACAATTAAAATAAAGATGTAAATAGACTAATAGAAATAAGTTTAGGCAGAAATACAAAAAGAATTCACTGCAAATAAAAAGTAAGTATAAAGTATAAATATAATAGATATAGAAAAAATTGATCGGGATTTAATAAATAATAATAATATGCGAGCACGAGGCTAAAATATTTAGAGCTTCCATGAAGAAAAAACAAGTGCTGCAAGCTATTTCAGCTTTTTAAAAAAAAAATACATATTCACCCTGAAAGGTGGGGGTGGGGGATGAATTGTACATTGCCATCCAGATAAAAAATTAATCTGGATTTAATTAATAATAATAATTTTAATATGCGAGCAAGAGCGAAATATTTTTGAAGAGCTCCATTTGAAGAAAACGAGAGTGCAAAGCCTATTCGCTTTAAAAAAAATTAACATATTCACCCGTGAAAGGTGGGGGGGGGGATGTTGTACATGCATCCAGAATAAATAATTTCATCTGGACTTTTAATTACAAATAATAATAATATGCGAAGCACGACCGAAATTTTTGAAGAGCTTTCCATTTGAACAGAGAAAACGAGAGCTGCAAAGCCTATTTCAGCTTTAAAAAAATACATATACCCACGAAAGATGGGAAGAGGTTGATGATTGTACCCCCCCCCCCCCCCGCTGTCTACGCCCCTGTTTGTACACATCATTTGGTAGTTGTTACATTTTGTACCAATGGGAGATTTTCCATAGCAAAGGAAACACAACTTTCAAATATGTTATCATTTATTCAACTTTCCACTGATGTGCTTCTTTTGAATTTCTGCTTCCGAGCAAGCTACATTTATACATTGGTATAGGGATCATTCCCCTTTAAACCCTATTCTAAACTGGGGATTCGAGCGGCGAAAAAAAAGGTAATAGTTTAAGACCCATAAAAAAATAAGGGAGAAAACTCCAAGGAGAGCTTTTATACCTGGAAAGCATGTAGGAGATTACTAGAGACAGGTCTCTGCCCATCTTGGCCCACATCTTGTACCATGCCTTCCTGCTCTTCCACCCTGTTACGTTTCTTGAGGCGAGGTTCTTCGCAAGGCTTGGTAGAAGCACCTTTTCCTTTTTCTCGGTCCTTTTGGCGTTGGTGCTCTTCGACGGCTTCTGCATCTCATGATGAAGCTGTGCCACAGGAGACATTATGAAGGCTTAGGAACAGATGCAGAAAAAACAGGCTTAGCTTAGGCAATGAGCATACAGCTGGAAACCTGTGAATGTGCCTGATGTGTTGTGCTTGAGCCGGCATCTTCTTTAGGTTTAGAAGTCCTGGAAGGAGTTAAAAAGAGCATCTCGGACAACCACCTTAATGAGGAAAAGAAGCTGAAATGAGTTCTGATTCCAAAAAAGGTAATACTATGTAAAGATCAAAATAGCTCTAAATATTGGTGAAGTTCAATATTGTCTTTTGCCCATAGCTAACCACCTCTTTTTAGACAATGTATGTCCAAGCGGAAATTCCATACAAACACGAAATGGATTTTAAAAAAAAATTATTTTACTGGTCTGACATCCACTAAAAAAATTGTCCTACGCTATTAACAAGTTGAACCAGGTAACATTTCACATTAAATATTGGTTCAATTTATGTGCGACTCAACAACCTATGCATACCTTTTGAAGACCCCAACCCCCATACGTGAAAAACATATTCACATTACACTTCAACATTACACATAACCAAATACTTGAATATTTACCCCCCCCCCCTTTAATACCGTCCCCATTTTGTTAGACATGGTACCCTAAAAGTATAATCCAAACCTTTGCAAGAGGGCTTTGTCTGTAGAGTTCCTCAAAATGATCAATGTAGTGCTGATACTTTGGGACAGGTCGCCTGATGAAGCTGCAGATGAAGGATCAAGAAAATGAAATACATTCATGGAAACCAAGCTTTCTCTTAGGGAGCTTATTGAGACTCATCACTTTACTCTTTAGTAAGTCCTCATTTTCGCTACGTCTTATTTCCGAATGAATCAATTGCACTATTTGATTTGTTCATATCGATATCACCATCCCGTAGTCTTAAAAGTGTTTTATCGGCAGCCAAGCGGCATGTATTTTGTGAAGGCGAGTCTTGCTCTTTTGATTGCTATATTGGTCTTCATTTTGGTAATGATTGACAGCTTATAATGAGCACATGACGCGTTTCAGTGTTCTTGGTAAGTCCCGTCCCCAGGCCCAGCTATAGATGAATTCGGTTTGGGTGATGTTTTGTCATGGTGGCAGCCATTGCTGGGGGGCTTCCAGTATACTACGCATGATCCTTGTGCGCGTATGTATGCGTAACAAAGGAAAATGTACATTCGCGTAGCTTACGCGCACGTGGCGCATGCGTAGTACACTGGGTAACCCCCAGATATATTGCGGAAACGTAGAGGGCTCACTTCCATGAAATGCTGCCCGAATTCGTCTATAGTTTCCGTTTAAGTTCAATGCACACGTATGTCGAATAAACATAAACTGAGTGACGAGCTTCACACGATTAGCTAATCAAAGCAATGAATTACTGCCTGACCAGAGGCTGAGCATTTCAGGCAGTAAAAGATCGCTACATTCTGTACATTACATATCATTGTGATTTTCCTTTGTCCCTTTTTAGATAGATAGATAGATAGATAGATAGATAGTGCCCATGTCTGCGCACTAACTTATTTTGCACGCAAATCAAACGCATGTAAGTTTTTGACTTTCATTTTTGGAGAATTGTTGAAACTTTTAGGGTAGTAAATAAAACTTGCTGAAAACCATTATTAATCAATTATTTTCAAAGTTTTTTCTATCAAAATGGATTGTTGACGTTAAGATTGAAGGTTGATATTAGTTGGGCTTTTTGTTCTATCAAATTCGCACATTTACTTGGGTGCGCAGACATAGGTACTGTGCAGACTTAGGCACTCTTACCAGACGTAAAAATTTTTACTCCACAAATATGTACGACGCTCAAATGATCACGTTACGGTATATGAAATACACTACCATTGTGCCTTTCAATGAACAATAGTCACGATAAAATTTAGACTCGTCATTTATTTTTTTGGTAAGTCCTCATTTTTTCACACGTTTTATTTCCACGGGCGGAGCCCGACAGTTGGATTCGTTGAAGTTCCTATTTATATTTCTCTTTTTTATTCTAAAAAGTATCGAAAGAGTGGCTTTCCGCCGCACGTTTTGTGAAGTCGAGTCTTGCAGTTTTTCTTGCGAAATGGGTCCACTTTGGTTATGATTGACAGCAGTGCACGCACGATAAAAGCGGTCTTTCGGGAACAGCTGAATCGCGTTGTTCAGTTACGGTCAACACACTTCAGTCATCGCAACCAGGAGGCGCGGCGGAGCTTCACACGATAGCTAATCAGAACACCCAACAATCAAAATGCTTGTCCTCTAGCTCTGTACAAACGAACTTGTAGACATTTCGATGTGTAGATTTACCATACACTGCAGTCTGCAGATTGAACAACTCGTGCAATTGACCAGTCTGACTCCGTCTTCAGATGGGCAAGCCCTACGATGAAGTGAAGACAAAGCAGCCTCGGTCTAATGTGATGCCCCAGTTCACTCATAGTCATACTCTTACTAAGTTACTAACATTGTTAGATCTAGTAGACTGTAACTTACTAGCAAGTATCAAGTTTTTTCTTTAGTTCAACTTCAAGAATTTATACAAATGAGATTTGGAAAAGTCATTGAAATTTTGAATCAATAAAAAAATAAACCTCAACCTCAGGGACTGAGTTTTTAGAATTCTCACAGGGGAGCAATGAAGAGCTCTCCTGGGAGATTTAAGGAGAGCAGAGGAGAGTGATGCAAAAAAGCTCTTCTCCACGATACAAGGGGAGTTTTTTTACTCGAACAAGAAGAAAACAGGAAGCTAAAGAGGATCCCATGCAGCAAAATACATGTTACTGTAGTAGGCCCTACTAATTTATAGCAGACATAGAAGAGATTCTGTACAGTGGGTCAATGCTCATTGAATTTCAGTACTTTATATTATTGTAATGATCTATTCTGCAAAATGTTATTTTCAATTTATGATCTCAATGGAAGAAATACACCGTCAAAGTCCGAGACTGGTTGAGTGGCACTCACTCTCAGCAACAGTGACTCCTAGGAAATATGTTGTTTGCAAAGTCTAACTGGCATCAGAATTTCTTCCAGTGATTATTCTTCAGTGTCAGGCAATTACCAAGAGTCAAGACTAAAGTAAACCATTATGTGATAAAGAGAGTATTTTTTTACTCTTTAGCGCACGGAGACAACTCCACCTCAGACAACTCGATCCTAATCAAATCTCGGACTCATTATCCGCCCTTTCGGGGTCACATTGTCTGAGAAAGTTTTAAAGAGCCTTGACATGAATTCTCTTTTCCTTACATAAAAGTAAAGGAAATAAAATTAAATTTAAGTAAAATTGTATCAAAGAAATTGTCCTGAATTTCCGCTCTTTTATGAAATCTTGACCCAGTTAATATTAACTATCGGACCGAGTGTTATGTTTGACGAGTTGTCTAGGGGTTTGCCACGCATGATCAACACTACCGGGTTTCAATCAGAATGAATGTGGCGCAACCCGGCCGCTGAAAATTGCTCCGTTGCGGCAGAAGCTGCCTTGTTCTCCCCCGCAAGATTGGCGAGGAGCTGCTTGGTTTCGCGGCGCAATCTGCTCGAGTGTCATTCGCGTTATTATCACCAATATCGTAACACATGCTCGCCTGATCTCGAGGCGCGCGATAAATCGCTCCATCCAAAACAGATTAAGGCGCGCGGTTGCGCGCGATCGCTCTCGCGCGCCTTAAAACTCAGTCCCTGCTCCATAAAAAAAAAAATATCAAATGCCCCATGCCATGCAAAGAAAGGAGTTTAAAAATTTTTTTTTTTTAAACCCACTAAAGTGGAAGTCTAGGTCGAGTTAACAGTTAGCATGCAACGCTGAAATCTTTTAATATCTAAATTGGCCTTGCCGCTTTTGCAACCAACACCAGGTTTGGCCTGCGCAGCGCAGCCCAGCACGGAAAAAAGTCTACCATTCCGCTTTTACAGAAGTAGAGAACAATGGATTTTGATTGTTGGGCGCTCTGATTGGCTAATCGTGCAATGTGCGCACGCACTCATGTTTATTCAACACACATATGTGCATTGAACGAAGACGGAAACAATAACTGGGGGCGTAGCTTATCACAAACACTTGGGCCGTGGCGTCACGTGCTCGGAGCTCTCGGAGAAATGTTTACAAATTTCCCGAAAGCCCGAACTCGGTGCGTGGGCGTTCGACGCTCGTGGTAACACTGGGTAACCGTCATAGGAAAGAATTTCCAGGATGCTAGCTCGGATCGGGCGTTGATGAATGCATGCAGGAAGTTTATTGTTCAGACATTGTTTTGGAGAATCGTTTATGGTCATGATGGTGCACGTGTTGGCGTGCGTAGTGAATGTTTATTCTAGGTTTACTGAATCCTATAATCGAAGGGGGAAACTTTTGTACTGATCACTCCCAAACATCTTGGCTCATGCTAGACCGAGGCTGCTCTGTCTTCATCGGGCGGCCCCTGGCCGTATACCCTTCGGGAGGGGTATACGGCCAGGGGCCGCCCGATGAAGACAGAGCAGCCTCGGTCTAGGCTCATGCATGCTAGCTGCGCATAAATCGTCACAGAGCGCCATACAGCATTGTACAGTGAGATGCGCATGCGCACATTACTTACGCATGCGCCGCACCATCCACCATGCACATGATAGTCCGCGGTATTAGTAACCGAATACCCGCGATAGCGATTCGACTCTTCGTGCTCCAGCTGTCAATCATTACCAAAAACGGAGACCATTTTGCAAGAAAAACTGCAAGACGCGACTTCAAAAATGGTTGGGTGTAGACTAACTCTTTCAATATTTTTTAGAATAAAGAAGAGAAAAATAAAAAAGGAACTTCAACGAATCCACTGACTGTGGGACGTACGCCCAATATTGAGGACTTACCAAAAAAATAAATGACAAATCTAAATTTTATCGTGACTATTGACATTGGAAGGCACAATGGTAGTGTATTTCATATGCTAATTCGTGATCATTCGAGCGTCATGCATAAATTACTATATTATGGAGGAACTTTTCTCCGTGCCCAGTACTACAGCGGCGACGTTTAGGGCATGCTCGCCGCAGCTGAGGCCGCACCGCACCGTCGGCGGGTGCCGTAGGCCTACGTAATGACGTAGGTCTTAACGTCTCGAGTCTAGTCAGGGAAAAAAATATCACCAAATCTATAAATCTATCCCAGATCACGTATTATATTTATGATAGCTACCTTTCTTTGCGACCGTCCTTGTCAGAGTCCCTCTGAGAAGTCATATTACCCTAGTTCCTGTGTAATATTCTCTGTTACATCTCTCATTATTTGTATCAATCATTCAAATTTATTTTTGAGGCACCCGCATCGTGATGACGTCATCAGTATTATGTCTCGACAAATAATATGCTAGCAAAATATTTTCATCGAGTTTAATCTCATATATCTAGAGGTGGATAAAATAAATCCACCTCTAAACCAGTGCGGATACAGGGGGGCGTTTCACGAAACCATGGACAAGTTAGTCATATCTTTATCCACCAACCACGTAGTTAGCTCCAATCTTACTAAGTCGGTTACACAAAGCTCTCCAAGCTCGACCAATTTGTAATATCGATATTATCGGAGATGATGTCATCGAGTAATAAGCCTTAATCAACGGTTTCGTTGATATTTAGACATTGTGGTTTAGCAAAATTTTTCAATATTATCGAAATGAAGTGATAAAATCGGTCAATAACAGTATGAAAGCTAAACAAATTATGTATAATTTATATATAGTGAATTAAAACGCACAATGTTTTCTTACTGCATATATTTTACCAGGTGTCAATCATGAAATTAATAAGACCACGTCAGAACATGGATGGGTACCCCGTGATGCGCTAATTTCATAGTTTCGAAATCAGACTATAAAAAAAAGTACGCTAGCTGAAAATGGACTAGATTGAGGTTTTTTCCTAAATTTTCTGTTTTGCTCACAAAAAGAATTAATAGTGGCATGTAATTTAAAAAGAAAATCTATTCAAAATTATTAATTTTGGGGACTAATAGATCGATTTTAACTACCACGTAGTCTCTGCGGGTCTCTTATTTAGCTTTATGGTAAGCTAAATAATGGCTTTTGCAATTTATTCAATATTATTTCTTGATTGGATATATTACGAGATATTATTTCTTAATTGGATATAAAAATCACTTAATTGTTAACAACCATTTATTTTTCTAGACATTGACCAAAATCCTGAGGTTGCCACATCTGTATGAACAAAAATGAGAAAATCGAGATTGTCGCGGCAAATACAATTCGCCCAAACCGATCGCTTGCCATAAATTGCGTTGATTGACGTATCAGCGCTCTCCAAAAGATTATGACAGGTCCGGAGCTGTCATAAGTATTTAGTCAGCTTGTTGTCCTCGGATCTTGTCAGAGAGGGGCGCTTCGTGGAACCGCGCTCTGGACAAGTTGCTGACTATCTCCGATTTAGTCAAGAAGTTAGACTTATGACGGTTTCGTGAAACGCCCCCCTGGATTTCAGAATTGCGGGGGGGGGGGGGGCGCCGAAATTTTCGGATTTTAACATGTACGGTCAATGAGCGTTTTCAATTTTTTTTTTTTTTTGGCCCTTTTCCTCGATCTTTGTCTTCTTATAACCCCCCCTTCTTTTTTTTACCCCTTTCTCTCCTTTCCCTCTTTTTTCTTCTCTCTTTTCTCTCTATTTCTCTCTCTCTCTCTCTCTTCTCTCTTCGGGCTCAATGGGCTCAGGCCCCTATTTTATTTATTTATTATTATTTTTTAAATTCTTCTCTCTCTCTCGATCTCTCTCTCTTTCTCTCTATCCGGCTGTTTTTTTTCTTCCTCCTTTTTGTTTGTTTTTTTTGTTTGCCTTTTCCTCTTGTCATCTTACCCCCTTTTTTTTACGCCTTTCTCTCCTTTCCCTCTTTTCTCTCTCTCTCTCTCTCTCTCTCTCTCTCTTCGGGCTCGATCGGGCTCAGGCCCTATTTTTTTTTTTTATTCTTCTTTCTCTCTTTCTCCCTCTCTTTCCCTCTATCCGGCTCTTTTTTTTTCTTCCCTCCTTTTTTTATTATTTTAAAAAAAAATATTTTTTTTTTGTTCTTTGTCTTTTCCCCCTTGCTCTCCTTTCCCTCCTTTTCTCTCTCTCTCTCTCTCTCTCTTCTATTTCCTTTCATCCTTTGCGGTGCCCCTTTTCCCCTATCCGGGGCTATAGTGCCCCATGGGCCCCCCTCAGAGTAGCATGATGCTACTGAAGTATAAATCATAATATTGCCCCGATTTACCAAAGCTGCAGCAAAGCAATACCCGTTGTATTAATCCCAACTTACAAGATCATGAATTAAGTATGCATTTGAGACATTTCCATCACAAATTTTGTCACTTTTTGACGCAAACATGCTAATAAACAAAATATGCGATATGAGAAAAATCGGCCTCGTGGGACCGAGTACACGTGGTATACCGAGAACTCGTGGGACCGAGGACTCGTGTGACCGAGGACTCGTGGGAAAATACTCGGCCTCGTGGGACCGAGGACTCGTGGGAAGACCCCATATAGGGAGTACACTGTTGCCCATAGAGGTTGGAAATTTTTTTTTATGCGGTCCCGCCACATCATTTTGCTCCGGCTTTAATTTCTATAACTTATAATTGTTTGTCCGTGCTTTCACTTTTCGATAGCCTTGCTATATCTTGGTAATAGCCTTCAACTATTCCCGGTTATTAAATAAAAAACAGTTTGTCAACCCCCACAATGCCTATTTTTGCCAAATTTTTTCCCTTCACATTTTGGGGCCCATTTTTTTTTTTTTTTTTTTTTTTTTTTTTTTTTTTTTTTTGTTCTCCCGCCGCTGACCAAGGCCCCCTCCGTCCTACCCCCAAGAAACGCATGACGTACAGGGTTATTATCGTTAAATCTAGTTTTATGGTCACAGACTTATTGTCTAGGAGGAGGGTCAAAGTTTATTTTGATTGGAGTTTAGAATGGATTTTATTCGTGTTTACAACATGGAAATTTCTGTCTTGTCAAAAATATATTGTAGAATCTCAGCCAAACATAAATCATAATGAAAAATACACCATGGTTACCATTTACAACCTTGTCATTAAGACTGAAACAAAATATTGGAGAAAGCAATAATAATTGAGGGTTCATGATTAGTTTTTATTTCTTTTGTTTTGATCATAATAAAGGTAGGATAAAATATTTCAAATTTTCACCGGTCTAGCTTTTTCTGCAACCCCTCCCCTAGACAAGAGACCAAAGCCTTAATTTAACGCAAAGAACAATAACAGCCCTAGACTTCAGACGCGTTTCGGGGGTAGGACGGAGGGGGCCTTGGTTGGGGAACGTCCAAGATATATCGAGTCCCCGAAAAGTGAAAGAGGGGACAAAAAAATCAAGAAATTAAAGCCGGAGCAAAAAGATGTTGCTGGAGCACACAAAAAGTATTATGAGCGACAGTGTATATACTTTGCAATTTATTTTTTAGTAATGAATACCAAAACTATATTAATTGTTGTTGTTGTTGGTTTTTTAACTAGAGTTGGGGCATGTATGTAGGCCTACATACTTTTTTCAAGTTCGTTCTAGTTTTTGGGTTGTGTATGTCGCTGCGAATTTCCTAATTTCCTGATTCTCATCAGTATAAGGCCTGGCTTGTTTCTTATAAATTTTATACTACTACTACTAATAAAACAACAGCAACAACATGAGCAAAACGAGCTTTCTGTATTTTTATTTAAAGTCGCAATAAAGTCAGATAATTATCAATCTATTCCTTTTCACAGATCTTCTGCTTGCAGGCTACTACCTCAGACTACTTTTGTGTAAAAAAAAAAATAATATAAATAAATAAATTAAAATGTATCTTAATGTAAATTATCAACATTACCCAATTTTACCCCCAACCGTCCGACTTCAAGACGTCATATTAATTAATTATTATTATTATCATTAATAAAGGGGAATCCAACCCAAGGAGAGAAATCAACCTTACAGGAAAGAGGAAAATGAGAGGAGCAATCTAAAAAAAGTTTCATCAAAATCGGTTATAAATAAGAGAGTTATGGAAGTTTGAAAAGTCTAGTTGTTCCTTCTATGGGGATCCTCAAATTGGCATCATCGGCTTAAAATGGCCGATCTTATGTACAACTCTCCATTCATTTTGTACACAAATTTTCAGATTTCCCCATTTTCTCTCAAAATTTGTCTTCTTTACTTCTTGAGCTCAAATATAGTCTCATGGGAAAATAGATTTCACACAACATATGTTGAGCTCAGAAGGAGAGTAAGATATATTTCGAAAGAAAATGGGGAAAATCTGAAAATTTGTGTAGCAAAATGAATGGAGAGTTGTCCATGAGATCGGCCATTTTGAAGCGCGATGGTGCCAATTTGAGGATCCCATAGAAAGGAACAACTAGACTCTTTCAACTTCCCATAACTCTCTTATTTTATAACGCGATTTTGATGAAACTTTTTTTAGATTGCTCCTCTCATTTTCCTCTTTTCCTGTAAGGTTGATTCTCTCCTTGGGCTCGGATTTCCCTTTAATTTAACAGGGTAGCCCTTTTTTAGAGCCCAGCATTGTTCTTCCCAGGAGGCCTGTATGACAAACAAAACATTATATTAAGTCAAGACAAAAATACATACAAGTTGTTTGTATTATTGGATTTGTCTGAACTGGGGTAATTATAATTTAGGCTTTCACCAGTAGGCCTAGGACTATGCAAATAATACTAGCTGAAATGAAGGTTGCAGTGGTTTGTGTGTGTCTTTCTGACAAATTGAAGAACATTATTCTAAAAGAGAAAGCCCTCGACCGGCCAGTCTCAATCTTCTTCACTTTTCAGTAACAGCCATAGATCTTGGGAGAGGGGTAGGGGCACCGATCTGTATTTACCAACGGATCAGTGGGTAGGGGTCAGTCTTGATCACTACTTAATTGGGTCAATCGATCATTCGTCAATACATTTTTTATTTTCATTTATTCATTAATTTAAT
>CALNVZ010000174.1:70195056-70209749 GCA_940671915.1 Paracentrotus lividus
CTCGCTTTAAGATATAGGTTTGATATAGTTTCTCTCCTTCCTTCGGGGTAGATACCAATGTGGAGTAGAACATTGAATATTTTGGTATAAGTGTAAACATCGTATTGGCAAGAAAATTAAGATCTATTTCGTTCAATATCCCATCCGGTCCACATGATTTACCGCGTTTTAGTGCATGTAATGAGTTCAGCACTTCCTGGCAGGATATTTCGGTATTAAGTGTCTAAAGTCATAATCTAGTTGGTTTCTACAATAAGTTTCTTAAAAAAAGTTGTATATTCTATATTCATTAACTTTTTGAAATATTATCCAAGTATCCGGGTCTATCCTGAACTTATATCACTCTATCTTTCCTTTCATCTGATTTATGATATTCCAGAATTCAGCAGGGTTCTTTTGTTCAGCAGAGAGCAGTTTGTCTAATTAGTTTCTTTTAATAATTCCTATGCTTCCTGCGTATTGTTTTACGAAGAAGTTTCTTTTTGCATAAATCTCTAGTCTACATCAGGGTACACAGAGTATGATAGCAAGGTTTTTGTTTTTTGGGAAGGCGTACTAAAGATGAGTCATTTTTTATTGATGGATAATGGTCATATAAAATCATTTTAATGGTTTATGTTGCTGTTTATGAATAAATATGTGCTATAAGTCCTACTCTTTCATAATTTACCATTTAGTTGAAGATTAGACACTTCAGTGCGTATTTTTAGGAATCTTTTTCGTAATTTTGTACATCTACATAATCAGCCTAAAAAAGTTGTCTATATAGTTTGTCATAGTCTTTTTGATTTTTGTTTGAGCTGACTAAATTTTCTATAAGTCCCTTAACTACGAGTCCTTTAAATTTTAACTTTGCTGTGATAATTAAAACGATTTCCATCGACAGAATTTTGGAATGTCTATGAGCCTATGGGCGTCTATTTACTCGTGTGCCCCACTGATCTCTACCAAAAATCAGTGGCCCCCATCATGCTAAATTTAGCGACACGTAATTCGCTCTCAGCTCGCACGCACGCACGCCGCGCGCGCGCTTCGAGCAAACAAAAAAAATAATAAACATTGATTGACTTTGAGACGAGACGATTGTAAATCATCCTTTTAATTCTGTTATATTCACCAAGATGGCGACCCTACCAGGAAATGCACCTCCTTGGTCCACAATGCCTCTTCCTCAAGGATGGGAAGCAAAATATGAACCACAAGTTGGGAGATAGTAAGTAGATTATTGATGCAGTGAGTAGGCGTGGTCAAAACTACTTGACAAGAGTAGTTTTTTTTTTTCACAGTCCCACTCGTAATAAAAGGTGTAGGTTAAGTCTAACAAAATATAGCTCTGACTGAAAGACTTTAGTTTAAGCATAGAGGGCTTTAATATCTACAATGAAAGTGTGCTAAATATTGCTGACAGCAGTCTCATATTACTCTGCATGCATAAGCAGATCTTCAGCATTTTGAAGTGGCAAATTGAAGCAGCACTTAACGTTACACTGGAACTTGGCCTGGAACTTGAGAAGATGTGTCGTGATTTAGGCCACGTATGCACCTAACTATACACAGCCCCGTTGCCGAAGGCGACGGGGCTGTACTTCCACCACCTCCATTTACAGCGAAATAATCAGCGTAAGAATGAGCGGCTCAGGTTATACTGGTCAATTTAATCAATCTTATGTTAAAATGTTGTGTAAGGTTTCTATGATGTTTCACGCGTAACAACGACTAAAATGAAAGTATATAAGAGCTTCTTGACTTACCAAATTGAATTTTCCGTTGGCTTGTCTCTTCTCATAGTGTTGGTGCCATCGCTGCCATTTTCTATGACGTCATTTTACTGTGCGAAGACGTATGGCGAAGACAACCACGCACGGAGAGATTACGTTGATGGACTCAATTTTCCTGTATTTTTCTACATTATTAGTTGATTACTTCATGTGAAACATTCGCAGATGTCACCAATTCGAGGAAAACTTCAAAGATTTGATTCAATGTGAGTATGAATTCAAATAAGGTATTTTTGACCACGAAATTTGTGGTCATGTATAGATATTTTCAAAACTTCGCCAAATATGTCTACTGGTTCGTCAGTTCCGTCGTCGCTTCGCTTCGCGACGGGGGCTGGTCGGTTTAGTATGCACCCGAACATTCTGAGCCCACGACCTACACTACAGTCTCGCCTTGCGTTTATGAATTGCTTATATGTTTTAAATAAAGACTTAACGTACCGTTTTCTAGATGACTGGTGTGTTGACAATATAGATATTCTTACATCTGTGTCGAGTCATCTGTTTTCCTTCCAAAATGAGTAAATTTAGACTTGAAATCTTGAATTTGAAGATACACACACACGTCTAGGTAAACTCACTGCTGTTTTCAATAGAACGTAGAGGGCGAAAACACAATAACGCCTTGCGGTAGTTATTTAGGGTAAAGGTACTACTTCCGAGAGTACTTTTGCATTCCATTCTGATTATATCGCTGACCGATGAGGTCAAAGCAAATAGATCTAATTAAAATTTAAAAAAAAAAAAAAAAGAAAGAAGAAGAAAAAATAAACAATAAAAACAATAAACAGAAAGAAAAAAAAAAAGAAAAGAAAACAGAGGAAAAAAATGGGAAAAGGAAGGAAAAAGAAGAGAGAGAGAGAGAGAGAGGAGAAGAAGAAAGGCATGAGGAAACGGATAGAGACAGAAAAAGAGAGAGAAAAAAGGGAAAGAGATAGAAAGAGAGAGAGAGATCAAAAAAAAAGGAAGGACATGACGGACAGGTCAAGGCAGTTAATGCGGTGAGTTTTCTCCTTTTTTTCTATGTTTATAAGAAAAAAAAAATCGTTTAAATTTGCATTACGTACAAAAAAAAGTGTGTAGTATAGTTTGGTGTAGTTATATTTCATCATAGGAATAGGAAAATAAAAAGAAAAGTGATAAAAAAAAATTATACTTTTCTCGAAGGACTTGGTTAACGACGTCGATACTACGTATCGACCTCGTAGTAATGTGTGATTTAGGCAGAAATATTCCAACGTTCTCGGGATATTTTCTAATATTTATTTTGTTTTAATATTTTCCCATCGACCGGTGGAACTATCAGCATACCTTTTCCGTAGGGGGTCTACAACGCCTTTCGAGTCTATATGTACATCTACATAAATAATGCGAAGCTGAAGTGTGAGCAAAAACAATTTGAGCTCTAGATCAAGAGACTTGAATTTGAATAGTGCCTAAAGGAAATATGTCTTTGTTATAATAGCAAACTTTGGAAAGGTGTTCAAGCCACCCTTTGTGGGTGGGAGTTTGTAATATGGCCATATTGTTACATTGTAATGTTTTATATAGGAACCAATGAATCAAATCATTTTGAATAAAAAAACTTCAAAATTTATACTGAAAAATATGTTTTTTAAATAGAATTAACAAATTGCCTTTAGGCTCCCACATGCGATGTTAGTTAACCCTTAGCATGCCATGGACGGGGCCACGGACACTTTATCAATACAATCGTATCAATTCATTTCTCTTAGATGCGAGCGGTACATGCTTTGCAATTTAACAATAACACTGCTTGTATTGTGTCTCTGAAATAATATCCAGTCATTCACAGTCCCCATTCAACACATTTTCATATTATTTAAAGAGATAAAAAGGAAAACCAACTTGCATCACTACAATTTAATTTATCATGTCCAAATGTCTCAAGAAGCATATGGACCGGCTATCAAGCATGCAATTGTCATTCTTTAGAACTTATCCATATGTTAACTTAAATTTTGAAGAGTGAGCCCAGCTTCCTATCACCTCCATAGTCACACTTATACGGTGAGATTATAATATGATTTTGATTTTAATTTGTTCTTCTTTACTAGTTTCTACATCAACCATCAAACAAAGCAGACCCAGTGGATTGATCCACGTAAGGCTATATATGAGGCACAGCAGAGAAGTCCTGTCCCACCTCGGGTATGTTTAAAAAAAAAAAATCTACAGTACATGTATTCATCTTTATTGCTTTGATCTGAAAGGAAATAGTGTAAAACCTTTATGGTAACCAGGCATGATATTTCTCCTCGGAACCGCGGATTTTGTAGAAATTTTTTTTGCATGTACATAGCTGAGGTGTTTTCACCACTGCAGTTTTTCGCCGGTGTTTTCATCGTGTATTCTGGAAATATTTTCCACTGGCGTAATTACAGTCTACAAAAACATTAAGACCATTGATGATAATGACCATTGTATAAAGGAAATAGACAAAGATGTGGGCAGCAAATTCAAGCGACAATTGTTGGATCATGAGATCGATTTGACAAAGTCGGAGCCAAAGAAATCGTGAATTTTCTATACCTAAAATTGCAAAAGGAGGTTTGGCCGCTACGCTCCCTCACTGGTAGCAATTTTCCTCCTTTTTTAAAAATTTCTCTGTCTCATGCTTGGGTATTAAACTTAAATGATTGAGATTTGTAGACAGGTTGACTGTCACCAATACATGTCAAAGTTGAGGAATCAATGCTAGGATATATGGGTACTACAGATCATAACCATATTAGAGTTTTTTATTCATTGTATTATTTGAAGTAGACCAATAAATATTTAATTCTAAGTTTCACAAATAAATATCTGTAATCTTTTCTATAAGTTATCATATTTTATATCGAACCCTTCTTGTCGCTTATGAAATTCAATGATACATTAAAACGACAAGATGAAAGTTATGAATCTTTAGGGGAGAAAAATTATAAGTAATGATAATAAATAAATGATTATTTAAGGAAGGCAGAATTTTAAAAGTACAAACTGTTAAGGTTAAAGAAAAAGGGAAGTTAAAGTACTAAATGAACAGAAAATTTTATTTTTTGTACGGTAGTCATTGTGCAACATATTTTGTATTTTGTCCAGGTTTTCCAGTTTATATCTTGCATATGCCAATCAACGCATCTCTATGCTCTTTACAAAAAAAAAAAAAAAAAAAGATGGAAAAACACTTATCAACATCAATGTATGAATGACATTGATGCATATGTTGATGATTTTGTTAATTTGTTTTCGCTCTTTCTGTTTTCCCACCACAGCAGGCATATATTCCAATGCAGGTTATTACCAAACCCAAGTGTAGAACATGCAAATCTAACGAGGTATGTCGGCTTTTCAATCATTCAGATCATTGTTCTTATGCTTTGTAATACTTTAATTGTGGATTGCAATCTGATCTCTTTAACAATTTTGCAGATTTACCAAAAAGTTGCTATTAGAACATTAATTTAATGTTAAAGCAACGCTTTTAAGGTGGCAGGTGCCCTAAACAAAAAACAAAAAATTATCTCCTTAGGTAGTTTCATGTGTGTACTTAATCATACAACTTGCTTTTATCTCAATATTCCACCTCTTTTTTTTAATAAGGGGGTTCAAAACAGATTTTCATCATATATTTTATGTATTATAGACCTTTCTTTTTGTGCGATTACACAAAATGGATTTTTTTTTTCGTGAAAAATGTAAAAAATTGAGTTCTAATCATTGGATTTGCATGACATTTGGTAGAATTGTTTATCTTGAAGAGTACTATAAAACAATGATTGTTTTTATGCATACTACCCCCACAGGTGGAGTTATGTCTAAAAGTCTGTTCTAAATTTCTCTCTATCTTGATTATTGTTCAATCCAGTCATTAAGTTGTCACAAAGGAGTCAGAGAATTAAATTAATCCATCAACACCTCACTTACACTCTAAGTTGTGAAGTTTTTAGAATTGAAAGTTCATATAATGAAAAATAATTTTTCTAACTTTGAATGACTATATTTTCCTCATGTCTAAAGATAATATGCCATGCTGCAGATTTTTGTGTAGCCCAACTTATAAGCTTTCCAAAAATGTATAGTTTGTTGGGGTAAAGGTACTTAATAAGAAAACTATGCTTGATTATAATATTATACCTTGTGGTCGTTTTTGCACGGGAATAGGGCACCTGCCACCTTAATCTAAAAAATTAACCCTTTTTCAAACTGGATAACCTGTTCTCTTATAAAAAGTGCATTGAAAGAAGATTAGACAGAAGTGGAATACGATTACTTTTGGAATTGAAATAAGGGATCAGTGGGGTGTACCACAAAGACTTATGATTGATAAAAAGTTATGATTGATTTTTTCTCGGTAGCCTCATCATGGACAGGATGCTCCAAAGTTGATGATCTTATTCCTAACTCTAACCCTAACCCTACTCTTAATCAAATCCTAATCCATGAGTGTACCTGGTTTCCAAATGAGGCTACCGAGAAAAAAAATCAATTGTAACTTTTAATCAATCGTAAGTCTTTGTGTTACAGGGCACAGATCAAACAAAATTAAGAAATTCCTCAAACCAAACCTCATGGAAGGTTGTTTTATGTCCTTAGCACTGAAAGAGGTTTTAAAAAAAAAGCACAATTGAAAATATAATATTGACTGTTTTTGCATTGTGCTGTTGAGGTGGATTTTGAGGGAGCTACATGCAACTCTTGTAAGGTGATAGCACAGCAAAGAGAGGTTGCCCTGATGAGAGCTAGGGAACAGATGGAAGCAGATAAGAAACGTCAGGAACAGCAAGCTAAGCTGGATAAGGAGAGAGAGAGACGGCGTGTTCAGTCAGCCCAGCGTAGGCAGGAACCAAAACCGGTACACTTCAGATACAGTTTTTTTTTTAATGATATTAATATTCATGTGATTTAATTGCTTCTTACAAAATATGTCTTTTATCATAAAAATATTTATGTGATCTAATTACTTTTTCACAAACTATGTTTCTTTTTGTTTACCAAATGTATGCTCATAGAAGAGAGAATAATGCTTTTTGTTCGGGGGGGGGGGGGGGGGGCATGTCAACATCTTTCTATTCAAGGAGAAAGAGTTTGAAACCATTCTAAAACTTATGTTTGATTTGTACATGGATCAACTAATTTTTTTTTTTAAGCAAAAAAAAAAAAAATAATGAAAGATTTTGATGGTAAATTACAACTTTTCTTCTTTTTCTTTGTTTGCCAAAGTATACCAAATGGACATTTATTTATAAGTGTATTATTATATTTTAAAAGAATAATACAAAAGTATTTCAAGTAATTTTTTAAATATATCTACAGACTCCTCCGGTAGCAGAGACAACTTTCAATGAACCCACCATTGACAGGGAAGCTGGTAAGTTGACATGACACGTGATTCAATGTTTTCTTAACCAGAGGTCACATACATGTAGGAGGTCAACCAAAGTCATGGTGGTTGCATGTCCATGTTTTTTTTTAACCTCATTTGTTAATTCTGGCCGAAAAGTTCCCTATCAATTTGTGGTAAATCTGATAAGATTACTCAATACTGTATAAGTGGTTATTGTCGGGGTGGTTTAATTTTTGCAAATTTTGCAAGTCCATCTTTGCCTAAATTTCCACCTCAACATAGGGATAATTATGAAAACATCACAAAAATCGCGATCCACTCCTGAATTTCCCAAACGACTCTAAAATCGTGAAAATATTGGCTGATACAGTATATAAGTTCAGATCAAATTTATGACTTGGAAATTTGACAAAATTTGCTTTTGCTACTCTTGACTCTTGATTTAATATGTTGACTTACACTGCATCGACAATGCTTGCCAAAGCTTTATCTAGGGTAGCATTTAAATGATATTTTAGAAGAGCATTTTTTATCATAGGCATTATATCCATTTTATCTTCACTCCACAGTAAAGCGGGAGATGAGACATTTGTTTGCCAATACCCAGGCTTCAGTAGTCGACATGATCCTAGAGACTTATGATTACAACAAAGATGAAGCTAAAGTAGCCCTTAAACAGATGGGACAGAAGATTGTTAATCAACCCTTGGCTAAGAAATCTTCCCCCAAGGCTTCTCCAAAAGTGAGTATGAATGCGGTATTGTATTTTTTATCTCCTTAAGTCTGCAAAGACCTATATCAGAAATATTATTCAGTTTTATTTCCAATGTTATTGTTGATTTCATTGTAAAATGGACATATTTCTGCTATTGGAATGACTTTCACAGTACATATTAAATGAATTGTATTGTTACATGAATTGTATTTTAGACCTTAATGGTATTGGGGGTTGTTAGTGCAAAAGAAATTGATTAAACAAAAGAATACTAAAGACTTCATGAGAAACCTAACAATTATCTAAATATAATAAAGAAATTTGTAAATAAAATTAAAAAAATAATAGAAATAGCCAAATGAAAAGAAAAAATAAGAGAGAGAGAGAGAGAGAGAAGAAATAAAAATAAATATGTTGGTGACTTTAGTCAAAGTTGCTTTTTTTAAAGATAATATTAAAGAGGTAAAAAAAGACACTTCATTTGCATAAATGACAATGCGAATGAGGGCTTCTTATCTATCAAAATTATGTTTCTTTTAATTTTTATGTTCTTTACCCCCTGTGATTCTTAGAAAGCGGCTGGTATGACTGCAGCACAGAAAGCAAAAGGTAAGTGAAAGATTAAACCCTTATATGTAAAGTGGATTCCATATGTTCCCATATTGTTTGGCACTATGAAAATTCCACAGTCCACAGTCTGAGGCATATGCTTGTCGATTTAGTATTTAACATATTATTTTAAGTATTTCTTTTGTTTCATTTTTAAACATTTTGATTTTTTTTTTACCTTATGGAATTTCTATAGATCCCAGTCTAAGGTACATGTATCTTCCGTTTAGTATTTGACATGTAATTATTGCAAGTACATTATTTTATTTAATTTCAGACATTTTGATTAATAATGGAATCATGAGATTTAAAATATGACAAATTATTGAACAACTTGTGTGCATGGTTATGTTACTTCATGTAACTCCTTAGATGTTAAGTATTTTCAGGCTAAATTTATTGTATGTTTTAAACAAAATAGACAGAATAAGTATAGATATACCAGCAAAAAAGTTGAATATTATTGTTGTACAAAGATTTTTTGAAGTATATTGTCTTACGCTCACCAGGGTCCAAGAGTAAGCAAAAAATAAACATCAAATACTATGGGTATTAAAAGATGTGAAACAACTATCATTGGGACTTGCTTGGCATTGGATCTATTCAGAATATTTCTGTTCTAAACATACAATCTCTTCCAATTTGACTTACAAAAGATTGATGTCTAGAATGTTAAGTTAGATGTGCACTGTTAATTGTGTTTCTTGTTCAATTGTGTAATCAGTGTATCACCTGTTAATCACAAAAAAACTCATATAACTTTGTTTTATTTGTATATCACCACAGTAAAGGCCAATTTGAAGAAGAAATTCCCCAATGTTAATGATATGATGATCGATATGGCCGTTGACACCACAAATTACGACGAAGCAAAGTCATCAGCTATACTGCGTATGCTAAAGACCACGGATGAGCCTAAACGTAAGATTATTTCCTTTTTTCACATCAAATAATTATGGAAATGATGTACCATGTAAAAGCTGGACAATGAGAAAGGGTAGATGCAAAAATAACATTTGTTTGTACAATGTTAAATTTCTCTGATGCTTTTGTGATGAGCGATTCAGAATTCTTGAACGATTTATTTGACAGTTCAATTCAATTTCAAACACGATTCCCTCACAAAGATTCAAATTTTAACTTTATCAAAACCACACAATTACAGCTGATTATTCACTCACTCACTCAATCCCTTGACTCTTCCGGAGTCGTTGGGGGGATTTGAGAGCCGAAGAAGCACATTTTTTCCTCCATGCCTTCCTGTCAGTTGTAGTCGACAGCAGTTCTTGCATTGTCATATCTGTCCATGCTGATTATTACATACATTATAAGAGGATGTCATATTTTTCTGGGAATATTCTGGAAGAGCAAGAATTTATATAATATTCAGCTGATATTACATTAAGTTTATTATTCTTCAGTTCGGTTTGAAAATTAGCAAAGTATTTACGAGTCAATTTGAAAATTTAAAGACCTTTTACTGTCTGCATGCTTCTGCCTATGGTTTTCAGCTTCATAAAATTCTTATCTATAAAGAGCTTAACAAAAATGTCAACACCTTGTATATATACATGTATAAACACACATTTTTTGACTCGTCAAATACATGTACATGGTGTATGTGTACAGTCTGTGTCAAATAAAATGGTACAAGTGGAAAACATTTTTTTATAGTATGAAGTTTAATCACAGCCTGCTATTGTTTGGTATTTTCATAAAGCAGGAAGATCAGACTTTCACCTGCAATTTTTTTCATCACATTTGGTGTTGTAATTGTTAAAATATGACTAGTTTTCTAAAATCAAGAAAAATCCATTTTTCGCATGCCGTCCCATGCCTTTGTGTATAGGTTTCGCATAATGGCCATAAAGTGCTCAATTTCGATTTGTTCCTCGTCGCACAAAATTTAGCATAACTTTTGTTTTACAAAAGCAAATTATACAGAACAAAGCGCATCAGCAAGGAAAATCTTTTGGCTTTAATTTGGTACCACATACAAACATTATCTGAAAATATTTCACACTTAAATATTTTTTTTTCCGACTGTACCATTTATTTTGACACAGACTGTACATACTTGTCTTAATTTTATGTTCTTACAATATATTGCTACACGTTTTATCAATCAAATTCCAATCATGCAGTAATGCTTTTCTGGTTACAATAAGTTAATCAAATGTGCTATTCCCTGTTCCAACCATACCATGTGACTTGCTGATCTACAGCTGGAGAAGGCGTCACCCCAAGCCAGATAGAAGTTACCTTCCCTGATACATCCACCACTAATAGCGTCACTGTGGGACAAGCTGATACAAGCAAGTCATACCCCCTCTATGTTCAAGAGAGCTAGAAGGGCACAGCATCCTTGTTTATAGCTGTTTGCTAACCATGCCTCACATATCACCACAGAACCTAAGATGAGTGTGTGTTTGAAACAATTTAAAATCGTCTTTGCCACTAAGTTATGAGAAATTTGAGTGAAACATCAAGAATATAAAAGTTTTGCTTTTCGTACTTGTTCAAGAAGAATTCACTAGTGGTAAAGGAATATTTTGGCATGTTTTAATTTCACAGAAAATCCTGTGATTAGAAATGTAGGTCTGTGGTGGTGATTGACACATCTATTAAGAGCAAGAAAGATGTCAATTGTCTATTGATTTCTTTCTAGCTCTTAATGAATGATATACAATGCGTCCCCTGAGAACGGAACACGGGCGGTCAGCCATTTTTTAGGTGAAAACAAACAATTCATGAATTTTAAAGTGCGTTATTTTTAAGTTAACTTTTTCTTCTAATATAAAAGAGCTATGCAAAGATGAGCAAAGATTGTTTGAGATTTAATTATCAAAATCAGAGTGTGCAGAAGAAGTTTGCAAGATGCAAAGCCTTGCTGAAAAATGATTCATTAGTATTTCTCTTATGTTCATTGTTAGGTTTCTTGTATCAAATCTCTCAAAAATTGCGAATCATTTGCTGCAAGGATCCAGTGTAGTTTAATGCATGATTTTTGTGTAAAAAAAGAAGGCCAAACGAACTTATGCACGTTTGTTTTCACCTAAAAAATCAACTGACCATCCAAGATCCACTTTTCTGGGACATATTGTATAGTAGCATTGTGAGCATCAATTAGTGTTTGATCCTTTGTTTCATAATACTCTTGAATTAGTACTAATGGTGTTGCTATCAGTGCATATACCTACCTCTCCATTGAATAGCCTTCCTCCATAACTCATCAATCATCATCACTAATACCCATCCCCATACCCTCCCCCTCCTCTTACCCTCTTCATATTTGGTTGTTTTCATTTGGATAGTTAATGGTAGAGCTTCAATGTAATGATCTAATGGATGTATTGTTCATACAGCTATTGGTGCCATCAGTTTGGAACAGCATTTTTTTTTTTATTATTATTTTTTTTCATTTCATTCTTTCAAAGAAGAATTATTCTTTTTGAACATGATTTATAAAAGTATCTAGTGATTCTTTATTTCATGTTTTGAAATTCGTCTCTCAAAATGAGGTTTAAATCCTCATTCACTGACTCAGTTATTTTTCAGTTTGTTATTCATATAACTTCTGTGTCCTGAAACATAACAAGTTACAGTCAATTGTGAATTTGATACAACCATTCTGATTGGTTAAGAGCGAGACCTGTATGCAAGAAACCTATGCAACAGGGATCCTGATTTGTTACTATTGATTTACAATTGATTGTAACAAAAATTCTTTGAAACAATTTAATGTTATTTGTTGTATTAGATATTATCAAGTTAATACTTCTTTATTCAAACTTTTACTTATTTTATTTATTTTAATAAATTATTCTTCATTAATGATGACTCTGTATATTAAATGTTATTCTTCCTTGATAATGAATAATTCATTTCGAAAATGTAATCTTGTTATGACGGAGCTCACTTTATGTCATTTCATGTGTTATTAAAAAATTGATATTGTTATTGCATGAAAAGGGCCGTTTCCTTCCTGTAGTCTAATCAGTCTAACCTGTGTCTTTTTGGTAGTTTGTTCCTATTTCTCTTCATGCTTCTTTAACCATGTTTTAGAGTTTAGTTGAATCTATCTGTGGTGTTTTTTGTTTGTTTGTGTGCGGTGTTGAATATTGTATCCTTTCTAATGTAATTATTTGATGTGTAATTAATGAACCCTCTCCATTTAAAAGGGAAAATTTTTAGCAATTTTTGAATTGCTATATCTACACATTCGTGAATTACCCTTTCTCACAATTCAAGTGTTTACCTACAACTTGATTGTTTATTTTCTAATAAATAAGCATTAGGGCAGTTCCAAGCAAAACAGGACATGGAGCTGAAATTTTAAAGTGCCGCTGTGCCTTTGAAAATGCAAATTAGGATCTGAAATTACCACAAAGGCTTCTTTACAATACAACCAATCATTTAAGTTTAAAAAATTTGCGATTCAGTATTTTTACGCTGAATAATTGATCAAACCCAATTTTGCACGTATGGGACTATGGGGCTTTAAATGCCTTTAATTCTTATATCTCATCACTTTTCGCCAATTTTTTTTGGCTTAATGTAATTTTCATGGCCTACTCCAACAAACTTTGGTATTGATATTTCTTTATAATGCATTTCTCCTCACGAAAAAGACCGAGAAACCAGATGTCACTCCGTAACCGTCACTCCGTAACCGGACAAGGGTTCAAGTTTTAAGTCATAATTAACAAAATATTCAGCCAATTTTTTTATGCAAGGTGGCATATTATACCTAGAATAACATAGAATCCAATCAATAACTCAAAATTGTGATAGCCATTTAAATTTCACAGAGTTTAAGCAAAATATTTTCTGCTCAAATATGCATGTCCATTTTGCGTCACTCCGTAACCATGATTATGATTATTCATATCTCATTAATTAAGAGGGTCACTATAGAAAAAATTATCATTTTGAAAAGAGCATACCATCAGCTTTTGTCATGAAATTATTTCTTTGTACATAAAGATTAAAGTATTGGAGATAAACTTGTTTGAATGCTGAAATGTTGCTTCTGAATGTCACTCCGTTACCTTGGAACTGCCCATTATTATTTTTTTTTTAGAATTCCCTTTGGCTAGATTCTAACCAACCATGCTTTATAAAAAAAAAAAAATAATAAATAAAAAAAATAAATAAAATAAATGAAATGACTCTTTTGATGGAAAGGACCAACCCCAATTTCTACAAATTAAATACCTCCTTTATTATTACGTAATATACATTGTAGTTTACTTTTAATTCTGATTGTTCTTCATACCCCCTTGAATGTTTTTTTTTCCCAATCATTGTCTACTTCCTAACTCTGCATGGTGTACTATAGATACTACCTCCTTTGTTTATATATATTTTTAAAAACCCTTCTTAAAAAATAATGTGAATTTCCCTCCAGTTGATTTGTGCTTAATTTGGATCAAATGAAATCTGTATAAGGTGGGCCCAGATCTTGCATGTAGAAACCTAATAGAATCAACTTTTAAATAGGTAGGAAATATCTATTCAATCCATGTCCTATATGCTACTTCAATTCACAAAAGTGATGAAGTATTTCATTTATACTATTCAATCCATGATTTAGCTTTGTTTCTATTACAACAGATATAGAAAAACGTGCTCTCCTTATTACAAGGAAATTGGATATGTAGTTTATATCGTTCCTTTCCCTGTAGAATCTTCTGCTTTTCTCTATTTATGTGTCCGTTTTCACCGAGTTCACAGAGTTGAGATAAAGTTCACACCTGCATATAGAATACAATATGTAAAATGCATTGGTAGAGTATAACTTCATTTAATTCTTTTATGCAAACAGGCAAAGCAGTGACTTTTCCGTCTTCGACTCCCTCTGCAAGCACGGCAACCGTTGCATCAAGTAGCGCTGCAGTTGCATCTACATCGTGAGTTCATATCCATTTACTGTTCTTTGATATGAAGTTTTAATATCTTAGATGAGTATAGGCTACTTCAAACTACTTAGAGACATTAAAAGCAAGTACCATCAGTATTTAAATTATTTTGCAAGAACATTGAAATACGGTATCTATTTTCATTTAATTTATTTTTACTTCAACCAGTGATTTGTTGTCGGGGGAAACATAGGTTTACATTTATTCTGTGATCACCAAATATTTAATGTTTGTTCGACATGCATCTGTAAGGTATACTTTTTTTTTAAAGATCAATATTGTACTTTAGGGTGCTATTTTTTTTTTTTTTTTTTTTTTTT
>CALNVZ010000174.1:70209765-70249339 GCA_940671915.1 Paracentrotus lividus
TTTTTTTTTTTTTTTTTTTTTTTTTTAAACCATTTCTTACATATTACATGTACTTCGTCGTACATGGTCCCCTTAACATACCATAAGCAAGTACTTTTATCATTTAGACTTCTTGTGCTACTGAAATCTTTTAATTGTATTTATTTTCCACCATTTAATTTTCATTTGTTTGTTCCTTTTCGCAGTGATTCCCAGAAGCGACCTACAGCTAGTTCAGTACTCAGCTCTCCTGCTAAGAAACCTGCAGCTGCTACTAAGAGCTCATCACCGACCAAGAAATCAACAGTCCCCAAGTAAGTGATTCTCATAATCATGATATGTCAGGGAAAGCTCATTACTGACTCAGAAATCAACAGAAAGCAAGTAAGTACATAATAATGACCTGTAGAAAAAAAAAATTCTTTGTATTTTAAGTGACTGATTGGTAATCAAGCAATTTGTCACTCTACATCTGACATCTACCACAGGCAGTACAGTATTTCATCCTAAAATTTTGATAAGAGGTTTTGTACTTCAAAAAAATTGTTCACAAGATTTTGTTACTCCACATTTGACCTTCTTTGCTTGTGTGCATCTTCATTAAAATCAACAAGTTTATTAGGTTCTCATAAATTTAATTCATGTCCAAAGCCTTGTTTGTGTAAAGAAGAATATATATATAGCACTATGCAGGATTGGATATGACCTGGGGTAAATGTCAACATCACATGATAGTTCTAAAGATTACAAACCACAATTTATACGCTACCCAGTACAAAGTTCAAATGTATAGCCGGTAACGTATTGCTACTGGATTTCCCTGCAATTATCTATTACATTAGGAGGAAATAGTGGATGTAGTAAATGAGTCTGTATACTTTATAATCCTGACTAAAATTGGCTCTGCAGACAGGGAATTACATTTCAACTCTTTTCCTGTCTTTTGTTTTATCAATCTCAATTAGAGATAGTGTCAACATATTTTGAACATTTAATCAGTGAAGTATTTTGTTTAACTTCATGTCACATGTTTATCGTTGGACATGCAATATACCAAGCAGACACTTCTTCTATATACTATGAATGGGAATGTACCATGAGGGAGGAATGCCCAATATGCATACATCTAAATTGATTTGTGCCAACAAAATTTGATTCATCCATGTTCCTGCAGTATTCTAGTATCAACAGGAGCTTGATGTTCAAAATCTTTATAACTGCTGAATTCACCAAACTCTTCAACAGTATGTATTGCTTTAACACATATTACTATGGCATTCTTTTTTTTTGCATTGACTATTTATATTATATACTGGGAATTTAAATTTTCACTTGTCTCATGTAAATCTGATTTCTTTTCAGATCTGCCATGCCTGCTAAGAAGACTGTCTCTGCTCCCAAGAAAAAAGCTCATGCTTCACCCGTCGGATCAAAGTAAGATATTAACAGTGTTGGTTTGATTCCCTGTTTTTGTATCTTTTGGTTTTTGTTTTACTATTTTGTTGCATCCCTTACGATGCAGTACTACTTTTCATCTTTATTGTACTGGATTTGTAATCAAGTCAAGTTAATTCATGGAAGTACTGGCCTGAGGATCACCATCACGAAAACATTCTTTCTTCTTTTTTCTTTTCATTTAAAAAAGCTGTGAAATGTGTAAATGTCTAATTTTTGGGAATCTTCTTTTAAATATCTTTAAATATTGAGTTGTCATTTTTGTAATGATTTTTTTTTTCTTTGAGAGACATGATGAGTGTAGGCCTATGTAAAAGTTTATCCCCATAGAGAAAATGCATATATTTTGTCAAAGTACGCCTTGGCTGGGGCTGTGGTGATGATATATTTGTATGTTGTTTTTTTTTTAATTCTATGCTTCGTAAATCTAAATTATATTTATTATCTATCGTCTATTGTTGTTTTCAGATATGTTGCTCATCCCCCCTCATCATACACCTCCAGCTCTCAAGGGGCGAAGGGTGCAGACCCAAACTTGGCCAAAGGACCAGACATATCCAATCTTTTGTAAGTTCCATGATTCTTAGTATTAATTAGTGTTAATTTGTTGTTAAATATGTATCTGCAAATGTCTAATTAATTATTGGGTCCTAGACTTTATTGATAAATTTGAACACTAAAAGTTACCCAAAAAATGGTTTTATATCAGGTGCTTTGTTATATCAGAACTCTTTATATCAAAATTTTTACTGAAGTATCAGATGGGATGATAATAATTGGTGCAAGCTCAAGTATATTTGCACCTTATACAAAACAAAACAAAACAAAAACAGAGCTAAACCCAAGATAATAAAAGCTAATTCTCATTATAATATGCAAAGATATAACAAGATTTCATCATAAGAAAGTGAATCTTCCCATACCACTTTCAATCATGTTCAATGTGTCTATGTGTCCTTATGTTCAGTGTAACACGATACGAGGTAATGGCCTTGGTCATGAGCACTTATTGCGAGTTGACTGTCTTTTTTCATCTTATAGGCAAGATTACATGCAGTGCATGGGACCTAATCCTGATAACCTGTCTGGTGCAAATAAAGAGAACATTGCTGGTCCTGTTGGGAACACTGGAAGTGATCCCACACTCATCATGGGACCAGACGGTGCTAATTGCTCAGGACCAGAACCAAACCTTGCCAAGGGGTCTATGTACGGGAGTACAACCTGTCAGGAGTCAGCAATTATGTGAGTCGTGTGAAGGATTGAACCAGGCTTGCCTCTTGTAGTAGGGGAAGCTAGGCTACAAGGGATGAAGAATGACATAGTCTCTGACCAAAGGGGTTGAAGAACAAGCTCTTAGGTGTCTTCTCCAATCAAAAGGCATCAGTTTCCCGCGGCTTCCTGGGAAACATTCGGCTTTCAGCTTTTAACATGTTTAAACGTGTTTAAGCCATATTAAGATTTTCGGGATTCTATTCAGAAGCCGGTAAATTAGCTTTTGGAACAAAAGCCGCGGGAAACTAATGCCTTTTGATTGGAGAAGACGCCTTATTGGTATGATCATTTATTTTCGTCATCATAAGTGTAGACTCTTACTTTGAAATTTTATATGAGTGGATGATGCGTTTGATGAGTAAGAATAAGCATGTATTTCAAGACTTCATGGCCGGTCTTGTTCTCAAACTAAAATGTCTTGTATTGTCCAGGTTCTATGCGTTCTTGATACGCCAAGATTATGAAGAAGGATTTTAGACCTCATTGAATTCAATGGATTGCATATCCTAAAATTTGTTTCACAGTGCAATCGTATGAATTTACACGCCTTTTAAAGTCTTAGTATTAAAAGGAAGGTAGCTTCCAAAATGTTTTTAATTAACCCTCCCCCTCCCCCCTCAAAAAAAAAATGGTATACCCCTTGGCTGTTAAGACTCTAACCCTTTTTATACAATTAAAAAAAAATAGTATTCTGAAATACAATAGAAAAAAGTGTAAAGTTTTATCAAATTACAAAAAAGAAGAAGAAAAATGTACAAGGAATCTGTACAGTATGGAATGATTATTTGTCATGGATGTGACTGTATTTTAATTGAATATCTAAGCACCAACTGCTATGAAATCAAATAAATATCCCTGCAATATTTGATAAGTGCTTGACGATTTAATTTATATACATGTAGCTCTGCTTAGTTGTAATGTGATGTCTAAGCCACAATGAGCAACAGCTATAAAACATTCTTTGAATGAACATTTTCATGTGCTTTCTATAGGGTCAGCAGAAGAACTTAATATATAAATGTGTGTATGTTAGTGGAATTTGTATATCAGTGTTTTGTGGAAGTCAGTGTTCCATAATGCCTTTTCTTACGACTTGTGAAAGATCTGAAGAAAAAAAAATGTATGAATCTTACATATCTTTTGACACATTAATCTAAAAATATGCTTTATAATATACACAAGTGTTTTATTCATAAAATAAGCTTAAAACTACTTAGTTGTAATGTGATGTCTAAGCCACAATGAGCAACGGCTATAAAACATTCTTTGAATGAACATTTTCATGTGCTTTCTATAGGGTCAGCAGAAGAACTTAATATATAAATGTGTGTATGTTAGTGGAATTTGTATATCAGTGTTTTGTGGAAGTCAGTGTTCCATAATGCCTTTTCTGATGACTTGTGAAAGATCTGGAAAAAAATGTATGAATCTTACATATCTTTTGACACATTAATCAAAAAAAAATATTCTATTAATATACACAACTAAAATAAGCTAAAAAAAAGTGCAAGCCTTCATGTAAATTTGATATGGCTATAGTGTGCTGTTGATAGTTGAAATACAGTTGTTTGATATATATTTAAGCTTTCACGTTTTAAAGAAATCATGATGAAAACAATATGTTTTGCAAATGCTGATTTCCAGAATTTGAGTCATATATTGTAGAACATGTATTTTATAACCTTCCATTGTACTACTGAACTTTTAAATCTGAGTGCGGTTTGGCCGTGAACTGGGGTTTTTATTAATTTTGTGTTGACATGTACAAAGTATTTTATATATATTTAACTACTTAACTATTTTAATTTTAGATAATGTTATTAAATGGAAATCTACTATTTCAAAGCTTGTTCTGGAAGCTAAATGGGCAGTTTTAATGGTACAGACAAAATAGGTTGAGTAATTATGGTGTTTTAATGAAAATGATTAGTTCTTTCAATATTGGTAATTACATGTGACCTGTTTTATGCATTTCTTACTTAGGATTACTCCTTTCTGTGAAACTGAAAGTACCTGTATACGCTATCCAATGTTTTTACTTTTATTTACCTTTTGTATATATATTTTATTGTAAATGATGTATATCAGTGTCAATGGCTATATAAAATATATAATATAATAATGATAATGGCGTTCTTTGCATTGCATTCTTTTTTTCTGTATACCTTTATATATTAAGATGGAAGAAATATATTGCAATTATTTTCAAGTGGGTTTGATATGTACTTTAAGCATAAAAATCATATCTGTTACTAATAAAAATTACATGCACAAGTACAGTGTAAACTCCTTATAAAAAAGTCTGATAGGATAAGATTCCTGATTTAACAAGGCTATTATGCTGGTCCTTGTTCTTTGTATTCTTTCGGGTTTTTTTTTTCTATTTGCTGATACAAAGAGATTCATGAAATAGCAAGGTTATTTCCATGGTCCAAGAAACTAATTGTACTAAGTTTCCACTGTCTAAAAAAAGCAAACTCGGCTAATAAGCTATACCAAAGATATACTCACAATACTGTAAGACACATTGCCGTGTGGACTACTATGTGACGACAACATTTTGATGAATAATTGTAATAATGGTTTCTTCCCAGATGACACGTTTTTTAAAACCTTCCATTATGTCCTCATCATGTCTGCATGTCAACATGCCATTCAAAAACTACTTGATTTCTAAATTTACATTTAAAAGCATAAAAACAATACACTGACAAATTTTACTTTCATTGATTCATATTTATTCATAAATTCACATAATGTACAAAATATACACAGCATTAAATACAATAGTTACATTATAAAAAATAATGTACAATTCATGTATAAAAACACAGGACCAATTGACTCTTAAATAAAAATGGCCATACTCTTTCCCTCTCAGACAAAAGTTATGTGAAAAGGAAGACAAGTAGATGAAACACCTCTATATTTGGTATAGTTTTTGAATACATAGATATGTGTGTTGCATATTATAATTTAGGATTTACTCTCAAGAGAATCAAGGTTAAAATTAATGTACATATGTAGGATGTTACGAAAGACAAAATGTAAACACAAACCTGCATTAAATTATATCCATTGAATCGCTCAATTCAAATTTGCTTCTCTGAGACTGTGTGTTAAGGTTTTGGATCAAGACAACTAACAAATGGTTTTAAAAGAGAAATTTTACTCTGAATGTGTCAGATCCAATGATTGTATATGAATGAAAAAAACCTTGGACCTAGGAGGGATTTGAACCTGTCACATCTACCTCTATCTAGGAAGCAACTTAACCACATTGTCATCTCTGGAGTTTAATTAAAAAGGAAACAATACAACACCCTGGAAGTTATGCAGGGAAAAGTTTTTTCCATGAAGCTTAATAAAAATATTTTAAAAATTTGTAACCTACATAAGGTAAGTTTCTGTTTCTTCTGATTGAATGAAGTTTCTCTCAATACCAGCAGAACTCCAAAAGATGAATAATTTTCACTATGAATACTATGTTGAACAAGGTGGTAAAGCACTTGATACTGCATACATCTAAAGCCCACCTCACAATGTGCGATCTGCAGCGATGCAATTTTGGATGGAAAATGTTATATCATTTGATATGAGCATTCAAACATAAAAAATCATACAGTCCTAAGTACTGAGTAATCCTATGGATACTGAAATTGAAATTCACAGCTAGTTAATATGAACCCTGTTCTCTGTACAAAAACCAAATTGTTTCCATATCGCAGTGACGTCACATCGAATTTGCGATTTGAGGCTTATTTGACCTTTACTCCTAAGTTGAAGCTTGCAATTGAACAAAATTTTGATTCACTTGTTCCTTTACATGTTTCAAACTTTACATAAGATAATTTGACGTGTTTCAAACGTCACAATTAATGCAAACTGCCATTTGTTTTAATGGCATCGCAGCAAATCACAGTGTGAAGCAGGCTTAGTGCATCATTTGTTTTGCATAGACCTGTATTGGTAACTGTATTACTCATATTTCTGCCTTTAATATATATTTTTTATTTAGTTACATTGCGTAAACATAAAATCTTATAAAAAGTAATAATTAACACCAAAGTATGTCTTTAGTAATTACTTTCTTTAAGGCAAAGAACTAACATATATTTAATTGGCTTTATAATGGAATAAAATGGTCCTTTTAAATTTCATCAGAATAATTACAAACGTTTGCATAGCCTCGAGACCTGCCTAGCAACAATTTCCAAATTTAAATATTTGCAAAATATAACATTTTGGACACATTTGAGCTTTTGATTGCAGTCAACCAGGCAAGAATGAAAAACAGACTTCACAAATCCAAAGAATTAACAATGATTATGTGATAAAAGACAAACCTTTTTGACACTCAATGAAACAGTGGTTGATGTACTGGGGGAAGTATTAACAAATATAATTTCATTTTGTATATAAGTATGTGGGTAAACTGAAAGGAATACTGTAAGACGACTCAGATTCCACATTTCAAGTAAAGAATCCATGATTGAATAACTACTAATCAACCCTTTAACCTAATAAAAACATAAAAGAAAGTAAAATGCAAAGAACAACCAAATTTTACAGAATTTAAGAAATACCATACACATTGAGATGTAAGAACTATACAAGTTATTTCAGTTCAGTTCTTCAAATAAAATCATGTAAGAAAAAAAAGAAAAGGTACAAATGGATTTTACATACCAACATACTTATAAATAGATAATAAATAATTCACACTGGATGAAATGGATACTTTACAGTGGGTAAAAACATGGACATAATATAATTCCTAAATTAGACTTTCTAGATTATCATGGAATGTAGTTGATCATATACAATACACTTCAATTCACATATGCAATGGTAAGACAGCACATAATTAAGCATGAATGCTACATGTATTAGAAAAGCATTGGAGGGAATGTTGAAGTTTTGAAATATTACCAGCACTAGTTGAATGTTGTGCACATCAAAGAAGAACATCAGTACAGAAACATAAGGAGTAAGTCAAAACATTGTTATTCAGCAATGGTTCCTTTGGTATTCGCACATTGGTGGGTTTTGATTTCTTTTAGTGCACTATAACGTCAAATTCTTTGGCAGAATTTTTTTCTTTGCATGAATTTGATGGAAGATCGATTGTTTGGTGGATGTTTGACCAACATACTTCATTCTCATTCCAGTAGATGGATACTTATTTGAAGTGGATATTACAGTAAACCTCAACAAAGTCAAATCTGTTTGGACTACAAATAACTTTAGATGAGAAAAAAAAATTTAAAAACAATATTTTAGAATGAAAATAGAAGATGACTGGAAAAATCCTTTGACCTGGGCAATAATTTAACTTATGAGAGTTCGACTTATGCAAGGTTAACTGCATTTGATGCAATATTTTGATCACCAAAATTACGCTTTCCTGCAGTATCTGATGATTTTGAAAGACTCTTTGTATGATCTTTGACATTCATAATAATTAATACAGTCTACCCCCGTTATCATGAGACCAGATTTTGTTACAATGAGGTGATTCTCCCCTTCTTAATTTCAAACATTTGCACAAGCATCTATGTACCCATTTGTTTCATACAACAAGATTTCATCATAACAAGTTATTCGTCTTGGTCCCTTGCTCTTTCTTATAACGGAGTGGACTTTGCTTTAGAATATGCGTATTCAGAATCTGCATATTTCATCTCCCTGCATCTGGTACATGCATGTTCTCCATAAACAAATGGGATGATAGTTGATGTGCATTCGTAATGACGATGATTCGCAAACCTTGTGTCATTCAAATTAAGTGGTGATGCCATGCAATGTCTCAATACCTAATGCCATCATGATGTAAGAATGAACAGCAGCTAGTTCACATACTATTTTTGTTCCTGGAGAGGTTATAGAATGGGCTGGATTCATACCATTATCTGAGCCTCTTGTAAGATACGAAGTCGAGGTCCAATGGGTATGCCAATGTTCTCAAGTTTCTCTTCACTCAGATAAGGCATCTCCATCATTGAAATCCCTGCTTTCTCAAAGATGCTGTTGTATTTCTGTTGCAAATAAAGAACAAAATATAGAAAAGAGATAAAAAAATTAGTGAACAGGAAAGGTGCCACCTACAATGAAAATGAACATGGTAGCTATGTTTAAAGCAATTTTCAAAAAGTGATCAAATTATTTATCTAAGGCATCTTATTAAAAAGTATCGCTGTAAGTCCTGTGCAGTGGACCGCGTTGCCAGATTATATACAGGATGAACTTATCCCTCCTATTAGGTCAATGACAGAAAAAAGAGCAAATTGGCATATTCAGGGGCCGTAATCCGAAACTTATCTTAAGACAAATATTCTTGTATCTTCAGAGTTAAGACAAATTCGTATTCCGAAAATTATCTTATCTTTTATCTTATCTTTTCTTGTAAGTTCGCTGAGTGCGCGTGAAGTCAGAGCTGTTTTGCGTAAAGTTAAACACGGCGCATGAATATCTCTGTGCGCAAGATAAAATATTGAGATAATACGTATTCTGAAAATTATCTTATCTATTTTTTATCTTAACTACCTTGGCAACAACAAGAAAATTTACAACAGGTAGGGGGGTATTGTATCTCTATAATAACAGAGATTTTCCCCTAATTATTTTTTTTAGTAAGGGGAAGAAAATGAGTATAGGATCAATAGGCCTAGAGAAGAAACATCCCAAAGAAATTAGAGTAGATTTTGCTTATTTCGTTGCAATTTAAGACCACATTCAATACGATACACCTTTTCATTTTTATGGTTTTTTGTTGAGAAATCCCCAAAGAAACGTCACAATAGAATCAATTTTACGTCATAAAGAAAATTTAGCTTAGAGGAAAGCGCCCAAATCGCGCAAGATTAAATCACGACTAATGTTGATGGTGTGCGAAGCGCATCTTAATTTCTTTTAAAGAAGGAGCACTTCTATTGGTTGACCTAAGTATTTAAAACCTTTAATGATTCGTTAATGATAAAAAATTGGGCGTGAACGGGTCGTGACAGAGATAATATAAGGGTGGTCCTTAGAGAGATAAGATAATTTTCAGAATACGTATTAAGCCAAATATTAGCGGTCTATTATCTTTTGAGATAAGATAAAAGATAAGATAAAAGATAAGACAATTTTCAGAATACCGGCCCAGGATATAATCTCGCAATGTGGTCTGTGGGCAGTGGAAAACGGGTATTACCTTTTGATAAGTCACTTCTATTTCGGCTTTACTATTCTGAATACAAATATTACAGCTCTTAGTGTGATATAAGCTTTAGAATATAAGGAGTTCAGCAACCAAGGGTATATAAAAAGAGATGCAAATGCTCAACAAGAATATCATCTTGAAACTTAAAAATTTAGAGTTTTAAAAAAAATACGGATTCTGGTTAATGGGCTGTTTCTTTACTAGATTTTTTCTTTCCAGATAGTAATAACTTTTCAAAACATGACAATATCCAAGAAATATTAAAAACTATTTATTACCTCATAGCCAAGATCAGTCAAGAAGATGGATAATAATGGAGGCTCTTCTCCAAAGAATCTGAACACACAATGAAAAGAAAGCAACCACCATTAATATTCCATAATAATACAACAACATCTATTAAAACATTCAGAAACTATGAGAGATAACAATGATTACCACTTTACTTCAGTATATTCCCATAAAAGATTTCAGAAAATATTCCTCACCGACAATAACATTGTCATCACTGGTGTGATATTACATGACATAGCAGGAAATAGGACAAAAAGCCAACAGATTAATGTTAATGATACATTCCCAAATGTAAATATGAAGTTCTGCTTGATATGCATCTTGAAGAAGATATGTTGGTTGGTATGTGTATGAATCAGACAGGATTATTAATGCCTGGGACCAAACTCTAATGTCACCACTTAAATGATGTGACTGAAATTTGAAAATGAGTCTCATCAAAGTCGATTTGTAAATGAATGTGGAGAGCAATTCCTGTTTCTTATACAAACACACACTCTTAGAGAGGAAATTATAGCAAAACTTACTTGGTGAGTTTCTTGATCTTCTGTGGGTTTGCGCACTGCGGGACAAACGGCCTATGTAAACTCCTTGATGAAGCGGAGACATCATGATGGAAGTATGCCACATCTTTGAGTTGATTCACCTCAATCCTCAATGCCTCAATCTCTCGGATCAAAGCATTCTGAGACCGTAGTTCAGACGATAGGTGGGCCACACTGCGGGCTAAAGTGACGACATGAGATTCTACTCTGGAGAAGCGTTTGTTGACTGTCTTGATGTCGCGCTCACGTTGCTTGGTTGATAGTTTGGTGTCTAATGGTGAAGGAAATTAATAATAATAATTTGCATTTATATAGCGCATTACATACATTTTTAATGCGGTTGAAATAAAGGAAGATATGATTGATCATTTGCATCTCCTATGAACACCCGATTCAGATTAAATTGCAACTCTCTTGAAATTATCTATGATAGTGAAATCAATGAGCAATAAGTGATATTAGCTTTTACTTAAAATATTTCAATACAACTGAATCAACTAATTGTAATGCCTATTATTTTTATTAACAATTACATGTATATGCAAAGTGAAACTCACGTTTAGGTTTTCCCAGAGTTCTTGATGGACTGACAGGAACCGTTATCTTGTTCCCAGTCTTTGGGTTATCACTCTCACCTTTGCTAGACCCAATCACCTGGTGGATGAAACAATAATTAATGGTAAATAAGTAAGCTTGAGATAACATGATTATATTTTCAATACCTTATAATGACTGAGGAACATTGAGATATCTCACACACCGAAATCTTTACACAGCAAATTTTACATAGTACCATCCCTTTGGAAGGGATTGACGGCTATGTATCTCCCGAACATATAATAATAAACCAATATTTTAATCCCTTCTTAGGTTAGTCCTGTCCATTTCCTTAAGACCATCAAACAAACTAATTTGTGTCTACTCATCTTCCGTTAACCATCTACCATTTCTTCATGTAACATCTTCCGTAGTACTCTTCCTCTTATCACATGGCCAGCATAAACAAGATTTCTCTTTTGTACATACCATCTTCATCTGTTCTTTTTCTTAATTTTTTTTAAAATTTCAAATCATTTCAAAATCAACAGAATATGTTCAAACAAACTAAATACATAAACATTAAGAAATCACTAGTTTACAAGACAAAGATTTGAGATACACATCATAATCAAATCTTGATCCAATCTACAATTTTTTTCTTGAATATTAAATTAATGAATTATTAGTCGTAGATTGTACAACTGACTGCACTCTCAACTTACAGTGAGTATTTCTTTATACATTCCCTCCAGAGCTAGAAGCTGTGACCTGACAGCCTCCATGTTCTGATTCTCCTTGCCAACGGATGATGATGACCTGGAAGGATTACCACGGAGAATCTCATCCTCTCTGTCCTCATTACCAGGCAGAAATGTTGGTCCAGTCTGCTTGGGTGATATGTCACTGTCTGATGCTTCTGTCTGCTCCTGAACCTGATTCAACTGCAGAGATGGCACTGCTGAAAGGAGATCAAAGGAGATCAAATTGTCATCAAGTATATAGATAATATAGTAAAACTGTGTTTTGTGATATACAGGGACTTCATAGTGAACAATCGGGATGGAAGAAGATGCATTCTAAGGGGCAACAACATACTCAGAGATTTGCCAGGTGGGAAGATGAAAGTAAAAGAGGAAGAGCTTTGTGATGGTGTCTGAACTGAAAGACATAGAAGCATATTGAGAAATAAAAGGAAGTCTAAAGACAGAGGAGTAAAGAAAGGACTAAAGATAGCTCCAGTATTAACCTGACCTTAGAGAGAACACCAAAAGAAGAAGAAGACTTGTCTGATTGTCCACATCATTCCTCAGTCATATCACCAAACTTACTCCTCCTTACCCACAACTTTCCATTAACTGTAATGTCATTTTTGTGACGTTTATTGTTGGTTTAATGTCGTTCTCTCTGTTGTGACTGGCATATTAATCTGTAAAAGCCTGATAAATCATAAAAAATCTGAAAATGTTCTGAAGATACCTACCTCTTGTTCCACTTGATTTACGGCTCTCTTTGCCTGATGTACTGCTTGCTCTGCTGCTATTCCTTGATCCATGTTTGTTTTTCCTCCTTCCTTTGCTACCACTCCTTCTCAGAGGTGACCTCAAGTCTCCAAGTTTAAGGTTGGCACTCTGACTCCTGTTGACAGCACCCTTGCGTGACTTGCCTACACTATCACCTCGGTTTCTCCTAGAGTTCAAAGGTGACTGCTGGTTATTGGTCACCCATATGCTGGATGATCTGTTCTTCTTGTAGACAGTGGGTGATTCGGGTGGAGTCTCTGGAGGGGTAATGTCTGGCGAGAGTGGAGGCAAGGGTGGAGTGTGTGAGCGTGAGGAGCTTTCGCTATAAGGCATATTGTATTCATAACCCATCTGCTGCATGGCAAATGCCTCTTCATTCATTGCATCAGCAGGTAGCATGGGATACATTGGATTTGATGCTCGAATTGGCACAAAGGCAGTGTTCTGTCTGTTGTAGGCAAGCCGATGAAGCGAACTTTGATCGTCCAATGGCTGAGGAAGGCTCTGTGACATGTAGAGCTGCCCTCTATCCATGGGATCTATATATTGTTCATGAAATCCTGCATCGGTGTTGTTGTACTGGTCGGGGAACTGGACACGGGATGATGGGTAATACCTCTGGAAACCCTGAGATCGAGGCAACGTCTTGGGTGAACTACGACCCCTGGATTCATAGCCACTGGTTGGTGGACTCTGACCGTTGGACTGGAGCTTACGATGTCCTGGAGGTGAATGGCGTTGGATATGATCTTCATAGGTAGGTAGATGCCTTGCTCTTTGACCATCACCTGGTGACCTGTACGGCGGTGACTGTGGGACACAAAGGACAACATCATCATTTTTATATATTTGTGAAGGTAAAATATGGACACAAAAATTTACTTTCTTGTAATATTTAAGCTGATAACAAATGGTTTGGTTGAAAAAAAAACGTTTAATCACATCATGGTGGAGGCAAAATAAGGACAGAAATATTACTTTTTTGTCGTATAAGGTATCACAGCTGTCTAATGCTTTTTGTTCAACACATTTTACTATAATCACCTATTTTTCAAATTTAAGAGCGATGGGCATCTTTATGTTCATAACTTGATTAATGCATTCTGAAATTCCTGCAAACAGATAAATGTACTACCAACAGGAAAATCAGACTTTTCTTTGTAAAACATTCTTTGTAATGCGCCATGAGCATCATGCCTGATGGACCTGAGCGCTATATAAGAGACCACTATTATTATTTTTATTATCATTTTCTATTGATAATTAATGACATACCCATGTTTGTGATAGGTTAGACTGTGAGCCTTTGATAGGTTCCTCTCCATACACCACGCCAGATAGGTTACGGAAATTATCTGGAAGCTTCTTGCTGATTGGACGGATAGGTTGAGGCCTCCTGGTTCAAAGAATAATTCTAATAAAATCATTTGACACATTTTGCATTTACATTGCTTACATTATAAATCACAGTCATATTGATTTTGATGAGCAAAAATAATTTTTAATCTCAAAAAGCTTTCACCCAACAAGTTTGCTGAAATCAGGAAAAAAATGTGCATTAGAAGTAGATGCACAGGCAAATAACCAGGTAAATGTTTTTTTTTTCTTTGAAAACATTTAGACAAATGGTGTACTTGCATTTACAAAAACAAAACAAAAACAATAACAATGCCTTACCCATTTGAATAACTGGATGCTTCCTGAGGAGGTTGAGTTGAAGAGGCTGTTCCCATGTGATGCGAGGAAGGTCCATGGAAGAACGGGGCGGGGCGATTCCATTTGGAGGACGGAGTAGATGCGTCAGGAGGGGGTGTGGTGGAGGTAGGGGGTTTGTCTAACAGGGCCTGGGCACGAGGACCCTCTTTCTTCTCAGTTGTAGTTGATGGCTGAAAGAGTAATGACCATTTGCTCTTGATTTTCATAGGATCTTCAGAGATATGTACATTTACAGTTATAGATAATAATACATATCATTATATGTATTATGGAAGACATATTATTCAATACAAATAACATAATGCCAAGTGAATTATGAAGCTGACTTTTATCAAAGAAAGAGATTAAAAAAGAGAATTTAGGGGACAGAAAAACATGTATATAACATGAATGAAAAAAAAAACAGAAAAAGAGATCAAGAAAAGGTGAGGGGAGATAGAGATAAATGGAAATAGAGAGGGATTGAAAGAGATGAACCATAAGATATCCAAAGAAAAAGAGAAAGACAGACAGAAAAGTGAGAAAGAGTCAAAAGATTATCAAGAGAGAGAGAGAGAGAGAGAGTTACATACCACATAACCTGAGATATATCTATCCCAGTCCTTTGGGTAATCAAACTTATCAGGGTCCTCCAACATGGCTTGAAGGTTTGCCTCCTCATCACCATTCTCATCCTCATCAGTAGCATCCCGGAAGTTTGGTGGAGGTAACTCTAACAATTCACCATCATCAAACTGAGGCTGTATCAACAATCACAAATGAAACAACATAAGTCAACTTTAATAGCATTGGTACAGAATATGTTAGGATAGTACTGCCCTATACAATGTACTTTGACAGAAGTTAGCAAGTAACCAAATTGACATTTCTTGTAAAGGAGCAAAAAAACTGAAATTTGATTGAAATGGCAATTGCTACCATTTGTCAGATTAAGGCAGAGTATGACGCTTTTTATTTTTGAAAAAATTTAAGGCCAGCTTTTTCTGATATCTTAGAATATAAAATACTTTACTGATCATGCAGTTTTTATGCCATCAGATGTCACATCAGGCGCAGATCCAAGATGTCCAATTTCTATAGCTTGTGCAGGCCCAATTATCTACATACAATAGCGGCTCTATTATGTTTGGGCATGGGCCGATACTTTTAATTGTGTGACGTATGGCTGGGTCCGCTACCGCACAAACCACCTTAGAACTGCCGATCATATGAGATGCTAAGATACAGTCTGGACTCTTACTTGTGAATGGCCATTTAGTAGAGTTCTTGGTGTAGGTGAATCTAACAGGTTCTTGAGTTTCTCCTCCACTGTCATGGATAATGAGTCCCTTAAAGGTGACTTAGGATTCTAGACATAAAAGATCAATACAAATCTTAAATGTTTGGGCAAGAATATAGTAAAGTGCTTTGGGACTGTTCATTGTATTCAATATTTTAGAAATAAAAGTAATTTTGTACTTATCATCTTAATAATTAAGGGGCCTAGGAAAGATTTAGAAAAAAAGAATAATAATCAAATAAATGTTGTAGAGAAAGATGTGAATAAGCAAAATAAATCAATACAATATGTAAATAGAGCTAAAAAAAAAAAAAACATGTCTTTTTACTTTGGAAAGAAAGAGAGTTGGTAAGCAATATATTCAAACCAACTTCATTTGCTATATTGGACCCTGCAACAATAGAGAAAAGTAAAAGTTAGTAAATGGCTAAATTCTCTACATAAGCTTAACAGTAAGTACACATGCAGTATCTGCCTCTGCCTCATTCTTTATCAGATTTAAACTCACATAATTAAGTCCCTTACAACACAATGCACTTCTCATTTGTGGAAAAAAAAAAGAAGAAGAAGGCACTTACCGTTAATGGGTTCCAAGTGTCACCTGCTTTGAGTGGTTGTGGTCTGATAGCCCCACGAGGGCTCTTCTCCATTAGCTGTGTTCGTCTAGTCTCAGCTCCATGCTGTAAGACTCCCTTAGCTCCCATCTCTGTCATGCTCTGAAGGAATCAAATACATATAGTGATTATATATTGTGCACAGTCATGTGTGATGCACATGTGGGCAATATAAGAGTAATTATGACCATTTGTCTCCTATCCAGGAATTTGCACCTGATGTCAGTCCTACATGTATATCATTTTTTTAATCTATACCTTTTTTTCTTCTATTAGATGTATAATCACAGACAAACATGGGAATGGCATCAAACCAGATGTTAAGATTGAATTCAATTTTCTCATCATATACAGAGGTGGCCAAAATTATTAGAACACCCAAAGCTACACAAAGTCTATGGGATTCTCAATGCCCTCGTACATTTGCCAAAGTAAGTTTAAGGATAACTTTTTGGTGCCGACAGCTTTCATGACTTTATAGCATAGAGTCTTATGCATCTTGTGATACTAAATTTATATAGTTTCGACCATCAGGTAAGGCACAGCATGAAAAATCGTTGCGCTATGCGCTTTCAGTTTCCCCATAGAACCGTGTGTTAAACATGTAGTACAAATGCAAAAACGTGAAATGCCAATTACTCAAAAAGTATTTAATCTAGACGTGTGAAATTTTGCAGGCTTTTTCATTCTTACATGCCCCAAATACATGCCCAGTTTCAGAAAATTTGCTCTTGTGGGGAGGGGTGGATTGGCCACATCCCCCGGCCGTGAGATAACCAAAATAACCCTACCAATTTAAGGTTAAGACTATTTTTCATGAAATGAAGAAATTTACTTAGAAATAAATATATTTTAAAGGAAATGTCATGAGCAATTCAAAAAATTAAAGGTCATTGGAAAGGGGAACTTAAATAGGGGCTATGAATTAAAAATTTGGGGCCCCTCAAAAATAATTTAAAAAACCCTTATAAGATGTTATTACTTCACCCTACTGTATTATGAATGACATTTTTGACATCCTCAGGAAATTTCCTTTCACAAAATATATATTTGTAGGGAGAGGCTTACAATTTTTAATGTTTTAACGTTACGTCCTGATAGGGGCAAGATTTTTAGATTTTTCAACTGGTAGCGTAACACAAAAAAGGGCGACCCAGGGGCGAGTTCCCAACGCATGGCTATATTATTTAGTTTTTAAAGCATAATGATGACTTTCGGACACATTCCGACCATTTCATAGGTATTTAAATAGTCAACTGAATAACTAAAATTAAATATGCTTGATGTTCTAATAATTTTGGCCATCACTGTATATGTATGCACTGTGTATTCTTATTCACTTTTTTCCACATTTCTTCCTCAGTTGTAAATGAACATTTCTATTCCACTGTTTTTATACATCAAGCTCACACTGTGAATTCAAACCACAAAATCAACAGTAGATAAAAGCAAACACGAAACACATTTATATATTTAATGCCTGAAAATCTACTTGCCTTCACTATAACAAGTCCTCTTTGACACCCTAATAGTGCCCTTGAAACCATTAATCTTTACCCAACAAATTTACCAATCAAACATTTATGACCCTGATAAGACCTCAAAATTCTCACCTCTTTGTTGTGAGATATGTAATCAAATTTCACATGGTTACTCATCCTTTTCAACAAAGAGTTCATTCAGGTGAACCAGTGTAAATATGACACTGTCAATCATTCTTGAGGCTAATAGCATTACAATACAGCAGAACATCATGGTATCAAGAAATCATGTGATTCTTTTTAATTTGGGGGACATGGCTTGAAACCAAAAATATCATTAAAAAAAAACATGACAAAATGGGACAATTAAATGTTATGTAGTTGGAAGGTTAAAAGTTCAAAAATAAACATGCATCTTTTCATATTCCAAAGGCTTATATTACAGAAGAATGTCGTGGTATCAAGAAAGCATGTGATTCCTTTTAATCTGGAGGATATGGCTTGAAACCATAAAGGTGATAAACAGATTACAACATTTTTTGCCCTTACAAAATGGGACAATTAAATGTTATGCAGTTGGAAGGTTAAAAGTTCAAAAATAAACATGCATCTTTTCATATTCCAAAGGCTTATATTACAGAAGAGTGTCGTGGTATCAAGAAAGCATGTGATTCCTTTTAATCTGGAGGATATGGCTTGAAACCATAAAGGTGATAAACAGATTACAACATTTTTTGCCCTTACAAAATGGGACAATTAAATATTATGTAGTTGGGAGGTTAAAGGTTCAAGGTGAAATGTTTGTAAATAAGCATGCAACTTTTCATATTCCAAAGGCTTATGATATAATACAGAAGAGATTCATGATATCAAGTCAACATATGATTCTTTTTAATTTAGGGGACATGACTTGAAACCATAAAGATGATAAAAAAATAGCGTAACATTTGTCTTTTTTACTAAACAAAATCAGACAATTAAATGTTAAGTATTTAGAAGATTAAAGGTTCAATAAGCTATTGTGAAGAGGAATATGTATTAAATAATGTTAATTTTAAAAAAAATCTTGCACTTTAATTTACATTTGTATTGAACTAAACAAAAGATACACATGAACAAAGTTTTGGAAGTTTTACAATTTGTTCAAAATGTTGAAGATGTAGTTACTTACCATGACAATGTGGTCATTCTGTGCAATTGTTGGTAGTTCATCCTCCTGTGTTGTTGATCCCATGAGACCTGGTAAGGAGGGCTCAACAGGACCATTTGGAACCACACGGGGTGTGGTAGTCTGTCCTTGAGATAAGCTATCTGTACCATTCACTGAAACAAATGAAATAAATAAATAAAGAGAGGTGAAAGAAAATAAGAGATTTTTTTACAAGTACTCACAATCCACTGTGAAATAAGATATTATATCTCTAATCTTCTAGCATGCTCCTCATGCCACAATCAAATTTTCCCTAAGGCACCCGTACTATTGAGTGTCGAAAACAGTCGTTTTGACCTATTTTTGTACAGTACGATATATAAAAAAAAAAAAAAAAAAACTGGTTTAAACATGTTGTACAGGCCCTGTAGCGGAAATGTGATATATAAAAAAGATAAAACAACTGGTTTTGACATGTTGTACAGGCCCTATAGAAGAAATATGACTGCAGCATTATGGGCATGCATTTCATGTCACACTTCAACAAAAAAAAAGTCATATTTTGGTCAATAATTATTGTTTTTTTATCCATTTAATTATTTTAGTCTCCTTTCTCTTATTTTTATGGTTTTCATGCAACTTCTTAAAAAATTATGTTGATTAACTTACACATGTATCTAAATCATGGCATCTTATTCTATTATCTAGAATGATTATACCTTAGTAACAACTTTCTCAATATTTTCACTTTTTTATTTCAATATTTTACCATTTACAATGACACAACCCTTGCATCAATTCAAGTATAAAATTACAGTCTATAGACCTTGCCCACTGTGCAATTATTTGGGTGCACATAAAGGCACAAATTCTATATTGACAGTCCAGGCAATATTTTACTAGATTTATAAGATTTATAAGAGAGGTAGCCATAGCACCCCATACAGGAGTATATAAACATTCTTTGTTCTATATAATTATGTTCTTGTAAACTTACTACTATATATTTTATGCACTATATTTATTTTCGCTTCTGGCTCCTTTTTCATGTGTTTAATTATTCCTTTCGTATTGTATTTGAATATTTGTCATGTAATCTTGACAAAGTTAATAAGGACAAATACAATCAATCTGAATCTGAAAATACAGCAAAGCACAGAAACAATACTCACTTGTGTAATCTCCACTCTTTCTTCCAAAACTAGTTTCAGATTGACCAGATATCTGTGGGGGAAAACAAGTCAGATGTTGTTTTTAAAAAAAGAGGGGGGGGGGGATTGGTTACTGGTACACCTCAGATCCTTTTATATTTGAGTATCATCAATGGCTATAAGTATTATAATCATTGCTTTGCATAGGTCTCAATTTCAGGACCTCTATGATTTTAATCTTGTGTTTCAGTAAGTCTAACTCTGTTTGCAAACAGGTAAATATATCAACATTTCAAATATATCAGGGATCTAGGAAGCAATTAGAAGAGGAAAAAACATTAAAATTAAAACAGATGCAATTGTAATGACAAGTGAATTAAAAGAAATAGAGGAAGACAAATTTGTCTTTTCCAATCATTTTTTTATCTTCAAACAATAAAAAGGGAGAACTGAATACATATAACTCTGCTACATCTACAATACAGCTAAAGGATTATATGTTTAACAGCTATAGATGTTGGAAACAAGAATCACTTTTTTTAGGATAATGGTATCATTACCTGGCTCATAATACTTGGTTCTCTTCCCTGTAATGATATTCTCTCTTCATTCTGTGAGATGCTATCAGGTACCGGTCCTCTAGGAGTAGATGGGGCACTATCTTGCTTCTGACTACCAATACTGGTTGTTGTACTCTGTTAAGGTCAGTATTAAAGACATATATTGCGTGTTAACCGTTATTGTGACATTGGGTAATTTCAAATTCGGAGTTGACCTTTTGGTGCTGGTCGATTTTCAGGTCAACACAGCATCAAACTTGAAATGAAGCTTGTCCTGGATCAAATCTCACTAGATTTTTAGCTATTAATAATGTGATTTTTGTAGACACAGATTATTGGAGCTAAGGTAAGGCATTCAAAATTGTGCTTCCAAAACCAAACGTAAAATCACCCAATATTGCTAGTCAGATTCTATCAGAAAATATGACTCTATCTAGAATACAAAGCAAGGTTAACGTATAATGTTGAGCCACAAATTTATTACCAGTATTTTGTTGGTTTTTTTTTTAAATAATTACTACAGTCTGTGTCAAATAAAATGGTACAGTTCAGAAACATTTTTTTTTATTGTATGAAGGGTAGTCACAACCTAATAATGCTTGGCATTTCCATAAAGCAGGAACAATAAGCTTTCTTCTACATTTTTTTTCATCCCATTTGGTGCTGTAGATCTTGAGATATGATTAGTTTTCTACAATCAATAAAATTTCATTTTGTGCACGCCATGCTGTGCCTATGTGTAGGTTTCGAACATAAGTCGCCAAAATGAACCAAAAGAACAACAGGGTTTTTTTTTGCGTGGAGTTAATTCCCTTGTCTTCACACAGAAATTAGCATATCTTTTGTTCTACAAAAGCAAATTATTTGAAATAAATTGCATAAGCAAGAACAACATATTGGCTTTAATTTAATACCATATATACATAACATTTTAAAAGATTTCATCCCTAAATAATTTTCCACGACTGTACCATTCTTTTTTAAACAGACTGTAAAACTCAGCAATGAAGTGATATTCTGACAACTACAATATACAATATTTGAACATTCAACAAAGAAATCATATACCTAAATGTTCATGTCGTATATAAGAGCCTTTAATATCAAACAGGTAAAAATGCAGCATTCCCATCTTTTTATAAAACAAAGCAATTAGGCACACTCCTATCTGAGAACAATGCAATCAACAAATAGGTTCTTTGTTAACAAGCAACAATTTTATTCATCATCCATTATCTTATTGGACTTTAGATTATCAAATAAAATCTGTGTATACTAGCTGCAGTTACTTTTGGCTGAACCTGTGTATTTGTTGATTTTGATATAGTAATATAGAAATATATATAACATACACCAAAAACCCTTCTTCCCTATCTCAACAAAGCATACATACCTCAAACCGTCGTTTGAGGGTATTAATGAGGGCGAGAGTTGACCTGAGATTTCCATCGGTTATTTCTGGTAAAAAAACAATATTGAAATATATTATATATTATTCCTCCTCCACAATTATTATATTTTCTACTATCTGCTATTAACACAAAAAATGTTGACAATATGTTGAAAATTATAAGTAAAATACATTTCCAGCTCACAGCATGCAATATTACATTTATGTAGGCCCCCTGCAGATCAAAATTAGCCCAAATAGCAATGATTCGCGTGGCTAGGCACAATGACTGGAGTTCCAATAAATCATATATATATCAAAATACTCTTCATACTGTAGATTTTAATTGAAATGGTATAAATGTCAATTTTATTTTCCTCAATTCCAAATTTAATGTTAAACTAAGATGATTTCTGAAGATATTTATTTATGATTTTTTTTGTGTGAAGATTTCAGAATAATACCCCCCCCCCAAAAAAAAAAAGAAAGAAGAAGAAATAATAATAAATAAATAAATAAATAAATAAATAAATAAATAAAAATTAAATAAAAACGAAACAAAAAATAGTAATTACCCAAAATGTTAAAGATCTTATTAATTTGGGGTCAGCGTTCATATTTCATACTGATATATAAATCCCTACATCACACAAGAGGTATACAGAGAGTATAAATAGAAAGACAGATGTTAATATGTACCTTCAGCATTGACCCCTCTCGTATCAAAGCCCTTCGTCTGTAAGAAGCGTAAACATAGATGGATGTTTTCAATTCTCTGAGCTCTGATGATAGGACGGGTCTGAATCCCTAGAATCTTCTCATTGACTGCATGAAAAGAGAAATTAAATCAAAATAAATAATGACTTGATTACAGGTAAAATGTACAATACACAATATACATCACTTGTCGTATTTTGAAGGGGAAAAAATTATACGGCTTTACCAATCTTCCATCAATTCTAAAACTTCATGGCAAGTACGACATTAATGTTTGTAATATTTGAAGTCTGAGTATTACTATCCTCTTCTTTTCTAAAAACTGCTGGTAAAAAAGAATTTTTACTGTAACTCAGGTGGTGTTTGTGTAATGGATAAGGCATATCCTATCATACTGAATTGATAATTCATAAGCATTCCAGGAGACTGTCAATTTAAAAAAACAAAACATTTTTGAAGAAAATAAACACACTTTGAAAATAAAAACTGTAACAAAAATAAAATTTTAAAAATATATATAATACTATTAGAATGTAGGCACTTGGATGCATTTTTTAAATTATCATTTCAGTCAGTCAACAAATATATTCAATTAGAGATAGGAAAAGAGAAAATCTAACCATAATTCAACAAAAGAGACTTATAAATAAATCCATTTTTAAACTGAATTATATAACTGCTTATCACCTGTCTCAATCATCCTTGAGATAGTGAGATCATATGTCATGACTGAGACCGAAGGTAAACATTCCTTCAGAATGATACATTAACTGTTCTTAAAACCCTAGAGTAAATAATACCAAGGAGGTAGGAGAAATACCGTTCACCTGCTAAGGCCACACAGGTATCACATTTGGAATGATACATTGAATGTTCTTTACAAGCTATAGAAACTGTAGAGTGGTGTTTATGAGATACAGTACAGTTATACATGTATGTTGCAATTCAAGTAAAAAATAGTGTTGCAACAAATAGAAAGACTGAGGAGAAGATGGTCATGTACATGATACATGTACATTGGAGCAGTCCCGGCGGGCGACCCCAATTATATGCTTGTAAAGTCGTAAAAGCTTTTGAATTCGTAACGGCTACGGAAGCCGTGCGCTGAGTGTAAAGCAAAAATCGTCCAAAATTCACCTGCTTATATCTCTCTTTCTTGATCACCAAAGTTCATGATACTTTCAGAGAACATAAAGAATGATAATATTAAGCACCATATCAAATATCATTGAAAATGGTTGTGTATTTTTGGAAATACAGGTATATTTCTGTTTTCCGAGAGAGGTTTCATTTTTTCCCGACACAAGTCTGGGACGAAATGAAAACGAAAACAAAAGACATGATCATGTAAAGTATACACCAGTCTCACTTCCTGCGCATTTTGGTGTTTGGGCAATCAGTAGTTTTGTCTAAATCTTTCTTCATATCTTGAGTATTTCGCTGAAAAAACCCTGGAAATTGCATCTATCAACGACAAACCGCTCATTTGTGCATGCGCATTTCCGCACCTCACTTCCGGGTTTGGAAAAACACTCGCCAATATCCATGCGAAACCTGCTGCGATGACCCTACTGCAAGTTTTAAGGACAGTAAACCACTATATTTTGTTATAATCCTCAATTATTTTGCCATGAATTAGTTCTATATTTTACATTTGTCATTTTCTTTGCTCGATTTCAGCGTTTTCTTGCCATTGGTGGCTGGGAGAAGAGCGGAATATTTTTTCGTGGGGCTATAGCGGTCAAAATATGCCTACATCACGAACCACAGTGTGTGGGACCACAATGTAACTTGACGGAGGGGTTTTTTTTAATTACTTTGATACGGATTTTTCCCGACATAACCATGGGACAACATATTATGAAAAGATATTTCGTACAGTATTTCGATATGATATGCTTTGTATCATATCAATGTTTCGTTCTTGGGCAATTTCAAGAAAGGCGAAAAATAATCAACTTTTTTAGCGATTTCTGGGGTTTTTTCGGGGTGCTCCCGAAAAGGCCTATTTTTCACAATTTATAACTGATTTCAACCATAATTAACATCATGAGAGGTTAAAATGACTCTTTATTGTTAAATAGACGTTGGATTTGTTTCATTTGGTGGTTTTAAAGGCGAGATATCGCAGTTCGCCCTAGAGACCTTTGTAGCGGTTTTTCCATGAAACTTGTTTTCTTTATGCAAATTAGGCAGACCCGGCGACAGGTTTCTCGGAGTTAATTGGGGTGTAACCCCGAGACTGGGAGTAACTTACTGAACTAAAATCCATATTGTATAACGTGTAAAGTGATATTAAAAGCACATTTCCATGTAGATATAGTTTACTGTGAAATCATTATGTTTCTGCTATGTTATGATTTAAAATGTCTGATAATACAAGCTTAATCTAAAAATTTGACTTTAAAATGTCTATGTTTTGAAACTTTGTGAAACTTTGTGTCTTTTTCTTTTTGAACAAATAACACAAGAGGCGCCACTTTGCTGAGAAAGGGTCCACAATATGTTTTGTAGTATTTTGTAAATTGCTTCTTTTGTAAAGGGAATAATCTACTCTGTCCAATCAAACTGCATGTGTAAGCATTTTAAGAATATAATAAAGAAAATAACTTCAGAGCTGCGTCAAGGATTAGCCTTCAAGTCAAAAGTTTTTTTTAAAACCAAAAGACTCTTAAAGGCAGCCTATATAAGAACGAGTCTTCATGACAGTCTTAATCCTGACATGTCCAATTTTGTACGTTTATTAGATCATTTGAGCTGCAAAATACTGTTTGGGATTCAGACGATTAGGGAAAAAGAAGCCTGACAAATATAGACTACAACTAATTGGACTGTTACAAATGTTCTTTCAAACAAACTAAATACTCTATGACAACTAGACTTGGCCAAGATATATATAAATAAAATTTAGTTAAGAAAATATGAATTACACTCATGAGGACCTCATGTATCATTATATTTTAAAACAAATTGGTAGAAACTATACTTATGTTTGTTTGTTATAACATCTTTTACAAAAATAAGAAAATCTACAGTGTAAATAAAGGTTAATTTGGCTGGTACTCGAAATTAAGAGGGTAGTATATACATGTATGCCTTTTAAGTCTTGGGAAAGTATATCAACCTGACAAAAGATTGACAAGAGAACTCTAGATGCTACCATGGGTAGAATCAACACAACCAGATTGCTTCAGTGAGTTTCAATGCTTGGACTAGAGAAGCTTCCAGCGTGACAGAAACGATTATTACCCTAAGCTTGCCAATCTTCTTTGAAAAGAGTCAGTAGGAGATTGTGGGTAGATATTTCTTAATAGTTGGCAATGTCACACTACATGCAACCCCTAAGAAAAACATTAAATTTTTCTTGCATTCAATATTTTTTTAAAGGGCTGTTTACAATGCTGATGTTACATTTTGTACATGGACCAGAACTTATCTAACCATCACATTATGAAAACCATGGACTAGTATAATTTCGTCACAATGTGCATGTGCAATGGCCATAGAGTTATCCATATTCTCTCTTCTTCTGCTGGTTTTGTGATAATATATCAATAACAAAAAACATATGGCTGAAGTAGGTGCTATGATACTCAAAATATTGCGAGTCACTCCATTCAGACATGTTTGAAAGTGTTGCAAGAAAACAAACATGATTTATTGATTTTTTCCCTCTCCTTCTTCGAAAGCAGCAATTGAATAATGAATACTTATATCCACACATTTGTGTTGATCAAACATGATTTATTGATTTGTACCCCTCTCCTTCAAAAGCAGCAATTGAATATAGATACTTTATATCAATACATTTGTGTTTATCCGATTAAAAAAAGAAGGATACTGTCGTGATAACAAATGGTGCTCAAGCATTGATCACAAGTCATCCGCTTCTTGTCATGAATCAGGGGGATTAAAATGTTCTATTTCTTTAAGCGAGATGTACGTGTATCTTTGGGGGGTAATACAGGGAAATATATATATATGAATGATACAAAGCAGGTTGCTTTATAATCCGATCGACTTGTTCAAGTTGAATGCTCCGACAGTGATACAGGTTTCAAGTGGATGATTGTCAAGGATACTGGAGACAATAAAGCATCTAAATGGCTTCCTATTGTTCCTCATATAGACCACTGATGTGTTAATTCTTGCACCACTGGTGGCATCTTCAACCATTGAAAATTTAGGCCATATGGCTTATTTAAAGCTTTACACAATGCAGACCCCCTACAGCTTAAATATATTATTCCATAGGACATGAAAGTACTCTTCACTGGTCACACTCTAGCTAATTTTGAGATTAAATACTGATATATCTTGAAGAACAGAACAGTAAATTCTTACAAATGCCCCTGTGCTGTAAAGAAATTAAACCTTCACACATAATATACTGTACATAGCTGGAAGCAGGAAAAAACAGATTAGTGAAAGCTTGAAAAAAAGTCCAAAGAATAAGAAAGAGAGTTAAATATTCCATATTGGGACTTACATGTACATGTATGCCAATTGGCATTATCGTATCGCCCATTTGGTACTAAAGTATAACTCTGAAAATTATGCCCAGAAACTGGTGTGAATTAACAAGCACATTTTGTTTAATTAACTTGTCAAACAGGTACTATTGCATGATGAATGATGTGGTTATGCATTGTCATACAGAGAGCCATAAAATATATTCATGATATGTATCCTTTTCATTTTTCAATGTACAAGTGAACCAGCTATGATGATTATGGAAATGGTTATCAGTTGGTTGTTTTTTGTTCCATTAGTTTTCCCTCCTTCTTTTTCGAATTCTCTCTTTCTGCCTCCTCTCTCAAATGAGTTAAATGGATCTCATAACCCCCATATCGAAAGCTATTGCAAATTGGCATATTTGAACATACTAAGATCATACTTAAAGGGGAAGTTCACCCTGGAATTTTAGTGGTTTAAAAAAATGCAGAAAAATAAAAGAAAAATATGAGTGAAAGTTTGAAGAAAATCGACCAAAAAATAGATGAGTTACGAATATATCAAGTTTTGATTCTGTGACGTCACATGCGAGCAGCTCTCCCATGTGTTGTGTATGTAAATTCCATAAATTTGTCTTTTTTCGTGGTTCTTAATAATGGAGTGGGCTAAATTGATATTGGCATGCATATGAACATATATGTTTGATGATATATCGACCGCACAGGTGAAATAATTAATATTCTTCTGAAAAAATGACACTTTATGGAATTTACATTACATAACACATAGGAGAGCTGCTCGCACATGACGTCACAAAATCGAAAGTTTAAATATTCATAACTTCATTATTTTTTGTTCGATTTTGTTCGAACCTTCACTCATATTTTTCTTTTATTTTTGTGCATTTTTTTAAACCACTAAAATTCCAGGGCGAACTTCCCCTTTAACCTAGTTTTAGATTTCCTGATCATGCCAGAATACCAGTACAATGTATCTGGATAATATCTTGGATGATCAAATTTAACATCATTGTTACCTGTTTGTAAGCTATACATGGCCTAATAATCAAAGATACTTATTTATACTGATTGTATTCATTTTCTTCTAAATTAGACCACAGTGAACATAAAACCTTTTGCCAACCTATTTTACCCCAAACAATAATAATTTTCTAGTTTTGCACTTTAAAAAAACACCATAATCCAGAATATGCCTCCTGGAATAGTCTTTTAAAATATAGGGTAAAAAAATTCAAATTATTTCAGGTCACTTGATCTCAATTCTAATCTGTTTATCCCCCAGCTCTCTGTATTTCTTTCTAATTTGATTAAGCAGGTGTAGAATATGATATGGGATCTGATTGAAGCTATTGTCTACTTCAAGCAGTTCACTTCCGTCTACTGCTTTTATTATGAAGATAACCTGAGCTCTACCTACACTAGAAGCTTTGCAGAGCATACAAAGTTCAACATCTCAATGAATAAACCCCATCACACAATGAGGTCTTTAAATCTTCTCTGAGGTATACTGGTCTAGAGTCTACTCTGAGTGCTCATAATCAACCAACATTTAGGGGGGGGGGTTAAATAATGCACTATTCAGTTAGGTTTGATAGGAATCATCCATGGTTTAAAGACCTTTATCAATTCATATACTTTTAGAATCTTAAAAATTTAATGCTTAATAAATTATGGTGTATCTCATTATACCTCTAATTCTATACCACAGTTCATGCATAGAACACGTTTTTTTTTTTTTTTTTTTTTTTTGTACAACGTTCTTTTGGAAATTCCCCCTTTTTAACAGTCTCTTTATATAGGTATAGTTTATCATAGTTTAAGAATATGCATATTCTATAAGTGGTAAATGTACTGATAGTGTAAGATGAAATAAAATTTGATATAGGCATGTAGCCTACTGTACATACTAGAAATGACAACATAATTATGTACATGTACATTACATGTTTACAATGAATTGCATGTTTACAATAAATGTATATTGCATGTTGGCCTACATATGAATGGGATGTATCAAAAGTCGATTCTTTTATACTGCACAATATGCACATGAATGTGAACACTGTAAGAGCCCAGGAGGCAATCTCTCTATAGCTGCATTCATGTACAACCCAAAACCAACAAAAAAGCTCTAGCAGACTTCAGCTAAATATCTCAAAATCACTCACCATTACCTACAAAACCATGACAACGAAGAGCTCACATTCCAACTAATAAGAAGGTTGCAGTAATCCCAATCTCTTCTCATGTTCCTACAGAAACAAACTTGCTGAGAAATTGAGGTAATATGATTTGCTAAGCACCATGGAAACCTAAATTGTTCCAGATATGAAACAGGATTTTCAACACAGTCTTGCATGCATCCACATCGATATGTTTTCTTGTTTAGGGCGAGCAGTTGGCAGAATTTGAAGCCCATTCCCTGCTGGTTTGGTAACAAATCTAATCTTCTATACATACGAAGGTAAAGGTAACCATTGTACTTTGTCCAAACTGTTTATTTTTTTAAAACCCTGATGAAATGCATTATGGTGGAGCACTTGTTTTGCATGCACATGCCTGTAAATTATGCAGGTGTGGCCAAAAGCAATGTGCAAATAATTTAAAATTTCAGTATGATTAATTTTTATTCATTAACAAACACTGACTATACAAAAGAAGTTTTCATATTCATCATGCGGTCCAGAACAAGGTTCATGAAATATTTTATCATAAAAATGAAAATCAAATCAATAAATTGTATTTTATTCAGTTTTGCATAATTTGATCAAGCTCAATTAATTCAAATAGTGGTAGGCCTACTTTGATAACTCACACCGACTGAGCCTAAAACTATTTTGAAATTAAATATTTAATAGTGCACTTTGCAGCTTTGAAATTCTAGACCTAATGCTCTTTGACCCTGGAGCTTGCAGGATAGTACATACTGTGTTAACAGGACCAGAATGCTCTTAAATTATACTAACAGAAGATACAAGTAAGATATTTGATTTCTTCATTATATTGCAGTCCTTTCTTTATAAAAGTCAATATTTTATTATGGATAGCTCTCTGGGTCACAGAGTAAACGTTTTCAAAAATTTGAAATGCCATTACATGTATCATGTTGCCACATATACAAATTTTCCCAATAGATTTATGATTATGACATGTGTTTATGAATGTAGAATATCTAAATCTAGAAAGGAAACACCAACTCATCGATATCTCAGAATTGTCAAAGGCCATTTGTTTTTGTATCATATTTCTGTCAAGGAGAGGCCAATAGTGCCAGACATTCTTTGATACCTGGGGGGCGTTTCATGAAAGGACTTGTCAGACGTTTTATCCAACAAACTGTTATAAGCTACTGAAATGCTTGCATCTGATTGGCTGAGAGCAAATTTGTTGGATAAAACGTCCGACAAATCCTTTGATGAAATGCTCCCCTGGATTGTCTGCTCAAATCAGCATTTGCTGGTAAACTTTGAATGAAACCTGTCAATTTACAAAAGGGATACTCAACTTGCTTAAAGTTGTGAATAAACCTCTGTAATACATCTCCTCCCTGATCTCATAAACTCTTTCAAACCAAACCTATCCCCAGGGAATATAAATTTGCCTCAAAAGAAGTCCCATTGGTGAACTCATCAGGCGTTGTAATTGCAGTTTAGCCCGTCATTGTTGGTGCTCAGTAAACGGGTCTTCATGATAAAGACAAAGTAATCAATAGCTACCCAGTAAGGAATCGATAAGAGCAAGAAAAGATGAAGTCAATGATGGCCAACGTGATGTGGTAAGGAAGGTCGTTGGCACAAAGGATATTGAGATGGCTTTAATACCTCATCAAGGTTTTCTCCTGGACTCAGATAATTAGACCATTATCGAGAGGTGTGATGCTTCCGTATATTTGTCTTATTATAGTTGATCTCCAGAGAGAGACATGTGAATGAAATCTGCTAACAGGAGAATGATACCAGGCTAAAAGTTAATTACGTATCAGGTCAAAGACATCAAGGATTGCAATCTTTAAAAAAGATTTTCAGGCAATTTACAATTAATCTGATAATCATTTAGTTAGGAAAGGTTAACAGTTGTTATACTACTAGGTGACTTTGTTACAAGAATTAACTATCGAGAAATCTCAAACTTTCAGAAGGTTTCAAGATGTTTTTCTTACTTGTTTGAATGATTTCCAGTATTGTTAGTATTGTTTGAGCACAGAACATTTGGGCATGAGCTATGCACTTGCTTTTTATAAAATGATATCATTCTGTGAGGAATCAAATTAAAGAATGTGTCAAATATGAACATATACCTGAGAAATTTCTGTCATCTCAAAGGATTGAGAACAATAAAAAGCTTCAGATGCCATAAAAACAATTCTGTGGAATTCATTCTTCCAATCGTAGAGTAAATTTATTTCCAATTAATAATTTAATTCATCTGTAATTATATTTGAAAGGTATCTACCAATCAGAATCCAGTCATGCATTTTATCCCATAATTACTCTTCACTTCGGATGATTTTTCCAAAAAATTATTGACCAGTTTCTCTAAGCTTATATGTTACACCTGATTTAACAAAGTGGGTTAACCAGAGGATTAAAACAGGAAACCAAGCGAATCTAATACATGGGGCATTATAGCACAAGTTTTGGGGTTTGTTTTGTTTTGTTTATTGCAAGAAAAAAATGTATTGACCTAGAATGGTTCTCAGATGTTAATTTTAATTTTGAAAAGCACTTTGCCCCCACGTAATGAACTGATTTAATTATGAATACAATGTATCATGAATGAGACATTATCTCAATTTCATTTCAAATTATAAGCCTACCCGGTATCAAAATGCAAGCATTACATTTATGTACCCACTTTTCTAGGATACTGTTCATGGACATAATCTTTGAAAGCAGCCATGCCCATGAACTTGTTATTGCCTGTGTTTGGTTTAGTCCCTTCAATGGGGGCAATCTTCCACTAAGAGGGCTAAAGTCAATATGAACGGGCAAATTAGTTAGATCAATGAGGGGTCATTTTCTTTCATCCTATCAGAACCTAATTATCTCTCTCATTTTTAATATATTTGTCTCTCTCACACACACACTGCATGCAGATTAGTTCTTGTTCATTACAGTAATACACATCAATTACCAAAACAAAGAGACGATGGAGAGAACAAAAGCCGTAATAACCCTTAAACTTCAACACACCTTGGGAGAGGACACTGCACTTTCAGATGAATGCACCGCCACCTAGACTTTGATAAACTTATCGACTAAAAAAAGCGCTTAAAATTCCAACAATTACAAATGGCTATCTTCAGTATAGAAACTATTGATGGCTTAACCACAGCTAGACAAACTGACTCTACTTTTTGTTCTGAAGAGTCAAGTGCGTTATTAAAAAAACACATGTCTAAGCGACTCTTCTTGCAATCTTGTCACGCTCACTCGTACCAGGGTATGGCCATCGGGTTGGGGTAATTTTTCACTTGACATTCATTTATTTAAAAATAGTAGCTTATTTGGTTTCAATTTTGTACTCAATGCAAATTAGGGCTTGATCTTACAACCCTCAAAAAGTTACATTCTCATAGGTGGGCACTAAGTACCTGAAATTTCCAATAAGCTATCACTACGTGACATGGACTTCGCGAAGTCCATGTCACATAGTTATTTTATAATTTCTATTATAGCAACACTTGTATTATGTTTTATACAAAATAAAGGATTATTTTGATTACTGTCAGTACAGGGGATGTTATTTCTTATCAAAATTTACTCAGGACTTCATCAATGATGTCATTAGCAGAGTTTTTGTTTCACTACGTTACATGGACATCAAGTCCTTTACTACGTTATGTTTTGTGACATTTGATGGACTTCTGTCACGTAGTGATACATTTTTTAATTTTCTCTTAAAAATTAAGCCGAGCACCCGATACTTGAGATATTTGGCTAACTGATTAATCAAGTCAATATGCATATTTTATCACATTTTGGTCAATATAGCTGGTGTAATTTGAGTGTTATGACCAAATATCACAATAACTATGTGACATGGACATGATGTCCATGTCACATAGTTATTGCATATTTTGTTCAATAACTTCATCAAAATTTAGTCTAAATGGCCCATATTTTCCAAGGACATTCAGGGTCATGATACTAATGTAATGCCTACGTACTTAAAACATATATCATTTGTAGTTTTGAGTTATGCTGAGATGTCACACTTTTTGACCCAACCCGATGGCCATACCCACCACTCTTTCTCTCCGTCTTGAGAATATTGATTACAAGCTTACTATTGATTTCATCCTCCTATTGTTAGAAGATAATCGCAGTGAAGCTGTGGGGCATTGAGCGAGCACAATGTCCAATCATTAACATCTTCCTAGCTGCAGGCAAGAGTGTATGTCTCGACCCATCATCATTACCTAACATTAAATTTAACACTTAATTTAACACTTAACACTTAATAAACTCTGATGAAACTCTCCTTATCTCATTATAAAATAATATTAATAAGAAAATGAGATGCATTCAAGTGTTTGATAATTCACTTTCTCCAAGCTACAAATATATATATATATATTTTTTTTTTTTTAAGTGCAAGCTAGTGTACCACCCTTTCATCTGTTAGACCTACATGTACTTACTGTGAATCGACACAAAATGAGACAGACCTTCAAATTATAGCTGGCTTAGAGCTGACTGTAATAAAAGTATTAAGAGCTTAGTATTCTCAGGAAAAAGCAAGTCATAAAATGACCTATTATCATTATTATTACAACCAATCATGAAGATAATTAAATATGTGGCCCTGGCAGGTCAAAAGTGATGACATATATTGTAGCCATATCGCAGGGATAAAAAGACGATTACTTTATAAAGTAAAGATCAATATGACATGTACCTTGAAATATAATCGCTCATGAATGCATTGCGAACGCACCATGTTATAGCAAACCGCAAGAAGCCAAATGCTGTGAGCGCCTTTCGGGGTAGCCTAGCTAAGGAGGGGAAATAATTAGTTAACACCATAAGCGCTTAGAAACACTAAGGTGGATATCGTATAAAGCGCTATATAAATGTAACTATTATTATTATTATTATTAATTGAATGGTGTAGACAACCTGAATAAATCTACACTGGTCTCAGACAGATACATTCTCCAGGCAAAAGTTTCTTGTATTGGCATGCATATACAGTCATGTAGGAGATTTATAAGTTTTCATTAAGTTCTCTGTTTTATCAATTTGAAAAGTGAAAGATATGACACTGTCATGGTTTGAAATAACAGATGCAGCAACAACAACAAAAAAAAAGAGGAAATTTTTATTATGAGTAAATAAGATCAAATTATAACTTTCGCATTGAAGACTGAGCCAAAGTATACATATGTACTCATTGTTTAAGGCTGAGGTCTAATGATGGGTAAAATAGCAAAATCAGCTCGTTTTCAAGATTAATCCTTATCCTTACTATAATTTGGCTAATCTTGAGTGTCTGTCTGTCCGTCCGTCCGTCCACCCTTTTTTTTTTTAAATGGTGCTTTTCTTGGAGATTTTCCACTCAATCGAGCTGGAATTTTTTGTAAACATTGTTAAATTGTACAGGAGGGGAGTTATTTGTGGTATTTTTAACATGCTTTTACAAAAAAGGCCACACCCAACCCCCCCCCCCCCCCCCCCAACCACATACTTTAATACAGAAAACTAAAATAGCACCCCCCATGCTGCCATGGTAATTCTGCTAGTTAATCATAATGACTAATTACACACTACACCCTACAGTAACACTACATTTTACTATCTTGTATTAACTTCACAAGATGAGGAACTGTTTATCGGCTCTTTTCATTCTCAATCTCGACAGCGATTTTACAAACATCTATTCATACATGTGCCTGATGTATTGATCTGCTCTATATATTCGTAATCAATAGCAATGTCTTCACACGTTGAAACAGCATGAACATTGTAAAGTGGACACATCCTGAATCTTTCATTCTCCTTTCATTCCAAATTGTATTCAGATCTGTACTAAGATATATCATCTGCCGAACAGAGTCAGAAGGATGTTAACACACTTGGCTCTCAAAAAGACCATTACTGTACCTCATGAAATTCTAAGATCTCTTAGAAATTTGCTCCCCAAAATTACAGAGTTCCCTCATGTCAATTCCCCCTAATGACTGCCACTTAATATTTAATGAACAAGGAGAGAGATTCCAATGAAGAGAGAAAGTATTGATTATGGCACTGAAAAGTACACCAAGTGTAACATGGGTTCATGCTCTATTGAGGAAGGGGTTTATACACTGAATAGGTGTCCCTGGAATTTGCCTACTAACTGTATGTTACAATGCGTGATGACGTGGTTTCTGAATATCGAAGGATTATTTAGATATTGAGGCAATTAAGCCCTATAAAAGACAATTTCTCTGAAAATTTACATCATCGATATATACTTGGATCTTTGCAATAGTTTGTATGCCCTAAATGCTGAACAGCATACAGTTTACCTCACTACCATTTATATTTCCAAGAAAGTCCAGAAATAATTGCCTTTTCTTAATTTGGAAAACAGTATACAGTGTATTTTGTCCTGGAAAACATGTACATTTACGTGTATTTGGGTAAATGCACCATACCATGTACTTGGGTATATGCAGTAAATAAACGTAAATGTACTTAAGATAATAATGGACAAATTTTAGGAGCTACTGTATGCTTCATAATTTTATACAAGAGTCCTGGAGAGGAAAAAAATATTTAAGGGAATGAAACTTGAACTTAAATATATGGAAAATACACACTTTTCATGTTTTGTTCTTTTTGCTAAAATGTATATGTAGGCCTATATGGCCTAAATATGCTTTGTCCAGTCTTCAAGGAACAACTATGGGTCACATCTGTCAGAAGCATGTCAAACCAATTACACTGCAGATCAATAATACATTATACCAGAGAGCAGTCATGTTTTTGAGGAGCTGACGAGTAGAAAATGTTTTGCAGAAAATAAGGTGATGAGGTCGAGGGTCATGTCATGTACCTGATTAAATTCAGACAGCTACATTGTATGTGATGACAAAAGTATTCATTAGCCCCAGATCTAGGTCCATTGTGCTCCAATCATGTCATGATGCACTTAAAGATGTTGTTGTGCAAAAGAACAGTCATTGACTGAAACCTTATTCATGCTGACTTGGTGAGTGCTATGACATTAGATGATGAATAATAGTTGACCTTGTGTCAAATAGTAATGGTCCTTATGTTCATTTTATTTGTGCAAGAATTAATCATCCTTGAGAAAATCTTTTAATCTTCTCTGTTTAAAAGTATTAATGGGACAAACTAAACTTCAATTAATTTTTTTCCAGAATCAGGAGACCATGCACTTTCAAAAAATAATAAAAACAAGGCTGAGAAAAAAGAATTCTTTTTTAATTGTTGACCAAAGCTTTTTCATGAATTTCTTCTTACATTGTACTTAAAAGTGATTGAATTTACTTAGTTTTATTTTCACTGCAGCTCTTACCTTTATGCGTTTTCAAGAACTTTTCTGAGTTATCAGAGCTGTTTTAAGACTTTTTTCAGACATAGATAATTGTTGTCTTGTACTGGTAAATCTTATCCCTTAATATACAGGTGTATGTCTTATACTCACATAATATTTCCAGCAAGTTGACTAGGGTAAGGCCATCAGAAACACTTTTACGAAAGTCAGTCAGAGGCTTGTGCTTCTTCTTCTTAAGAACTTTGTTCAGCCATGTCAAATGCTCCTGGAATTTTAAAGAAAGCAGAAAAGAAAAATCATTAACAATATTAACGATAAATACATTGTACAAACTTTTATCAACATGAAAAAGAAAAAGAATAAAAACCCACCTTTTCTGTGGTAGCATTACTAGACTCACTCCTAAATAGCTTTGTAATAGACCCTGATCTTTTACGTAAACTGAATGGTTTTACTGATGTTCCCATCACAACCCAAATATGTAGCAAATTTCAGATTCAACAGAGTTTACAAGTTTGAGAGCTTTCCTGGAACAATTGCACTATTTCCCAGAAATATTCCATTTATTGTCCACTGAAAGTTAAGTCACATATGAATAAGTCTCTGATCGATATTTCCTTGTTCTTAACTCTGCATGTTCTACTCAAAGTACTATTGAAGTACATTGCAAATTTTCAGTACTCGTTAAATGTGCATGTGTACAAAGGATAACATAAATCTCCAAATAGCACTTTATCATTCGACTCCCTATGATTGATCAGATAAAAACTAGTCTTCTAGCAAAACATTTGTAAAATATCATGATAATTATTCAATCAAAGCTCAAGTCAGGACTTTATACTGAATGGAAAAGTAAATATAATAATAAATGCAAGTACTGGAGGAGACAACTAACTTATCATAAAAACTACAGATGTTGCAAAAACATTTATTCACCAAATGATTAAAAAAAAAAAAAATTTATAGAGTGCGTTAAAGACTACCTAAAGACTCCTCTTCAGGATACAATGTACCTGTGGAAGGGGATAAACATGTCTTTTTGTGTACTCTGTACTGGTCTCAAGTACAATGGTCAACAAACCAATCAAAATACAAGTAATGTGAAGAAATGAGAAGCATATACAGTCATTCTATTCAAAGAGGACAAGGGGTGCTCAAAATCAATTCCATTGAGCGGACATCTAACATTCTTAACATAAAATATTCTTGAAAACTTTCTTCAGAAAGGAAAATTATTAAATTTAGGAAATTAAATATATTATATAGATACATGTATCTCATATGTCTTTACACATTACGTATTGCATAATTTGTGGGTTGTTTGTCCTTCTGATCTAGTCTTTGATATAGTGATGAAATTTACAAGGTGGATCCCAAACATAAATCAAAATGAATTATTACTGTTTATGTTTGGGATGTAGAAGGTTGATCCCAAACACATTTGTTGTTCAGGATCATGAAACTTTTACTTCACTATCCAAAAGACTTTAACTTAATTATCATGATCTGACCAGCTTGCAATTAAAAACTCCTTTCCCTTTACATAATCCATTTGAACATGTATCAGGCAGTTAATATTTCAGTATTTCATACATGTTGTATTACATGATAGATCATATAGTTATGTCTGATCTTTTTTTTTAACTAAAAAAAAGTTTGAAATCAATATTAGGCAACAGTACTTTTTATTGTTTTCTTTACTCTTGTTTGAAGGAAAACAAGACAATAAAGTTCACTTCTTCACTGTTTTCACCTGGTTGCACCCAACTTATTGATTTACTGTCACTCCTATAGATAACGTTTCCTAAAAGCCACTAACCAGGAGAGGGAAAAGGTGTCAAAATCAATTCTACTTGCCCGTACTAAATCAGCAATTATTCTTATCGCTCCCTCTAATTGGTACAGAACACATTCATGTAGTACCAGAGTGAATAATGTATGAAACATTTGTAAAGTACAATATCTGTATCTGCAGTGCACATTTCAGATCAATTCTGACAACATTTTCACCCTAAAGAATTTTGCATTCTTTTGTGATAGCTAGGAAATATACTTATCAATCATTATTTATAAGCAAGGTACAGAAAGTCCTACTACCAGTAGCTTGCTTTACATATAGAAAACTGGCGGACAGAAGAGATTAGCTGCGCGCGCGCTCCCGTATAGTACACAACTTTTCACTGCATATACCCTTTTTTCGCAAACTTATGTGTATCAAGGATAAGAATGTAATCAGGTAGAGTTTTTGTGCCCCGAAATTGAATATTCATACCTTCCTCTATCAACAGACCATAATATTATTTACATTCAATAGCTGGGAAATGGGGCACTTAATCAGTTTATAATCACTCAAAACTGTCAAAAGTCAGGATTATACATTGGGATAACAGGTTTTGGAGACATTTTTATTGCACCCGGGTGGACTATATCCATCGTCACATCGGCAGGTGATGGTATTAAGAATTTTTGTTTCGATTTTAATAAAGGTCACATTAAGGTATAAGGCAAATACTCATGAAAGAATCATGAGGATTGGTCAATAAGGAAAAGGGGCACAGTCAAATCGGGGGAGTTTTTCTTCCTGATGGTGAAGTCCGAAGCGCAAACCCACACGTGCACTTACTCAATGTACAGTCAAGGTCGGGGCGAGTCTGAGCTTGTGCACTATTTGTGCACGTTCGTCTGTGCACTGCTAAAGTTAGTGGGTGTCGTATACACTGTA
>CALNVZ010000174.1:70249399-70261484 GCA_940671915.1 Paracentrotus lividus
CTGGTAAGGGGTTCTTAGTCTTGGTATACAGACCCCGCTGTGCCGGCACGAATCCATTCTCTCTGGACTTCTCGTATACCTTCTCTGATTTGGCAGTCCATGATTTGATTGGCTGAGGCTTCATCTGTCTAGAGCCTCCTCCAGAGGACGATGACCCCAGATGACCCTTGATGACCATCATCGCAGCTGGTTACCACGGTAATTCAACTCACATTAATTAAACAAGGACATTTCATCATTATCCTTTCTGTCCAAAGCATCTACGATGATATCACATTCTCTGTATTTGGCGATTATTCATATGACAATAAGTACCCTTCCAGTCAAATCGCAGCTTGACAGCTGCTCCAAAATTCTATTTCAGCAACTCTCTCATGCAAAATGCATTGCCTGTAATGATACAATTAAGCGAACCTAAAATGGCAATATTGATAGATGGTTCATGAATAGTTAAAGAGCTGTCCGGCCAGTGATCCTGCCTAGTTCAGTGTACTCATAAATAAAACTTCCTTTAGGTCATTTTTTTTCTTGACAGTCCCAGTTGTAGCAATCTGAATCAGTGTTTTGTCCTGGCAATCATAGTTTGTGACATCCTGAATTCCTGGATTGGGAAAAAATTAAGAGAAAACATTAAAAGTTACAAGATAACATTTTTAAAACGCTCCAGAAGGAAAGATCTATGCGGAAACCTTTTTTTTTTTAACAATACAATTTTTTACTGTAATATAAAGTCATGAAATCCATGTTCATCTTCTGAACCAGAGCGTGAATATTATCTCATAGAAACTCATCAAAAACCACTTCCCAAATCTATCATCAGCAAATTATGTGAAGAATAAAATGTAATTGGTGTGGTTTCTGTATATAATATTCTCCAATAAATGACTGAATTGAGATTAAAATCTACAGGGTAAACAAACCTGAATAGCATTTATAAATATTCAGTTTGATTTCCATTCACATGATAATTGACTCATTATCTTCCATATTAGAAGAAAGCCTTACAAAAGAATACAACTAATATAAAGAATGGTCAACAGCAATTGAGAGCCCTTGTATTGCCTATTATGATGTCCTTTGAAATTATAGTACCAAATAGTAGTTATATATCAGCTAATCTTAATGCCAGAAACATACTAACAGAGTATAATGTGTAACAGCTAGGACAGCTACTGGCTGAAGAACTATAAAACTTCAGTGTCTGTATTGTACCTGTGATAAAAGAGACAGCATTATCAGTAGAATTGCTTTTAATGCAGCTTCTGATGAATTGGTATGGTCGTTTTCATTCAATGCTTATTGGCTATTCATTGCTCCACCTTTTACAGGAAACCCACGGGACCATTTCAGATGCGTTGAAAGGGGCATTCTAATCGCACCACAAAGGGACACAAATGGAAATGACTGAATACCCACAGATGCACTCCAAAAATATGCACATCGACCTGTAAAATTCAGAACTCCACTTCTCAACAAAATTTTTTAAATGGTTAGGAGCTCGATATTAAAGCATATATCATACACAAGCCCAATTTGCACAGTAACAACAGGTAATGTGATACGTTGATGACAGTCCCTTCTTGGAAGAAACCTGATTACACAAACATCAGAATTGTATTTCAGACTTCATGTACAAACACAAAGATACAATGCATGGGCAGTATTCAGTCATCTGTAAAGAAGACTCTACTACGTCCATGCAGTTGTCATGGTTACAATAACACCAGAAAATTCAAAGTCAATATTTTCCAGACCTGCACAAATTCAAACCTTATTAAATTTTGGAATAAAGATCGGGGGGGGGGGGGGGGGGGGGGGGTGTCAAGAAAGAAATTTAGGCCTACAATAAACTGCATGAATCTGAGAGACTGACAAAATATTATTGCAGGATCACAATGAATATTAATATACATTGTATCAAAACAAAAGAGTTTAACAGTTGAACATTATAAAATGCTCAACTAAACAAATTCCAAAACTATTGGAGAGATGGAAATTGTATACCGGTAAATGAATAGTAAAGCCATAGGGCCTACGTCTAGTCCAACATGACATGTAAAATAATGCAGTATATAAAATTGCAGACTTACTCAAGGACTCACGTTCAACTTAAATGAGTAATGAAAAGTGACATTTAACAATATTAGTAAAATAAAAAAATAAAAAAATTTAAACAATAGAATGGGCTGTTAAAAGTTTTATTGATCTTTAATAGTACTTCAGTAAAAAAAAAAAAAGAAAGAATATTTTTGAGCTTGCAAATTGAGAAAAAATGTGTACGGTAATCTGATTTTCAATACGTAGGGAGTTATCAGAATTATTTACTTCACATTTGGTTGGGGAAAAAAGGAAAGTTCTAAAAAGTTTATTTTGGGGGATGTTATTTTTTTTAATGTACAGGAAAATTTACAAAATGTAACTTGGTGCTTTTAGATTTAGGCCCACAATTGTAAGTTTAAACAAAACACTAAATTTCATAAGGAAAATTCAAATTCATGATCTACATGTAGATCTACATATGAAATTTAAATATGCACACAATACTAAAGCTTTATAACTGACCTTATTTTGAAAGATACTTTTCTGGAGACAACATTCCTCTTGTCATTATAAATCTGGAATAGATTCCAACCAGTGGCCAACAGAATTGATTTTGAGAAAGGGCCTAATCCTTATTCCAAACAACATCACCCCTTTGCCAAAAAGCCAGGAACACAACACCCTAAGTAAATATACCCTTTCATTCATTTTCTATACCTCATAAATTTGTTTTGGAAACAAAAGAGCCTCTTCAGTGGCTACCCAACACTTCATAGGAAAGTGCCACTGAGATCACAAGTAATTGGCTACTAGCAACTTGAGTGTCATTATTTTTCTCTTTCACTATCATCACTCTTCACTTTCTTTAAAATCATTTATTGTAAAAGGAGTGATTAAAAAGGAAAAAAGATCCTCACAAACAAGCTCATGTGTACCTTTACTTCAATATCAACACTTTACATGAGATACACAATATAAAAGGGAGGAAGGGAGAACTTAAAACAATTTTAAAAATACCCCTCCCATTGGATGATTGGGGTTTGTTGGTAATTTCATCCCACATGTGGATATTTCAATAACTTTTGTTTATCCACATGTACATAGTCAATAAATAAAAATTATGTTCCCTTCCTCTTGATACTGTCAATTCTTGTTAATACACTGTCATATATCAATGCCTTAATTACACTCTAAATGAGTTGGCTGAATATTTAACGGCGCTTTTGTTTGTGTGTCTAACTTGTTAAAACCTCTTTCAATAGTTTTAAATAGATAGATGGCATATTAAAATACTGTATATGACTGCATGTATTAAGCCTATGATCTGTCAAATTACATGTGTATATAAATCTTGGTGGTATACATGGAAATTGGTGCTCCATATGCGTTATTGTAATAATTTTCCACTAAAATTGGCAAAAAGATGGTACACATAAAAATATATAACTTGTAAAAAAATATTCATTAAATCATGAAAATTTTGAACACGTACAACATACTAAAGGAGAAATCTAATAGTAGAATATTCCTGTTCCTTATCTGTACCAACTTAAATTGAATGCGAACTCTGTCCTAATAAAAAAATCCTGAGATGTATCTAACAATCAGAGATATATATGACATGCATGCAGGGCTGCATGTGTAGCTTTAGAGTCAAATTAGCTAAAAAAATAAAAGGGTTAATTTAATAATTTAATTATATATTGTGCCCACACAAGGGATTCAACTTAAAAACATCATAATACCTCCTAGGCCCAAGCAAAAGCGATTACTACAAGTACAACGATTAAGAATTTCGAGCCAACTAGAATTTAACCTATCGGTTCGTTGCTAGTGTTCCAGACCGCTAGGTAAGGCGTTCATCGGGAGCAACAACCGGTGCGAAATCATTTCGATTATGGCGTTTGCTGTACTGTACGTGCCCCATATTTATGCAAGTAGTACAAGCTTCGTGATAACTTAATCATTTCATACTTCAACATTAAACTTACCTCTTCAAGGCAGGAATACTCCAATCCAATGTCGTATAACACTGTAGCAGTATCTCCGCATTTATTCTCTACTCCATTTGTACTGTCAATAAAAACACTCGCAGGACTTCACTACTGCATGAATTCGGATCCCGTATAGCGTGCGACAGGTGCAACCAGGCCACAGAGTTTGGGGTATGTAACTCTCTCTATGAACCAGGCCCAGTGGCGTACATCAAAGCAACGCAACGACGACCACTTTTCAAAACACGCTTTCAAGCGGTATACATTGGGCGTGCTGGCGCTGTGACATTAGAATGGACACCACACATTGCACAATGGCGTCACTTATCCGGCGCCAAATCCGCCAATATTCAAATTCCTTCTCAACATGAGAAGCGAAATGTTTTCAGTAACTCTGTATCAAAAAAACACTTCAGTGCATGAACTACAACATAAGTGAAACTTTTTAGGCCTATTATATCCGTGGGAAATGATACATACCTTATACCTTTATATAGGTCTATTAATTAGGATATAGGCCTATGATTTTACTATGAGTGTAGGCCTATTAATTAATTTATGTTTTAATATAAGATGGGTAAATAAGAAGCAAACATCTCAAGGTTATCATCGAAAAGATGCTTATGTATTTCCTATTCGATAATGATTTTTAAAATGTAGAATATAGGCCAACTGCAATACCCATGTTTATTGTTAAATCTCAATAGTATATAAATATGCCTATTAATGGCTAGAAGAAATTTTCGATAAAAGATAATCATACCATGCATGTATCGGAAATAGCCGCAGAGTTTCAGTCTATTTTTATTTCAACCCATAAAATGTGTTGATATTATAAGGCCTAACGATTCATGGCAGGAAATGCTCCTGATAGGCAAAAGACATAACATTATTCGCCACATAAGCATACGGTGTAGCCTACTAGTATGTTGACAAGTCAATCATTTTATTCAAAACATTCAATCATATTCAATATTTATAAAATCATATTATACTACTTTGGCCCATGCACCATAAATAATTTTCCTCAAATTTAAAAAGTTCGAATTCGTTTAAACCATATGCCATCCAAAAGTGTATTTCAGTTCTATATTGTTCATGCTTATTCTTCATGTTTTTATCATCTCAAGGGAGTCAAGTTGTATTTGGTTAAACACAAAAATAAGGTTTAATAACTTTTCAATCTTTTCTATCGGACTTGTGTTGTCCGTATATAGCTGACATATTTATAATCCCCTCTTTATCTTTCTCACTCTCCCTCCCCCTTCCTCTCCCTCTCTCTTTTCTGCATGGGTCCCCGCCCCCACTTATTTTCATATTGTAAGACAGATTCCACTCTTTTCTCTGTCCTAAACTTCCCCCCTTTATTTTCCTCAACTATAGACCCTAACGCATTCGTTTTATGATTGACACTTCAAGCTTTGATTAGAAATGCATAAAAATTGAATCCCTCAAGAAGAAAATTAAATTTTAGTATTTTTGTTGATTTTCTAGTTCAAGTGCACATTTTTTAAAATCATTTATCCTTTTCTGTCGGGTTTTTGCTGTCCATAATTATAAGCTGACAAAATTATTGCTGACATGCACATTTATCATGCTCTCTCTCTCCCTCTCTTCCTCTCTCTCTCTCTCTTTCACTCCCTCTCCCCTAATCTGCAGAGGCGATTTTAAATTTTTTTACTTAGTTTCATATTGCAAGACAGATTCCACTTTTTTCTACATCCTAAACTTTTCCCATTACTTTCAAAACAACTAAACATTGACGTATAACGCATTCGTTTCATAATAATTGATACTATAAAGCTTCATATAAACAAACATAAGTTTTTGTGCTGATTAAATATGTATTTAAAAAAAAATCAATCATTCAAGAAGAAATAGATGAGAAAAGTTATTTTCGTGGTTTGCTTTTTTTATTTCACGTGCACATCAAAATCTTTGAATACTAGGCGAATCGATGGCTTTTAAACAAACATAATTACCCTATTATCAACAACAAAAGCTAAAGGCAAAGATTTGACAGTATTGAATATCATTAAGATAAAATCAATGTTGTGTGATTTGTGTAAATTTGAAAGATATTGCAATTTCACTCTTTATCATTATCGGCGACGTGTTGTAGTCTACGATACTTTAATCAAAGAACAATTCAGTCATATACTTTTTTTTTCTTTTTGAAGTGACTTGAGTAGTCCAGACTGAAAAGTTTCATGTTTTGGTTTTGTTTTACTCACTCGATAGCGCCTGCATTTGTAAACAAACGCCTTTTTTTCTTTAGCTAACATTTACTATATTAGATTTAGTGCATTTCGTTTACAAGCTCTTCATAAATCATGTGAGCTGATGTTACATGAGATTGTATATATTCATTTGTAGAGACCTGAATCTGACCCATGCAGAAAATTAAATATTGATTTATCGTAATATTTACCATATCAACGTCTGTCAATATTCCAATGTAATTAGCTGCATGTAAAATTATGGTTTTGACCATTTTTTTTTTTTTAATATCCAATAAGCCAATAAACGACATCATGCAGTTTCAGAATAAAATGTAGAAAGTATATAATATTACCCACACACTATAACATGCATCATAAAACTCAAATTTCCCTTGTGTATATATATAAAGGGTAGTAATATATACATTACAGCTGCATTATTTTCCTTCTCTCAAAAATCAAGCCATTTTCATAATATTATAGCAGTGACTCACACACACACAACAAGAATGCAAAAAACAAATGCGATATGTTCTAGGAATTCAAGCATACATAAGTCAAGTTTACAATTACCAACTCAACCATGGAATACATCATTTCGTGTGCGGAATGTGAGTACCATGATCTCAAGTTGTGATTGTATTCTGTGCTTCACTGGAAACCATGAAATTAAAAATTAATGTTAGATTTGTATACTCTGTTATATTATAGTTATCATACTGCATACATCAAGAACGTAAATAAAATGTATATAAACAATGCTCTAAAATAAATTATTATTTTCATAATAGCTCATAATGATATACACATAATCTAACACAAATAGAGAATAAACATTTCAAGTCATAGATATCCAGTTTACCTTTGAGGCTATGAATAAGATATTTTTTCCAAATAAAAACAATCTATCGGAAGCATTGCGATGTAACGTTAACCTATACACAATAATTATTCGTCCACAACTCCATGATTAAAGCTCGAGTTAAAGGTCCCACTCAGACAGGCGAGAAAGACTTATTCACTTCAGACACACCAACTAAATTGACTACAGATCGACCCCAAGCTGACCACTAACTTGTCATTATTTTGTATTATAGGTCTGATGTCGATTTGGAGTGTTTTTCCTCCGTGTGACTGATATATTAACACCTTAATGTAACAAAACAATCTTATGACTATAGCACATGATTTTTTTAAAAGTATACGTTATGTACAGGATAATATAAGAATGATGAAAGTCATGAAAACAAAATAAACAATGTTTATCTCCAATGGATTATCCATTTAGATAGGCCCTGAGAAATAACCAAAAATCCTTAAAAAGCATCTGTTTTCATCAATTCTCCATGTAAGCAATTAATTACATTTGAAAATCAAATTTTAAGTCCATTATATCGATCTTATGTTCAATTTTGTACACTAATTTTAAACGTTTTCAAGGTTTGTCTCCCAACGAAATATCTGCCATGTTTTTAATCAATAGCCAGGTGCATGCCCATAAAACCATACAGTGTTAGTTATAACGTGAAAGGAAAGTAGATAACTTCATTTCCCTTAAAATCTGCAGTAGAAACCCTATATGCCACAATACAAGTCACAGTCATGATAATTAAACAAGAGTGACAACTACAAAAATAAATTGAAATTTATTTTTTAATCATTAGAAATATTAGTGAAAATCCTTCCAAACTAAAACTCTATATGATATTAACCCTAATTTAATCGTTATTTTTTAATTTTCTGTTTGGCCAGGATAATACTCCACGATTGTATTAATTATGTGAAATCTACCTAGCCATTTAGTATATATATATATATATTTTTTTTTTTTTTTTTTTTTAAGTTCCCTTTAAAAAAAATTCAAACATACATTGGCAATGATACTATTAATGTACATTACTATAGTTATTTATTTGTTTTGGAATGTATGATTATTTTGTAATGGATGTTTTATAATGGAATTAATAAACTGGACTGAAATCATCATAGGTGAAAAAAAAGTTTTGTAATTATCTATAATGTTAGCCACTAAATCAAATGATATCCATACACATCTAATCTGATGTAAAATGTAAAATTCTTTTTTATGTATGTTCTTGACTATTATGAACCAAATAATCAGCACCTGATTTTATAGTTCTTAGGGAAGTCAATTTAGATTTTTTTTTTCTTTGTGAACTTAGGTTCAGAGGAAAGAGAATAGTATAATTTAAGATTCAGAATTTGAAATTACAATTTATGTTTGTGGACAGAAAATTCACATTTACATTAACCTTTGGCTGATATCATTTTTAGAAAATTAGTATGTATATCAACATTTTCACGTATTAGAAATGAACTTTTGTATCATAAATACACAGATATACTCCATAACCACGCCCCGTATTATGTTATAATGGCTTGAATATATCGATTGCTGACCAATGTCATTAATTTTCAAGACTTAATACTTCCAAGAAAATCACCCTGAAAACTAGCCTGATTATTCAATTCAAATTTGAGGGAACTTAGATCAGCAGGAACGCTAAGAATTGTGATGTTTTCCAGCTCATGCCGACGGGTTGTTAGCTGTGACTTGGCAGAGAAGACACTAGCTGTGCTGCTATCAGGAGCTATGGCACCCTCCGCCATGGATATCATGTTACGTAACGTGTCCACAGTGCGCTGAAGACCATCAATATGAGCAGCCATCTCACTCTCCTTATCCTCCTTGGTCTTGTGAAGGGTGTTGATGAGCCGAGCCTGCTCTGCCTGTATCAGGGTAAGATACTCTCGTGTTCTTCTCTGAATATCCTTCTGAGCCCGGTCTGATCTTCGTTGAAGGTCTTTCGCAATCTGGACTGTGCACTCGATGGCGGTGGAGAAGACACCAAGTTTGCGTTTGCAGTCGGCCAGGATGAATCGGATCTGATCTCGTTCTCGATCAGCTGCGACACCGAGCGTCACTACACGATGAGGTGGTCGAGCATGATCGGTGTGACCACATTCACCACAAATCGCCATCTCACAAGCTTCACAGTAGACTGCAACCACGCGATCATCATGCTCTGGACAATAGTAGACTAGATTGGTGTTTTCTTCACCATCTCCTGGACTACGTATGCACTGTCCAGCTGCTAGCCATGCCTCAATATCTCGCATCACATGGTGGCGTAGAGCTCGAATTCGACGATGTGCCCTGACGCAATCTTCACAAAGAAATTCACAGCAGTTGAGACAACGAGAAGATGCAGGCGAGTTATCCTCGCAGTTTGAGCAAGTATAGGTAGTCCCACCAGGTGCCCCACATGGCAAGTCTTCGAGTGGTTTCTGAATCGAGGTGACAAGATCCAACAAATTAGACAGCACGAAATTATTCTTCAAGTCTGCCACACCCTCTCCATGTAACGGTGTCTGTTCACGACACGTCGGGCATACCACCGTGTCTTGGACCGTAGGCGCCATACGTAGCAGACAATCCTGACAAAATGTGTGTAAACATTGTAACACCTTTGGGCGTCTGAAGCTGTCCAAACAGATTTGACACTCTAAGAAATCCCCGATCTTCTCGAGCAATGATGATGCCGCCATATTTTCCGTTTCATCTCCTTGCTGCGATGCGTGAGTGTGTGCACTGGATTTTCCTCCTACGTTCACGTCTACCAAAGATAGTGAGGGGAGGAGTACACAGCTAGTGGCGTGCCGAATAGATCGCCAGTGGTCGTGTGCTCGCATTACACATTCATCACTCATCCGCACGCTAACGTGTGGTGCATTTCCATATTCTATTTCACGAACACAACGCTCTCTTCATTTGTTTCAGTGTCGTGTGTATACACAGGTGCATGCTAACTCTCAAAAGTGTATAGCAAATACTAGTATACCAGTATCACTTCCATCACTCATTTTTAATGCATTTTTACGATTTATGATGTTCAATGTAACAAAATTCATACAAAAATAAAATATATTAGTATTCCTCATGCTCTTGATCAATGATACAATATTGAAATATTGACTTTTCGGTTTCAACAACCCCTTGAATCAATATAAAAGAATACACTAGTAGGCCCTAAGCCTTATAAATTTACACTGATGTGGAGTATTTTATTTCGCTCCAGTAACATTATTTTGCTCTGATCTATATTTCGTCATAATAGCCTACATCTGTTCCATTTTTTTTTACACCATGGGATCCTGATGGCATATCAGATTTCCCCATCAACCCTTCACGGTGTCTCTGAAAAAAAAACCCACCAAAACCCTGTTTGGCCAATCTGTCTCTCTGTTCAATTTTCGCATTTACTGAAAACCATTTTTGGAGCCCCCTTTTGAAGTCCCTATAATGTTGACATTATGTGCCGAGTCCTTTAATCACAACCCTAAGACTGAGATATATAATTTAGTTGTGATTATTAAAGTGGGGTTTATGTCGATAAAGGGTAAATATCTATTGTCAAGATTCAAGATTCAAATCTATTTCCGTTTAGAAACATGTATGTACAGATATATGCAAAGGTCTTCAGTATAATGAAAAACGAAATTTGGATAATACGAAAGATTTATAAGAAAGCAAGAACTGCATGAACAATAAAAAAAAAAAAAAAAAGGACTTTGGTTAAATAAATTCGAACGGAGAGACTTGCAAGAAAAAAAAAGTATAGGGTACATGCATGTAATATGGGCCAGCAGGTAATATGGGCCACCTGAAGCAAAACATGTCGTGACCGTCGACCGGTGACCGGTGACCGGTGTGAGCACCATAATGTTGTTTATATGAACTGTATACGAAAATATATCGTCGTGAGAGTATCTGATGCCGAAATTTCTCTGAGAAAATTGCTGAAAACCAACAAGGTACGTAAAACATACGGCATTTTTTTACCCTGATGTGAAATTTGATATTTCACAGAATGTGATGGTGAAAGAGTGTTTGAGGGGGTAACCTCAATTGTTTTTTTTTATATTTAGTAAGCTTATAGTTTCATTTTGATCATACTAGCGTGTGCAGGTCAGTTTGTTATAGTGAAGGGGTGCAATGTGGCATTGAATGCTTGCCTGACACAGCAACATTAGTGCAGGTAATATGGGCCATCCAAAATGGCGGAAATGATTCTGGTACTTAGTATTGGGATGAGGCATCAATCTCTTTGCTACGATTTTTTGGGGTGTATTCACGGCATATATTAATATAAATAAATTATTGTAGGTCTATATTGACCTGTTCAATGAAAATAATATTTAAATGATGTTTAAAAAAGAAATAATATACAAAATACATAACAATGAAATATATAGTCGAAGGATTTACCGAAGGGTCGTATAATTTCAAAATATATGTTAAAGTTAATGATTTTCAACATTTTAAGCAAATTCCAGATATGGTAGAGTAATTTTAGTTTTTAAATCATACATTAAATACATGTGCCCATATTACCTTCACATGCAGGTAATATGGGCACTTTGGTAATGACGTCAACATTTGAATATTGCGGACCGGGGGTTAGTGATAATTGTTTTTATTCACAATAAAAGTTAAAGCAGTATAGTTATTGATTTATATAAACAAAGATTAAACTGTGTGTCATTTTGTAATTTTATGCAAATTAGGCATATGAGCTTAGGGGGCCCATATTACCTGCATGTACCCTACATGTAGACTAGTTATGGTTCAAAGCAAACGGAAAAGCTCATTAGAATGGAATACAAAAAACAACAACAACAACAACAAAAGATAATAATAAATAAACAAAACAAAGACAAAATTTAAACATTACGTTAAAATGTAGTGACGGAGAGATGGGAAATAGAGAGAGAGAGAGAGAGAGAGAGAGAGAGAGAGAGAGAGAG
>CALNVZ010000174.1:70261509-70273220 GCA_940671915.1 Paracentrotus lividus
GTAAGTGACGACAAGAGATGGAAAATAGAGAGAGAGAGAGAGAGAAAAGAAGAAGAGAAGAGAGAGAGAGAGATGGCGGGGGGAGCGAAAGGGGTATAGGTAACAGAAGGTGAGAGTAGAAAAAAGAAGAATAATTCTAGGGGAAGGCTGAAGTAAAAACTGTATTAGTAATACTGAAATGTGTTTACTCGTGAGTTTTTTGTTAATGAAATTAATATTATTAATTATTATCATCATCATAATTCTGTTAAGCCCTCATGTCTAGATCACTAGTTTTTTTTTTTTTTTTTTTTTTTTTTTTTTTTTGTGTGTGATACAGGGTGGAATTTACAACTCATTCTTTGATAATGTCTGACATATCTTAAAACGTTTTCTGAACGTTCCAAAGGTCTTCTGGACGTCCGCAGAACGTTTCGGAACGTTTAAAGGTTTTCTGGATGTCCGCAGGAACGTCCATGGAACGTCCAAAGGTTTTTAAAGGTTGTCTTGACGTCGCTAGAACGTCCACAGAACTTCTGTAAAAGGTTTTGGACTTTCTATAAGTCCAAGGTTTTTAACAGGTCCTTATAAATTCGAAAGTTCTTTTGGGTTTTAAACGTTTAGAAAACGTTTTCTAAACGTCCATTGGAACGTTTTATTAACGTCCAAAACTTCCACCAACAGGCACGTTTTCCGACACTTTTGACAAAACCGTCCATAGAACGAACTCTGGAACGTTCTTAAACGTTCAGAGAACTCCAATTGTTAGCTGGGCCATCTTCCCGTTTTTTTTTGGGTGGGGGGGTTTAATCCATTTTTTTTTTTTTTTTTTTGTCAAGCGGACCTTTGCTCGCCAGCGGGGAGGGGGGGGTTCGTTCGAACCCACGCAACACCCATAGTTACGGGCGCTGCCTATTCAATATTCAATTGGGAACAGAAAAATTGAGTTTCAACGGTGTTTGAACCGTATCTATGTGAGTCTCCTCATATTTGTATAAACATCTCTTAAATAGTGGTGACGTAATTTTACATTTACTAATACACATACGATGACCTAGTCTATATTATACTACTGCTTTATGTAAAAGAATAACCCGATATTCATGACGCTTAGATATTACAAACATAGTGTGATTTTAAAAATCTCAACTGAAAACTGGAAAAATAAAAGTCAGATTCTTTTTCTTTGCTTGAAATTTCGTTTAGTGAAATAACACATCCCTTAATTTAGTTGAGAATATGGGATCGCCCAGTCTAGAACGGTCTCTATCAAGAACTATCTTGCTTTGCTGTGAAAGGCTTGGTACGTGATCAGCCGATCAGCCTGCAATACGACAATTCTTCAAAATGGGCTCAGTATCAAGATCCGACTTTGCTGGGTATATACCGATGAACCACATTTCACAAGAGAAAAGAGATTGTTAAGTAAGTAGAATCCGATGTTATTAACGGTTGTTTAATGGCAAATGTATGAGTCCTGGACCTGACTGAGCTGTTTTTGAGTCCACTCACCACAACCAACAGTCCCATCACTTAATCCTACGTGTGCTGCTACTGCTAGCCTAGACCCAACATCACACGTGCAAACCAACATCATTAGGGGTCGTCTAAATGGAACGTAGAGGGTCATGAATATTAAACAGGTAGTCATATTACTCTCGTCTTATGCATAATGCATAACAGTGAATTTTGGATCGGATGATGAAATGATTGCCCACGCGCACGCGCACGCACTACTCGCATGCGATATGCTGCAACCTGGGACAATTTTTGTAGTTGTGCATAGCGCCGGCCAACATGGAAGAAGATGATTCTCGGCCTGGAGCCAATTGTGCACCACAATTTCTTCCACTTCAGGATGGTAGAAGAAGTGTGGAATGCTTCGTCAAAGCTGCGATCTGCTATGAACAGTGCTCTGGGTTCCCTTCGTTGTGGAGAAAAAAAATGCCGTAAGTACAACAGGTGGAACGAAACGAACCCAGCCACCCCGTCGCGAAGCGACGGGAACTGACGAACCAGTTGACCATATTTGCGAAGTTTTGAAAATATCTATACATGACCACAAATTTCGTGGTCAAAAATACCTTATTTGAATTATACTCACATTAATCAGATTCTTTGAAGTTTTCTTCTCGAATTAGTGACACTGCGACATGTTTCACATGAAGTAATCAACTAACAAAATGTAGAAAAATACAGGAAAAATTGAGTCCATCAACGTATATTCTCCTAGCGTGCGTTGTCTTTCCATACGTCTCTCGCACAGTAAAATGACGTCATTAGAAAATGGCAGCGATGGCCACCGAACAACTATAGAGAAGAACAAGGCCAACGGAAAATTCAATTTTGGTAAGTCAAGAAGCTCTTATACTCATTAGTCTTGTTACGTTGAAACACATAGAAACCTTATACAACGAACAGATTTAAAGCATGAGATTGATTAAAATTGACCAGTATAAATCACTTTGCGCTCATCACACTGGAAAGTTACGCTGTAAATAGGTGGTGGAAGTACAGCCCGTCGCCTTCGGTCAACGGGCTGTGTATAGTAGTGGAACGTAACTATACACAGCCCCGTTTGCCGAAGCACGGGGCTTGTCTATCCACCACCCCTATTACAGCGTAACTTTCAGTGATGCATGAGCGCAAAGTAAATTATACTGGTCAATTAATGATACTAATTAAAAATGGTGTTGTAGGCTTCTTTGATGTTCACGCGTAACAGACGACTAAAAATGAAAGTAGTATAAGAGCTTCTGAATACCAAATGAATTTCCTGGCCTTCTCTGTCATTAATGTTGTGCCCTCAGCTGCCATTTTCTATGAACGTCATTATCACTGTGCGAGCACGTCTATGGCCGAACAACGCACGCACGGAGAAATATACCGTTGATGGACTCCAATTTCCTGTATTTCTACATATATAGTTGCATTACTTATGTGAACACTTCCGACGCATGTCACCAATTCGCAGGAAAAACTCAAAGCAATTGACTTCAATGTAGAGTATGATGATTATAATAAGTATTGTCGTGCACGACAATTTTCGATGTAATGTACATTAAATATTTCAACAACTTCGCCAAATATGTCAAACTGGTTCGTCGGTCTCCGTCGCTTTGCGAGGCTGGCGTTTAGGTCGGAACGTGAGTCGATGACTAGAACATAGAAGTAGAGAGGGTAGAACGCTAGAAGTTACAGAGGGTGGAATGCTAGGAGTACCAAAATGGCGTGGGACGGTAAGACGTACAACAGGGTGGAACGTAGAAGTACATGATGGTAGAACAATAGAAGTATAGCAAGGGGCTATACGAACGTAAAAGTACAGAGCGTGGAATGTAAAGTAACAGAGGGAACGTAGAAGTACTACAGGTAAACGCTAGAAGACAACAGCGGTTGGAACGATAAGAGTTTATAGCAGGGTCAAGACTACGAAGTACAGGGATGGAAACGTACGAAAGCTATAAAGGTAGAACGTAGACAGCACAACAGGGTTCTCACTGGAACGTAGAAGCTAGAGGGATAGAACGTAGAAGTACACAGGTAGAACGTATAGAAGTATAGAGGTAGAACGTAGAAGTACAGAGGATGTGAACGTAGAAGTACAACAGGTAGAAGGAGAATGCAAGGTGTAAGAACGTAGAAGTACAACAGGTGGAATGTAGAAGTACCAGAGCTAGAACGTAGAAGTACAACAAGCTGGAACGTAGAAGTATCAGAGGTAGAACGACTAGAAGTAACACAGGTTTAGAACGTAAAGTAAGACGTAGAACGCTAGAAGTACAGAGGATGGAACGTAAAGCATACAAAACAGGTTGAAGGAGAAGTGCAGAGGTAGAACGTAGAAAGTAACAACAGGGGGTTTGGAAAGTTTAAGGGGAAAAAGTATACAAGGATTAAAACGTGTAGAACGTACAACCAAGGCATTGGAACGTAGAAGTACAGAGGTAGAGTAGAAGTAAACACAGGTAGACGTAAAGTACTAGAGGATCAAGAACGCTAAGAAGTACAGAGCGATGGAACGTAGAAGCTACAACAGTGAAGGAAGACAGGCAGAGGTAGAACTAGAAGTTACAACACGGATGAATGAGATGTACGAGAGTAAACGTAGAAGTACAACAAGTTGGACGTAGAAGACAAGCGTAGAACCAATTAAAGAAGTTATAGAGGATCTAGAACGTAGCAAAGGTTTTAACAGGGAAGTGTGGAAGTAGAAGTACAGAACCAAGACAGCAAACACCAAACGAGGGTGAACGTAGATAGTACTACAGGGATAGAACGGTAGAAGTACAAGAGGATAGAAGTTAGAAGTAACAGTATACGGCTAAATTAGAACGTAGACGGAATACGTACAACAGCGGCATAAAGCAGAAGTACCACACAAGGACAGACAGAAAGGACAGACAGAGGTAAAAATCCTAGTACGGCAGTGTGCTCGCCATGTGGCATGAAGTGAATCAATGACCATGACCCATGCATGTTATGCGTACCGAGCGCACCAGCAGCGCGCCTCTCATAGATAAAACTATTCATCATAGGATGAGATCCTGATTGGTTCGAAGCTCATCCACCCGAACCTTCAGTTTTATATGCACGGGTTTGCCTGGTTAAATATTCATGACCCTTACAGTTCCCATTTCAGAACGAACCCCCATCTCAGTTAGTACTGAAAAATGCTAGTCTTGTCGACGCCGTCTGGGTTGGCTGAGGAAACTTTCCAATAAATAAATAGCAAAAACCAGCTTAAACCTACTCCAAAATAATTTAAGATAAATCTATAGTCTAATTCACATATAATTTTCCATTAGATATTTTAATTTGTCTTGTAGAATTTTTTAGACCCTTTTTTGGATATGCCCACCTTGACTGGCTGCCAGGCTGGCAGCATGCTCAAGACACTTTCATGCCATTTACTTATCCATTGGAAGAAAACTGCTGCCAATAAGGTTACTCTCAGTGCAAGGTCAATTATGATTGACCATGCATAAGTGTAAGGCCTAGCTCTAGCACCGGAGAACTCCGCCACAACGTAGAACATGTCTTTACTCCATAATTAATAATTTATGCATGTTGCTTGAATGATCACGATTTAGCATATGAAAACACAACCATGTGGTTCCAATGAAACAATAGGTCACGATAAAATTTAGATTCGTCATTTATTTTTTTGGAACTAGATCTAACTTACATTACAGATTTAACTGTTAAGTCCTCATTCTTAGACCCCTCCCTCGTCTCGATTTACGTTTCAAATGTTGCGGCGTAGTCCACTTACACTTTATGGCCGATGGTCAATTCATAATTGAATTGGGCGTTAGTCAGACAGTGGATTCGTTGAAGTTCCCTTTTATATCTCTTTTTTATTTGAAAAAATATTGAAAGAGATGGGTCTACGGCTTACGCGCTTAACCTATTTGTGAATCGAGTACTGCAGTTTTTCTTGCAAATGGGTTCCACTTTGTATGATTGACAGCCGCGCCACCGACAAGCGGCTCTTTATCGAACAGCTGAATCGCGTGTTTCAGTTACGGTCAACGCACTTCATCATCGCAAACCAGGACGGAGCTCGCCGAAAGCTAATCAGACGCCCAACAATCAAAATGCATTGTCTCTAGCTCTGCAAAAACGAACTCGTAGACTGTTCTACGGTGAACCACGAAAGTGAGCACATCACGCAGCCGTCCTGAAAGAAAACCTTCCAAAAATTTTAAAGTGCATTATGAATGTAAAAATACTACTAGAATCGGTAAAATTATAGCCAAAAAATATAATTCATGTAATGTCCACTTACCTAAACAGACTAGATGCAAATCAGATTATTCCTAAAAAATTGTGTGCCACTTGAGTGAAGAAATCTTGTATTTTCCAGATCACATAACAGAGCTCTCTACCGAATTCTCTGTCCAAAATACTATCATGTAGAAAAGTAATCATAGCTGCTGCCCGAGCGGTCGCGTTGACAGATTAATCACTGCGAATGTGACTCATTTTACTACACCTTAACAAGCAATTAGATGCCATTTTTTTGCCTTTATGACATCTTAAAAAAATGAGGTAGACAATCCAGCTAGTATATGTACATGTAAGCTTGAATCTACAATAAACTAATAAATAAAGTAGGTTGTCCCATCTTAATCCGTAAATTATGACATCTTGTCTGGAAAAAGGGAAGGCACATCATGTTTTTGATCTAATAACTCGCAGCCGATACCACTTCGTGTACAGGGATGCTGCCGCAGTAACACTTGCTGCTTAGCCTTGATAGAGTTCACCAGGAACACATTTGTTTTAAAATTGTCATAACCCTAAAAGTGTTTCAATAACCTTGATCACATTATATACAATACCAAGTAAAGTAGAAAATTGGCATCATACATTAGACAGGAAACTGCTGTTAGAGTTATTACAGAGGATACCCAGAAAAAAGGAAACCCAAGTTTGATCATCAATAATTAAAAAATATTACAATGGTTGATTTACCTAAAATTTCTATAAATCAACTGGGAAATGCCAACTCATTACATTCTTAATATACCCCGTTACAAAGCATCACCAATGTCACGCAATCACTGAACCTCAGTTGTTTTGAAAACTGTCTCAAAATTTGAGTGGTTCACTTTCTACGCTCATATGAGATGGTTGCTTGCAATGTGCCTAAAAAGGAATCCAACTCATCATCAAATCATAAAAACATGACAGTATGTGACTTATGACGTTATACTCACTGAAAAGTGCCACTCATTATCATTGTGATATTATCTCTTTCAGGGCTCCACCAATTCACGCATCAGCTGAACCCCATTTCTGAAAATATCTTGCAAAATTGTGATTGAAACTGCCACTGTCATGCTTTTCTATACAACTATCCATGGGGAACTAGAAGGTTCTCTGGGTTGTCGTGACCACTAACATGTATGAAATTACCTGGATGGTAAGATTAAGGATAGATAAGTAAAAATCTTGGCAACCCATTTATCAAACTCATTATTTTAAGTCACTGGAATCTTACTTAATTTGTAGGAATCTTTGAAGCAACTCATCTCAAGGAACAGAAAAGAGAACTATCACAATTTGCGAGACACATTATTCAAAACAATGACGGTTACAGTGTATAGCATGAATAATCATGTCGTGAGCTGAGAGAAATTGGTGTCAGGTATCATTAGAATGGTATATGTAGTTTCTGTGACCGTTCCAGTGATATAAATTCTATAGATACTATCCATACTGAAATATTCTTGACAGTTATCTAAGGAATCAACACCTGATCTGAGTTTTATGCATCCAAAGCTTGGCTTGCCTTTCCGCGAGGGCTATCTATTCACACAAAACCATCTCAGGTGCGTAGAAGAGATGAGACCGACGAACACAATATAACAGAACTTTGGTTCAAAATCAATGTTAGTGATGCGATGACATTAGTAAGACCTGTAAGAAGCAAGGCTATCATGTATATAAATGAGGCAATGAGTGCCTTATACAATACTTATAAATTCATAATCATCAACGATGGAATATTTTTAAATATGATCCAAGAGCGGTTTCCTTAGTTAACTGGAAACACACTGTATTGTAGTACTTATGAAATAACTCGGCAATTAGAGATACGAGTGCCGGAAAATTCGACCACTTCGGCCTTTTTTCTCATTTCTACATTGTATGACCGCTAATGGATCCTACAGTATATATAAGATTAATATTTTGCTGAACAAACAGTAGTCGCGATGATGAACATGCGTGCGCAAGATGTCACAAGCTGATGTCCAACGTATGAATTGATGACAAATCAATTAAATGCGTACACAGTCCATTTTCTTCCTGTCAACCGACCTGGATATCTGTACTGGCCTGGTTAGAGGCTCTAGACTGCAAGCTAGGCAGACATCGATAAATCCCTTACTGAATGGAGACGGAGAGAACATGCATTGCGCAAGGTGGCGATTTCCAAAACAAGTACTAACAATTCTGAAACAGAATATAAAAATATCTTATGTCGCAACGAATTCATTTTGCAATGATATATAGCATATTACCTTATTATTTATTTTGAGGTATCATTTAAATATAGGTAAAGAAGGTGAGATAGAAAGAAAAGGGAATAAGTTTCTATGGGGAAGGCTGAAGTAAAAACTGTATTAGTAATACTGAAATGTGTTTACTGTGAGTTTTTTGTTAATGAAATTTAATATTATTTTAATTATTATCATCATCATAATTCTGTTTAAGCCCTCATGTCTAGATTCACTAGTTTTTTTTTTTTTTTTTTTTTTTTTTTTTTTTTTTTTGTGTGTGATAAGGGTGGAATTTACAACTCATTCTTGGGATATGTCTGACATATCTTAAAACGTTTTCTGAACGTTCCAAAGGTTTCTGGGACGTCCGCAGAACGTTTCGGAACGTTTAAAGGTTTTCTGGATGTCGCGAGAACGTCCATGGAACGTTCCAAAGGTTTTTTAAAGGTTTTCTTGGACGTCCGTAGAACGTCCACAGAACGTTGTAAAAGGTTTTGGACTTTATAAGTCCAAGGTTTTTAACAGTCCTTATAAATTGAAAGGTTCTTTTTGGGTTTTTAAACGTTTAGAAAACGTTTTCTAAACGTCCATTTGGAACGTTTTATAACGTCCAAACTTCCACAAAGGACGTTTTTACACGTTTTGACAAAACGTCCATAGAACGAACTTGGAACGTTCTTTAAACGTTCAGAGAACTCAATTGTTAGCTGGGCCATCTTCCCGTTTTTTTTTTGGGGGGGGGGTTTATCCATTTTTTTTTTTTTTTTTTTTTTTTTTTGCAAGCGGACCTTTGCTCGCCAGCGGGGAGTGGGGGGGGGGGTTCGTTCGAACCCCCGAACACCCATAGTTACGGGCCTGCCTATTCATATTCGATATTGGGAACAGAAAAATTCGAGTTTGAACGGTGTTTGAACCGTATCTATGTTGAGTGTCCTCTATTTGTTATAATACATCTCGTTAAATAGTTGGTGACGTAATTTTAGATTTTACGTAATACACATACGATGACCTAGTCTATATTATACTACTGCTTTATGTAAAAGAATAACCCGATTATTTCATGACGCTTAGATATTACAAACATAGTGTTGATTTTTAAAAATCTCAACTGAAAACTGAAAATAAAAGTTCAGGATTCTTTTTCTTTGCTTGGAAATTTCGTTTAGTGAAATAACACATCCCTAAATTTAGTAGAATATGGTATCGCAGTCTAGACCGGTCTCTATCAAGACTATCTTGCTTTGCTGTGAAAGGTGTGGTACGTGATCAGCCGATCAGCCTGCAATACGACATATTCTTTCAAAATGGGGGGCTCAGTATCAAGATCCGACTTTGCTTGGGTATATACCGATGAACCACATTTCACAAGGAGAAAAGAGATGTTAAGTAAGTATGAATCCGATGTTATTTAACGGTTGTTTAATGGCAAATGTGTGAGTGCCTGAGCCTGACTGAGGCTGTTTTTGAGTCCACTCCACACAGACCAACAGTCCCATTCACTTAATCCTACGTGTGCTGCTACTGCTAGCCTAGGCCCACATCACAGGTGCAAACCAACATCAGTTAGGGGTCGTCTAAATGGGGGAACGTAGAGGGTCATGAATATTTAACAGGGTGTACATATTCACTCTCGTCTTATGCATAATGCATACAGAAGTTACGCTGTAAATAGGGGTGGTGGAAGTACAGCCCCGTCGCCTTCGGCAACGGGGCTGTGTATAGTTAGGTGGAACGTAACTATACACAGCCCCGTTGCCGAAGGCGACGGGGCTGTACTCCACCACCCCTATTTACAGCGTAACTTTCAGTGATGATGAGCGCAAAGTAAATTATACTGGTCAATTTAATGATACTAATGTTAAAATGTTGTTGTAAGGTTCTTTGATGTTTCACGCGTAACAACGACTAAAAATGAAAGTATATAAGAGCTTCTTGACTTACCAAATTGAATTTTCCGTTGGCCTTGTCTCTTCTCATAATGTTGGTGCCATCGCTGCCATTTTCTATGACGTCATTTTATGTGGCGAAGACGTATGGCGAAGACAACGCACGCACGGAGAAATATACGTTGATGGACTCAATTTTCCTGTATTTTTTCTACATTATTAGTTGATTACTTTATGTGAAACATTCGAGATGTCACCAATTCGAGGAAAAACTTCAAAAGATTTGATTCAATGTGAGTATGAATTCAAATAAGGTATTTTTGACCACGAAATTTGTGTCATGTATAGATATTTCAAAACTTCGCCAAATATGTCAACTGGTTCGTCAGTTCCCGTCGCTTTGCGACGGGGCTGGTCGGTTTAGGTGGAACGTAAAGTACAGATGGTAGAACATAGAAGTAATAGAGGGTAGAACGTAGAAGTACAGAGGGTGGAATGTAGAAGTACAGAGGTGGGAACGTAGAAGTACAACAGGGTGGAACGTAGAAGTACAGATGGTAGAACATAGAAGTATACGAGGGTAGAACGTAAGAAGTACAGGGTGGAATGTAAAGTACAGAGGTGGAACGTAGAAGTACTACAGGGTAGAACGTAGAAGTTACAACAGGGTGGAACGTAGAGTTATAGAGGGTAGACGTAGAAGTACAGAGGATGGAACGTAGAAGTATAGAGGGTAGAACGTAGAAGTACAACAGGGTGGAACGTAGAAGTAGAGGGTGAACGTAGAAGTACACAGGGTAGAAGCGTAGAAGTTATAGAGGGTAGAACGTAGAAGTACAGAGATGGAACGTAGAAGTACAACAGGTTGAAGGAGAAGTGCAGAGGTAGAACGTAGAAGTACAACAGGGTGGAATGTAGAAGTACAGAGGTAGAACGTAGAAGTACAACAGAAACAGGGAGGGTTACGATAAAAGAAGTGAAGTACAAGGGTAGACGTAGAAGATATAGAGGGTAGAACGTAGAAGTACAGAGGATGGAACGTAGAAGTACAAAGGTTGAAAGGAGAAGTGCAAGGTAAACGTAGAAGTACAACAGGGTGGAATGTAGAAGTACAGAGGGTAGAACGTAGAAGTACACAACAAGGTGGAACGTAGAAGTAACAGAGGGTAGAACGTAGAAGTACACAGGTAGACGTAGAAGTATAGAGGGTCAAGAACGTAGAAGTACAGAGGATGGAACGTAGAAGTACAACAGGTTGAAGGAGAAGTGCAGAGGGTAGAACGTAGAAGTAAACAACAGGTGGAATGTAGATGTCAGAGGGTAGAACGTAGAAGTACAACAAGGTGGAACGTAGAAGTACAGATGGTAGAACATAGAAGTATAGAGGGTAGAACGTAGAAGTACAGAGGGTGGAATGTAAAGTAACAGAGGTGGAACGTAGAAGTACTACAGGGTAGAACGTAGAAGTACAGAGATGGAACGTAGAGTACAGAAGGTAGAACGTAGAGGTACGTACAACAGGGTATAAAGCAGAAGTACACAAGGACAGACAGAAGGACAGACAGAGGGTAGAACCTAGTACGGCAGTGTGCTCGCCATGTGGCATGAGTGATCATGACCATGACCATGCTGTATGCGTACCGAGCGGCACCAGCAGCGCGCCTCTCATAGGATATAACTATTCATTAGGATGAGATCCTGATTGGTTCGAGCTCTCCACCCGGACCTTATGTTTATGCACGTTTTGCCCTGTTAAATATTCATGACCCTCTACGTTCCCCATTTAGACGACCCCCATCAGTTAGTACTGAAAAATGGCGTCTGTCCGCCCTTA